>OZ024852.1:559944-1131522 GCA_964017145.1 Agrocybe praecox
TAGCGATATCCATTAGAGAAAAACTAGGCAAGCAACAAAAGTAGATCTTATACGCACAATATCGCGTTAGACTGCAATACAGCTGTGGTAAACGGAGCCACTATTCCCTCAGGAAGGTGTGATGCATGATGCAGTAACTGGTGCACAGAATGCGCGCCTGAAAATTGATTGTTTATATATTAAATAAATATAGAAAGGTAACAGACTGTGCGAACTCACCTGCCGAAAGACCAGTAAGCTGGATGTCCGTTGGATCGCCTGAAGTTGATCGTCAGCGTAGTCCAACACTAATTACATATGATATCAACCTCCAAATACTTCAATATTCGCTTTAATCCACTCAAGAGCCAGCCATTGATCTTTGAAGCCATAGTTACCAGAGAGAGCAGGTTTATCACTGGCTATGAATCCGAAAGCAGATAGCCTGTATCCAATATTGACCCAAATCTCAGACCGCTCAGCCGCAACATATTGTGCTTGAGAACCGTAGGAGTGCGGCGACCCGAATTGCAGAAACCTAACAAGCACCGGGAATGTGAATGAAAAGCAATGTAAAAGATAGTTCTGCAAGAGAGAGAGTTACCCTCCATGTATATAAACCTTTACAGGAAAACCTTTCTTCTGGGGGAAGGAGGGCGGAATAGCAATGTTTAAGAAAAGTCTGGAAAGACACCATATAATAATGTACTGTTAACTTTCCGATACTTGCGAGCACTCACGGATTCTCAGAAGGCTTGCCATATCCAACTTTATCCTCGAACGTCGTTCCTGGAACATGCATTAACTTAGGAATGCAAAATACAAAGAACAGGAGACTTGTGTAGCTACCTGCAGCTTGACCGTCGTTCAAGGGTTGCACGCCGTCTGAATGGAAAGCAGCTTAGTATTACAAGGACCTCAATGCACAAAAAGGCGTTGTATGCAAACATGCAGTTTCCTGGATATATTCCTTTCTTTCATACCGATAGTGTACAGGTAGGGCCACAGGGTCCTCAAAGCGGACTGGAGGCAATGCAAAGGGAACCTCTAACAATGTTGAAACAAGTGCGAGAAACTTGGTATCAGTGACAAATTCAACCTTTGCATCGTACATACCAAGGAAAACGACTGCCCCATTTATTGCTCGCCCACCCACGACATGGCCAAAGGCAGTATCGACAGTTACTCGGGCAGGATTAGTTACCAGTTCATCGTGTAGATGCTTACTTTCGACCATCGTAGAGTAAGACAAAGAGTCAACAATACGGGGGCAGGAGTTAGTAGCCTTATGAACACGCATCCGTGAGAGGTCGGGTAAAACGGTCCGTTCAGCAATTTAACCATACACGCTGCTAATTTCGCAACTCAACGATAGGTGAGATGGTCCATAAAATAAATTATCTTCACGACCAAGGTTATAGAAATTAGCATGTACAAAAGCTTCAATAACACTATACAATAGCTCGCCGTCTTGATGCAGGCTTGCTACGTTTTCTCTTTTTGCCTTGTGCAAACGCGTTTGCACTTTTAAGGTCTCGTCCAAGAGGATCTTCTTTCTTAACTTGGTATATTCGGACCTAGAGGAAAATGCCCCATGAGAAATGATACAAATGTAGAGAAGTTTCAACCTACAATCCAGTTTTCAGAAGTGAACGCTTCATCTATGAGAAGAGAATCCGCATTAGTTTAATTTTGCGCGGATAACAAAATTAACAAACCAAGATAATCCAACGTAGGTCCGACTTTGGGAACCTGCTGTTGGCGAACACGGTCATTCCCTGGATTGCCTCCAAAGAGCTCATTGAATCTGGGATGCCATGGCAGTAAATTCCGTCAGCTGATAAGAGAGTATCTTTCGGTGGAGATTACTGACCGGTAATAAGACATCTTGTACATCAAGCTCTCTTTCATGGCGTGTGAAGCCCTATCGTCGATTCTGTACTCTCCTTGAGGAGTGAAGTAGTTCGGCTCCTGAATCTCATCAGGCCATACACCTTGAGCGATACGGACCATCCACAAGAACTTGTTGATATCGTCTCCAGAGTATCCGATCAAACCACCAAAGATGACAAGGACATATTCAACATCGTGTTTCCTGAGGATAGGGTATGCTACCTCCTCTGAGCTCGACATCGCCTTTCCAACGGTTGCAATGTGAGCTATCGCAAGTGATCAGTCTTGCTGCAAGAAAAAGAAATATACACACGTACTGTTGTTCCAGGTATTGTTATCCACCAATGTTGGTCGATCAGCCATGCCTGCAATCTGATATCCATAATCCCACCAACTCATAACAACGGCATCCTCTGGGGTATTCTGCCTAAGCCAATAATAAGCTTCGCGGAAATCGTCGATGATATGTTGGGAGCCGTCAGGGTTTTGAGAGGCTAAGACAACCGAAGGTGACGAGTAGGCGCTTGAAGTAACCCAAGTGCAATGGAATACGAAGAAGAAAAGCATCGCCAGGGTATTGAGAATAACAGCAAGACGGGCATCCATTCCGAATACACCTTTCGTTTTGGTTGCGCCTGTCTTGGAGTTTGAAGGTGCTGAAGCAGCGGCAGCGGCATTTTTCTTTGCCTTCTTGGATGAGGTTTGACTTGTAGAAGTAGTGGTAGCTGATGACCCATTGGTTACGACTGATGCTGAGTCGTCGACGTCTTCTTCAGCTGCATCAGGCTCTGTGGGATCGATGTATGTGTCCAAGAGGGTAGAAAGTGCGACCGCAGAAGCGACACAGACAACCGGTGTGAGAGTCAACATAAGGCGAACCATGACACCAGCGAAGTAACTGGCCATAACGGCATAGATGATCACAAAGAGGTGTTCATCGCGAAGCTGACGGAAACAAAGGACGACACCTGCTGGGAAGAGAAAGATGAGGAATTGAAGATCCATAAAGAATGAGGGCCAAGCAGTCGGTTGATGTTCTGATACTGAAGCGATAATGGGAATGTACCTGATCAAAAATCGTCAAGAAATGACATAAAATGAAAGGGGCAATTGTTACTTTTTTGCGTAACCAGTATCCCACAAAGAGTAGAATCGCCCAGTCCATGGTGCAATCTTTCCTTTGAATGTCAAGAAAACGAAAGCGCCAGCACCAAGGACGCCAATGGCAATCACAGAGGCAACGAGCAGCTTTTGGAATTGCTGGGATGAAACATGAGTACGGACCAACTGTCCGAATGCGACGATTTGCAATAATCCAAAGACACCTATGTGGAAGGTTAGAAAGAGGTGGGCCGCATTGGACAAGGGAGAGAATAAATACCAAGGGCGCCCATATGTTCACTTGTCGAAACAGGCTGGAATCCTACGAATGGTACCTGCATACTGGATAATGTACCAATTGCATACCACGACGAATACGCGACATAGAGACGGTCGGAGAAGCGGCCCATTAGAATGAGGACCAATGCATGTAAAGGAATCATGTTTGTAATGAATACATAACCACCTGTTGCTCGAAAATTAGGAGGTGACAATTGAGATATTTCAAGAGACATACCCCACGCTGCAACCATGTAGAAGTAAAATACAGCAGCAACCGTTCCAAAAAGGGCACTTCCTTGTTTCAATGCCTTGATCCAGCAATAGAAGGTGAACATAAGAAGGAAGATAGCAATAGCTTCGTTATCGTAGGAACCGGCTACCGAACGCGAGATGTAGCCAGGAACAATACCAATGAATGCGGCGGCAAGTAATCCAGCGCTTTCATCTTTCATTTCTTTGGTAAACCTGTCGAAATAGTTTTAGTGCAGGTCGTGAATTATGGCGCATAACTCACATATACGTGGCCCATGCTGTCAATGCACTAAAGCCCGGTGCCAGCAAGACGCAAACGTTACGAATATCGACGGGAAGATTGAGCCAATGAAGTACATTGTATATGACTCCGCTAGTAACCATCAATCCGGGATATACGGTACCACCAACTACACGACCGAGAGGATACCAAGCTGTGGGATCAAACCAATTCCAGAATTCCTGCACAAGGTGTCAAAAAGCTTCCCAAACCACGTAGAATGATGACATACATAGAAGCCCTTTGCTGCTAGTACTCTGGTTGCACGACTGACAAACCCTTCAATGCGTGTTCTGTGTTAGAATGAGTATCGCATACGCACTAATTGAACCATGGATCGCTGAAATTACATTTTGTTAGCATTTGTGGATAGAAACTAGTAATGAGATGTTCAAAACGCACAATTCATGGATAATACTCTCAAAATTGATAACTGCAAATAAACGAGAGGCGATTGCTGCTCCAGAAATCAGTGCAAGAGCAACAATGCGCAGCAATGACGCTGTGTTCTTGACCGTCGCTGGCGAAATGTCCGAAGGGACTGGATAGGCCGTAGTCATGGCCAATTAAGAGGGCGGTCTCCTCCGCAAAAACGTTTTCCGGAGAAAATAAGATGTGGTAGAAAGTAAAAGGAAGTTTGAATTCAGGGATTCGAATTTCACACTGCGTCGACGTGTCGCAGACGTGCCCGTGCTTTGCTGAGTCAGCAATTATAACGCGTATCCCGATTTAGTATTTTTACCCTCAGTTGGGACGCCAAGACACGCCAAGGATTTAAATCACAACAGAAAAAGGGGACTTTGTAACGACTTTGTAAAAGTCTGCATCCTATGGGTGTTTCCCCTGGTAGCTTATGACGATGAGCTCAACATCAGGCTGTATGTGAATCTGGGCATTCCGTGAGTCACTGGTCTTCAGAATAGGCTGGGCCTGATCTGATGGTCTGGAGTAAAAAGAGATCCTCTTGCAGTACTGATGAAAACTAGCAAGATTTGCCATGGTTAGACTTTTATTTCTAACACTTTTTCTGTGATGAGGAGTTGACTTCTTTTATTTAACTTCCCATACAAGTCCAATATAACGGCCTGCGGCACGAAATAGAATTGATTCCCCTAATTTAGACAAAAAAAAATGACGGAAGAAAAAAATCTACTTGAATATTAAAATCTATTAAATTTGTGTATTGGAATCCAAAGCTCCAGTTAAAACGGATACTCCCCGCTTTCCCTCTCTTTCGTTCCTCTCAGTGGCCTTCTTAACTTCTTTATCCCAATCCGTACCAAGCCAAACGACACAATATTCACCAATACCGACTATAAACAGAGCAACGACTTGACCTACATAATCATGAGCCTTAAGTTAACGCACAAAAAGCTGTTTACTGACCAATCCACAATCCCTCAAGGCCAAGATTGGCGCGGAATGCTAGAGTAATTCCCATAGGTAATGCCAGGACATAGTAGGCAACGATATTAAAAAACGCTCCAAGATGTTGTCGTCCTAATGAATGATAAATATGATGCATATATGATAGATTTACAACATATAAGACTCTATCTCACCTTGCCCTCGAAGAACACCTCCACACGATCCAGCGAGGCCGTCCGCGACTTGGAAAGACGCAACGAGAGGCATTACTTTGCTCACAAGCCTCACAACCTCTACATCGTCGCTGAAGAGCAAGCCGTAAACCTGAAATTTCTTTAATAATACATAACGATCAGAAAACACATTACGAACGTCTTTAGACGCAATCATTGCTATCATAACGATGGTGCCGACAATGACGCTCAGTAACGCGGCCGCGTGCGCGGCTAACCTCGCTCCCACAGGAGAGCGTGCGCCAATTAGATTACCAACGCGCGCCGAGGCCGCAACGCCAATACCAAAAGGGAGCGTGTTGAGAACTATTCAAAATCTTAGTTTAGTGTTATAAATAATATTTGGTTTACATACTTTGGTCAGTGGTCATAATAATTGACTGCGCCGCAAGGGGATTTTCTCCTAGACGTCCAGCAGCCAAAGCGACGATTTCAAAGGCGGCCCTGAAAGATGAGTTAATGGAGAGCGCAGATAGATTGGATAATACGTACCATTCTGTTCCTACCATAAGGATCCCAGGAAGAGCCAATTTGAGAAATTCCAAGCATCCGGCGGGATCCAACGCAGCAAGGAGATTCAATCCACCCCAAGTTCCGTTCTGTCTGTGGACAGTAGAGTAACATGTCCATATTCCGAGGGCGAGGAAGCAGAGCCAATATGTAATAGAGACCGCAAAGGGCGCGCCGAGAATTCCGAGTGGTGTATAATGAACCAAGAGTATGTTAAGAGCAATATTTATGGGAGAAACCACTATCAAGACGGTAGTCGACGCTCCCATGATACCTGATATGCAGTTTTATCAGTGACGCACGTGTCCTCGAAGGATGATCATCTACCTACCTTGGCATTGAAGATATTTTTTCAGACTTTCGAATCCGACATATCCGGGGGCGCCAATGATTAAAACTCGCAGAAAGTGTTGGACATCTTCGGCCAGATGTGCGGGTTGTCCAAAGGCAAGCAGCACGGGCTCGATGTACGCCCATAGAACAACAACAGGAATCAAGAGGATCCACAGTAAAATAACGCAGCGTTGGAAATGAATCGATAGATCTGTTTTTCGACTTCCGCCAGTGAACGATTGCGAACCCAGAGTGTCGAGAGCTGTCGTTCCTCCAAGCGCGACGATCCATCCTAGGGAAGACGTGGGATCATCCTTATGGTATGAAGAATTATATTGTACTCGCCAGTTACGAAAGCGAACATCAGGGAAAACGCAGCCACAGATAATTCATTTGGCCCCAGACGACCTGCGATTACGATCGATGCCGTTTGTATAGAATTTTGCAAGATATATGAAAGCACAACTGTTCGTCGTTCGTTCAGGATATCTGGCAGAAGGTAAAATATGTGTGTATTGCGCACCAGGAATAGAGTCCCATAAAAGACTCGTGAAAAGTTTCAAGTCCAACTTCCCCACGCCAATCCCTCGGTCGTCAGTTGCCCCATCAGGAATGTACAATACGGTCCTGGAGGACGACGAGGATAGACCTGATTCTTCAAGAACAGTAGGAGGAAGACTCAAAATCAACGGCGTTCGTTCACTAGGAAAGTCTACAGTGTTAGCCATGGGTGTAATGGGAGAAGGGGAAAATGCGGGGAGGTAAAAATTTCTTCCGCGTTTGCGTGCCAATTTGAAATGGAGAAGGCTCACATAAACCTTTTTATCTTGAATAGGTCAGCATCCTTAGAGCCATTCGGCTCTTACAAAGACAAATACATTGATAGAAGGAGATCTAGCTATACAAGTTCTGCTTTTCCTACGGTGGACAGGTTTGTCTGGGTTTATCTTGTCATTTGACGGCTTCCAAGATCTCGAAGTGCCTCGCGAATTTACTGGGAGTAGAACCTTGTGGAATCGATCACCTCAAGGCAGAACACGACGCAGAAACCATTCCAAATCCTAACAATTTATTCCCGCTCTTTTTCACTGCCGTTATCCATGAGAGAACAGTCTCTTTCTATTCGGTCATGAGGCTTTATCTCTGTCTGTTTGTCAAAATAATTATCTCGAAAACTGGGGCTCAAATCCCATAAGAACTCGACCGCAACCCCCCAAATTTTCTCAACTGAAACACTTGGTCCTCATCTACTTTCTAGCTATGCTTTTCAAAGCTCTTGTCAGCCTTGCCATCTTTTTGGTCTCCGTCGAAGGGCACCTTGATCACGACCACCATGATCAAGTACCTTTCGACTACGTCAAATTTCCCCAGGACATATATCGTACCAGGAATGGGGAAGGTGTGTTCACTATCTCTCCTGAGATATATATTTCTTATTGCTCGCAGTAACGGCCGATTCTATTTTCTCTGGCATCACCACCTTTGCCAAGCTTCCATGGGTGCAGTGCCTGACACGAGAAAGTCATGTACCTTTCGATATAGCTTTCATCGGCGCCCCATTCGTAAGTCCCATCTCTCCCATGTTATCTGATCTATACTTTGCTTATTAAAAACTGTAGGACACTGGTACAAGCTATAGGCCTGGTGCACGATTTGGACCATGTGCGTTGAGCTAACCTACTTCTCCTTTCATCTTTCTCACAATATTTCCCAAATAGCTGGTATCCGCGCAGGCTCTCGTCGATTGACTCTCTACGGCGGATACAACGTACCTCTCGATGTTAATCCTTTTAACTCTGGTCTTAGGATTGTCGATTGTGGTGATATCCCTGTAACGTCAGTAAATGACACACTCTCCGAGAGCTTTTGTATTAATTTATTCTTTCGTAGCCCCTATGATAACAAATATGCCATCAAGCAAATTGAAGATGGCCATAAGTCTTTGCTCCAACGTGAAGCTTACTCTCCTTTGGGGAACGACTCCCTTACTGGAGAAAAGCTTTTGCCACTTTCCATCGACGGGAAGAATCACCCTCGTATTATTACCCTTGGGGGTGATCATACTATTGTACTGCCATTGTTGCGTTCCATATCCTCCGTCTACGGTCCGATCTCTGTTATTCATTTCGATTCCCATCTCGGTACGTGTGGCCAAAAACACGCTAACCAAATCGTGGCTGACCATCGTGCCAGATACTTGGAAGCCTTCCGTCTTTGGAGGAGCACCCTCCGATCAGGCGGCTATTAATCATGGAACGTATTTTTACTGGGCAAGCCAAGAAGGCTTGATCAGGAATGGATCGTCAATTGCAAGTATCCTCGTTCTTCTCCCCCTGATCCCTATTTCTATTCCAATCTTATCCGACGAGCTTTGATCCTAGTTTAAGATTTTTTGTAGCACGGGGCCATCAGGACAACACTTTCGGGTCTTGAGGATTACGAAAACGACGATAATTCTGGATTCAAACGCATCGAAGCTCGTGAGATAGATACTATAGGTAACTTTTTTGTTTACTTATCATCAAGTGCAAACTTTCTAAACCTCCACTGAAGGTACGGATGGAATCATCAAAAAGATTCGCGAAACCGTAGGCGACAGGCCAGTATATCTATCTATCGATGTTTGTCTATTCTTTCCTATGACTTGAAGCAAATGTTAAATTTGGATTGTGCAGATCGATTCTATTGATCCAGCTTTCGCCCCCGCTACTGGCACCCCAGAGACTGGAGGCTGGTCCACTCGCGAACTCCGCACTATTCTTCGTGGTCTTGATGGCCTCCACATAGTTTCGGCAGACATTGTCGAAGTAGCTCCGGCATATGACACAAATGCCGAATTGACAACTATGGTATGTGGCGTAATACATTCTATTTTCGGAATCAAAAATTCTAAAAGCGGTATATTTTATTTTAGGCTGCAGCAGATGTACGCATATACATGATCCTCCGCTCTTGGGAGCCTCTGCGTTATTTAAATTTTGCTGACCTCTGGCTATAGGTTCTGTTCGAAGTCTTGAGCGTCATGGCTAAAACCCCTCTAGGTAAGATAAAGTTGTAATTGAATGACGAATGTCTCCGAGAGGGTCTAGTCGGGCACGAGGCATGAAGATTTTCCTTGAATTTACACACGAGATAGAGTTTGTATTGTGCTTTCCTTTATGGTCGTAACCTTTTGTCTTTTATCTGTTATACAAATTTGCAATGCAATGCGATAGAGTTAGGATTTATGTCATAAGCTATCCTAATCTAAGAATTGCAAACTTTAATGATTCTTGAAGCTTAGAAGGGTCAGAGCTTGTGACTCGTGGCTCCTTAGTGCTACCTTACAAGCTCCCAACTACGATTACGTCTTTACATGAAACCCGAGGAAAATTTAGATGTCATAGAATAGACCAAGGTAACAATTAGTTTTCCTTCAGGGACATTTCTGGACTCTCGTCTATGTTACGGACAGGTCCACGGAACCATTTCCTGGCTGACAAAATCCACCATAGAGAAGCAAATATAAACACCGCCATTATAATGACGACGGAATAATCTACCATATGATTAGATTATGCTCATCTATCAGCCAGATGTGTGACTTACTCATGTCTTGAGGCGACGTTGTTTGCCCTGGGGGGAAGAAAAGCATAATCACGATGAACGTCACCCACGAGACGGCGATAGCACCGATGGGTGTTGCCCATTTCCCGAGGCTAAATGGACCTGGTATCAACTTATTCCTTCCAGAAGTTATACGGAGGAAGATTGGTGCAGCATATGACGTGTAAAGCCCAATAACTGAAGAACTGTAAATTGACGCTTCATTCAGTGCCAGTATAGTATTCAATGAAATCATCGATGGCATACCCTGCGAGGGATGTTAAAGCAGTATTCGAAAACCCCAAGACACCACAGATAGACGAAATGCCAATGACGAACCAGACGGCGTTCACCGGCGTCTGTGTGTAAGGATTCATCCTTTTCCAGTAGCGTGAGCCAGGTAGTGCGTTGTCCCTCGCGAAAGCAAATACTACGCGAGAAGCATCCACCGCCTGAGCAGCTCCCGTAACATACTATGAAAAACGTGGCCCGTTTTCACTTTCAGAAGGATTTTACGTTGTATAAAATTCTCTTACCTGGGTTACGATAATCAAAGACCATATAGCAAGCATTCCACGTTTGCCCAGAACGTTGAGGAATACTTGACCCATTGGGAGAGGTAGATCTGTGGTCAGCAGATCACTCACTGATGGGATGGCAAACGAAGCAGCTATTAAGAATAGCCACCCCAAGGTCGATGTCCCTATGACCGATACTATGATGGCCAAAGGAGCTGCACGAGCAGCGTTTGCAGTCTCTTCGGAGATATGAGCAGCGGAATCGTCTATTATAATGAAAGGTAAGACAACCGATTTGACTCACGCAGTGACCTCAGTACTCACAGCCAGTCAGTGTCCACATTGGAGCTGTAAAGGCCAACATGAAAGTCCATCCGTCTACTCATGGTCTGAGTTGATTTGGACAAACATGAAGTGCGAGTGCGACTCACTGTTACCCCATCCTGAATTGTTTTCGAATAATGTGAAGGCATCAGACGTCGAGGCGCGCTTCCCATCTGAAAGCACGAGTAGAGAGACAATAGCAGCGATACAGGTTCCCACTAATAATAAAGTACAAGGTAAGCTTCGTTTCTAAATATGAAGAGTAATGATTGTACTTTCCATTGACAATGACATAGAAGATGTTCAACCTAGCAAGAATACTCGTAGCCGACGAGCATACAATTCCGTGAGAGAATAATATAGCTAGCAGGAGGCCAAATGTAGCACCAGCAGAAAGGATTACAGCACCGTCAGTGCCGACAGCAATAGCCGTGGTGATCATTTGAGCACATGTGAAGTCTATGCCACAGACAAGTGTCACTTGACCGGTAATATTCGCCCAGCCAGTAATCCAGCTCGCCAGAGGTGCGTATTTCTCGGGAGCTAGTTTGGCTGAGAAGTAGTACAACCCGGCACTTGTCCTAGAATATTTGATTGGTTGGGGCTTGATGTACCTTCAATCGGTGCAATGAACTCACGGCATCGAGGAAGCCATTTCTGCCATTGATAATGCCACAAACATAACAAAACAGCAAGGTATGAGCCAACCAAATACCATGCCGACATGACCACCTGAGGGGGAAGGATTGTTATATTTTGACTAGTCAGACAGCAAGACATCCAGCTTAGCGAACCGTTCACAAGCCCAAATGATAATGTCGAAGAAACACTTGCTACAACCCCCATGATTGAAAAGGCAAAAGCGACAGTCTCCATGCGCTTTAAGAAATTGAAGATGAACAACAGAAGATTATGGAATAAAATAGATGCCTCACCGAGAACTCACGCCTGAACTCGCTCTTGTACCCCAGCTCAGCGAGTTTAGCATCGTCTGCTCGTATAATCGATGCGCTGTCGACATGTTCAACCGTAACACTCTCCAAATTTCCTTTTTCGGATTTATAATCCATGACGGATCGACCTTTGTTTATAATTCTCGTAGGTCAAGAAGCAAAGAGAATTCCAGGGAGAAGAGAAGATGGCGGCTGATGAAAAGAAAGCTAGCAAGGTCCAAAGATGACAGCGCTTCCCCAAGTACCACGGCCTGGCAAGCGGCCTAGTTTCTACAGAGAATGACATAAATCCTAAGGACCGAGGTCTGAGTCTTGTGTATTCATTGGTCGATACGAAGGGGAAGAACAGAGCTGCTTTTAGCAGTGTTTGAATATCTCACGTGGGAGTGTGGGAACATTTTGCTGAAAGGAGGCTCGGGATCTGTCTTGAGCTTGAACCATGACATGCATGACATGACAGTTCAGATAACGACGAAAACATATTCTTGAATTTTCTCGTAGTAGATATTGAGCGTAGTGATTGTGTATACGGTTTTTTATCTAAGAATTTCTAGCCGTCCGACAAATCATCATTCAACATGGCTCTTATCTTTCAAAATTCTTTGTTAGCGATAGGAATACATAGTGCGATATACGACATCATTTCTTACCGCCGCAGCATGAATTCCTCAATCGTGACCGATTCAGAGCATAGGTGGGTATCACGTCCGGTCTATACTTACGTTCCCGACATATTGCGTGGATAGTTTTATCTTTCTCGGAAATAATGAGATAAGGCCTGTATTCAAAGATAAGCAAGAACGAAATTGATAAGTCACAGGAACTGGCCAGGACGTAAATAGATACTCCAAATACTCCAATAGTCAACAGTTCCTACGACTGTCAACCGCTCATAGCCGGCTAGCCTCTGAATTCTGCTTAATCAATCACGAATCCGTTTCCAACAAGACAACTACGAACTATGCCTGCTAAGAAAGTTCTTATTGGCTTTGGTGTGGATGTGGATGCAGTGGCTGGATGGTATGAAGCATTCTATTTGTACTATTTAAAAGCTCGTAATTGACACGGACTTTGCATACTCGAACTATTGTGGATGATGGATTAGGTTAGGATCTTACGGTGGCGAGGACTCTCCGCTAGACATATCCAGAGTAAGTTCGCGGAAAGTTCCACTGCACTAGCCGCCGGTGCTTTATCAAGTTGGGGCTGATACAACTTCAAGGGGATGTACGCCGGTGAAGTGGGCGTTCCCCGACTTCTCAAGCTGTTCAGTAAGTACGACATCAAGACGACATGGTTCATCCCAGGTACGGTCTTACTCGGTCAGGCCGGAGCTATATCTGATTGGTATGTATAGGACACAGTCTGGAGACATTCCCAGAGCAAATGAAAGCTGTCCGAGATGCGGGACATGAATTGTGAGCGCTTGACTTAGTGCATTAGCGGGCGCTTGGGAAATTAAAATTAACCCCTATCTCCGGTCAGGGGCTTACATGGATATTCACATGAGGTCAGTTAGGATCCGCTTGTGACCGCAAGGGAGTAAGTAACTCATTCTGGCGCAGAATCCGGTCTCCATGACTGTTCAGCAGCAAAAGGATATTTTGGATCACACTTACAAATTATTGACCGAGTTTAATCACGGTGTTGCTCCTAAGGTGAGTTATACGTACTCTATGAAACTAGAACAAGCCAAACGACCTTTAATTGATGAAAGGGAAGCGTAGCTCCATGGTGGGAGACTAGCAAAGAAGGTACTGACCTCCTGCTAGAGAAGGGTATTGAATATGGTATGTGACTTTTTGCATTTTGATATTAGTGCGTAGTTGACATATGCAAAAACCATAGATCACTCCAGCATGGCTCACGAGTGAGTATCATGTCGAGAAATTATCTAAACAAACAATAACAGCTTGCCAAATTAGCTCGCAGGCATATTATATGAGGGATGAGGACTCATGGACGAAGATAGATTATACAAAGCAGGCCCATGAGTGGATGCAGCCGCTCAGAAAAGGAAACGAGACAGGGCTTGTTTGCATTCCTGCTAATTGGTTCGCCTTTTTCTGGTCTTCCTGGTGACAAACTTTGGTTGATTGAGAACCCATAGGTACCTTGATGACTTACCGCCAATGATGTAAGTTTTTTTTATAGCTGTTCCGAGTGGCATACTTGACAGAACTACAGGTTCATCAAGTCGAGCCCTAATTCCCATGGCTGGGTAAGTCTGCCTTCCTGGTGGTAATCTTGATGTTCTGTGTTAATGTTATGTAGGTAAACTCTCGGGATGTCGAGCAATTATGGAAGGATACCTTCACGTATTGCTATCGGTGCGAGTTATCTTTAAAATCTAGACGCCTGTCAAATTGCTCATGGGGCAAAACAGAGAGGAGGAAGAGTTCATCTTCCCAATCACCATTCACCCAGATGTTAGCGGGTAGGTTTTCTTGTAAACAAAATGCAAGTTAATCTTCTAAAGTTGAATGTAATTGCTTTACTAGACGTCCGCATGTTTTGCTCATGCTTGTAAGTCTGAACTCTGCAGTTCGCAATTGACACCTTATTTTGCCCAACAGGAGCGTTTCATCGAATGGGTGAACACTCACGACAATGTACACTGGGTACCGATGATTGAAATGGCGCGTGACTTCAGAAGGAAGAAAGAGCCTAGCACCAACGCAAAGATGCCAGCAGGGTTTAAAGGGATTAACAACTAAGCCAGCGTAGTATAACTTGTATACTCATGAGTTCATGGCGATGTCCTCGGTCCAATCCTAGCTTCAACCATATATAGAAACCACCAGTCACGGATGGAAGTCGATCAATAATCTTCAAAAAGTTGAAAACCGGTGTTGCTAGAACAATCTCGTTGCTGTGTCGAAAAAAGCAGGGACGATCGTAGTATGTAAAGAAAAGGTTGAAGCCCTCAGAGCGGAAATGAGGTTAATACTGCAGAGACTGAGAAATAGCAGGTAGAAGGCTAGAAGCGACCAGAACGCGGTGCGCCGCGGACGCGTCGAGAAAATCGAAAAGCAAGAGTAACATGTGTGACGTCATTACTCTGAACCAAATTTGTGACGAGCAGCTTCTGAGAATAACAACTCCAAACAATTTGCCGAAAGACGTCGTCGAAGCGGTTCACCGTTCTACCGTTGCAACGCGTCGTCGACTTATACCTTCACCCCGAAGAAAGGCGCAGCTTCCCCCGATATCTAGAAAGCGTTGCGGCCGCACTACTTGAAATGGATCACGAATTGATTAACCTCGTTAACAAGCTGCAGGATACGTTCAGCAATCTTGGTGCGCAATTTGCAAATTTAGTAGTATACCGGGTGCTAATAATGCTTTGTTATTTGAAGGCGGAGAGCTGGATATGCCTCAGTTGGTTGTGGTAAGTGGAATTGGCTATAAACCCACGTGTAACTCGTCAGATTGAGGTCGAGGATAGGTTGGTAGTCAGTCTGCGGGTAAATCAAGTGTCCTAGAAACGTCAGTTTGCTGTGGCAGGATCTATCCAAGTGTTAGCGCTTAACCCTGTATTACTTTCAGAATCGTTGGAAAGGACTTTCTTCCTCGAGGACAAGGCATTGTCACGCGGAGGCCCCTCGTACTTCAGCTGGTAAACACACCCGAATCCACCGACGGCTCTTCCAGCACTTACCGGGAATGGGGCCAATTCTTGCATATCGACAAAAAATTCACGGACTTCAACGAGATTAGGAAGGAGATCGAACAGGAGACTTTCAGAGTTGCCGGCCAGAATAAAGGAGTCAGCAAGTTACCCATATCTCTACGGATTTACTCTCCAGACGTGCTGGACTTGACTCTAGTTGATCTCCCCGGACTTACGAAAGTGAGTAGGATACCTCCCATTCATACCACCTTCTTACCTTTTTGCCAGATTCCAGTAGGCGACCAGCCAAGTGACATTGAACGCCAGATCAGAAACCTTGTTGTCGATTACATTTCCAAACCGAACAGGTACACATACGCATATGGTCATGCCCATGCATCACACTATCTAATCTTTCTTCAGTGTCATCTTAGCTGTTTCTCCTGCCAATGTTGATCTCGCCAATTCTGAATCATTAAAGCTCGCCCGTTCAGTTGATTCTCAAGGACGCAGGACTATTGGTGTATTGACCAAGCTGGACTTGATGGATGCCGGAACAAACGCGTTAGATATCCTCACAGGACGTGTATACCCACTGAAATTGGGCTTCATTGGTATTGTCAACCGCAGCCAACAGGATATCAACTCCGAAAAGAGCATGTCTGACGCTCTGGATAGCGAGACAGAGTTCTTCCGGAATCATCCTGCTTACAGGAACATCGCGCATAAAAATGGTACAAAATATTTGGCGAAGACTCTTAATCAAGTAAATGCGCTTTTTTCCTTTTGATTTCCCTCATTTAATTACCTTGTCTGTTAGGTCTTAATAAACCACATCCGAGATAAATTACCAGACATGAAAGCTCGACTTAACACATTGATGGGCCAAGCTCAACAAGAATTAAACTCATTTGGTGATTCTGCAATATTCGGAGACAAGAATTCTGTGCGTATGTTTGCACTTCTACATACTAGATAGATACTCATTTTTTTATTAGCAAGGAGGCCTCATCTTGCGCCTTATGACCCAGTTTGCTCGCGATTTTGTTGCCTCAATCGAAGGCACAAAGGTCGACGTCTCTACAAAGGAGCTTTCTGGTGGAGCTAGGATATACTATATCTTCAATGATATCTTCGGGCGTGCTCTCAATTCAATAGACGCTACCCATAACTTGGACAACCAGGACATTCGCACGGCGATTCGAAACTCAACGGGACCTAGGCCAAGTCTATTTGTCCCAGAAATGGCCTTCGATTTACTTGTGAAGCCCCAAATCAAACTGTTGGAAGCGCCATGTCTTCGGTGCGTTGAATTGGTCTACGAGGAGTTGGTCAAAATTTGCCACAACTGCACCAGTGCGGTACGTCGTTTCACTTTTTCTCGTCTCCAATTTCCTAATGTTTTATTAGGAACTCCAACGATTCCCAAGGCTTCATTCTCAATTGATTGAAGTTGTCTCCGAACTTTTACGAGAGCGCCTTGGTCCAACATCTGACTATGCCCAAAGCTTAATTGAGATTCAGGCAGCATATATCAACACCAACCATCCTGCATTCATTTCCGGTTCCGCACTCGCTGCTGAACAAGCTCAAACTTCGAGACCACAAATTCCACAAAGGGTCAGTGTACTTTTAAAAGTGGATATATGCGCCTTGATTAACGTCTTTCTAGCCCGTGTCGACAGAGCCAACCAACGGGCATGCAGGTTCAGTCGATGATGATGCAGATAACATCTCTGATGATATGAATGGTATTTTCCCTCCTAGAGACGGGCGTTCAGTATCATCTACCCTTCACGATCGCTCGCGGACAACTGGCACCACAGCGGCTACTACATCTTCTGCTATGGGCACAAACGTCAACACTGCCTCCAAGAGGTCGTCTTCAAAATCACGGACGCATCGCAGTGGCCAGCAAATCCCTACCTCCAATAGACCGTCATCTACATTTGATAGAGCGGGCGGTCAGCATGCAAGCAGCATGAGCACCGGTTCATCACCCCCAGGGGGGTCGGCTCGTGAGACGTTCTTGAATTATTTCTTCGGTCAAAACGGCCCCGGACCTATCGCTGGGTCAAGTGTAGAACGCGCTGGTCATCACAGCCATGGAAGTAATGGCCACGGACATTCCCTTGGATCCACGGAATTTGTCCCAGTAGGACGTGATGTTTCTGCTGGCGATTCCAACATGAACAGTGGGTTGATGGCTGGGAAGAGGGGTATAGACGGGAATAACGCGGCTTATGACATGAAAAGTTTAGGACGACATATTGAAGCCGTGAGTTATGACTCTTTTTATTTGCTTTTTGTTCGCAGATGTATGAAAAATCATTTACGCCGCTCGTCCTGTGCTATCTTATTATCAAATTCATTACAATGTACTAACCTATCGACGTGGTATAGATTCCTGCCGATGGATCGCAGCTGACTGTGCGGGAAGAAATGGAAACACAGCTCATCAGATCTCTAATCTCCTCTTACTTCAACATTGTCCGCCAAAGCATCCAGGACATTATTCCAAAAGCGATTATGCATTTCCTTGTCAACCACACTGCGCAGCAGGTCCAAAACCGTCTTGTCGCTTCACTATACAAGCCGGAATTATTTGCAGACATGTTGAATGAGGATGAGGCGTTGGTGGCGGAGAGGACGAGAGTAAAGGCATTATTGGATGCTTATAAGGAAGCATTCAAGACCCTATCGGATGTCAGTATCAAGTCAACATAGAACCTTTTGACATCTATCCCAAAAATTAGAATATGTACGACATTCATGTTATATCTTTTTTACCTTCGTAATACCGGCTTTGCAACATTGGACAGGTTAAATAATAAAGTTCATCACAATACTGGATGGATGGTATAAGGTCATAATACTAGGACATCTCTACGTGAAAACTATATATCGACGTACGCGAGTATATATACAATACAGAAAGAGAGCTACTGGCAGGTTCAGCGGGCGACGAATGGCCAGTCAAAAGTTTCTACTGAAAACTTCCAACTAAATACCGTTCATCATACCCACGAGCCACCCATCTTGTCGCCAATAAGAACACAGTCACAGACACTCAACGTTGAACGAACACGCAAGAACCCAGCCAAAGACAGAGACAGAGATATGTAAGCAGATAATAGACCACCAAGTTTTCCCAGTGAACGGGACGAGTGTGTGTGCGTGCGTGATAGGAAAGTCAGACCGACAGCTCATGAAAACCATCGAAGTGCTTGGGTTGTTTAAGAGGCGGTTTCGGCGGCAACGTCAGCGACAGGCGGAGGAGTAGAGGTTTGCTTGACGGCTACCCATTTCTCTTTCTTCTCTTTGCCTTCATCGCCAGCGGGTTTGTCAGACTCCTCTTCGGAAGTAACACTCTCTTCTGTGTCTGCTTCGACACCGGTGTTCGTCTCTTCTCCAGAGCTGGAGGATGAGGCACTGCTATCGGAGGTAGCGGCTTCCTCCGTTGGCGAGGCTGCTGAGGCAGATTCAGTAGAGGTAGTCGAGGGGGTGGTAGATGAATCACTCTTCGAGGCTTCTCTAAGCTTCTTTGCTTTTGCTCGTTCTTTCCTCTCGAGTTTTTCCTTCGTCTCTTTTTCCTCCTTCTATTTAAGGTAAGAAAGTAAGTCAGTAAAGGTTTCTACATGTATGTCTGCGTGATAGAGAGAATAATACCTCTTTAGCATCTTGCTCGTCTTTCTGTAGAATAGAGAACGATGAGAAAAAAAAGTAAAAGAATGGAAGAAAGTTAAGCCGTACCTCTTTCTTCGCAGCCTCATCGGCTTCTTTCTTTTCCTTTGCCTCACGCTATAACAATAAGGTTGGTCAACGAACAACGGACACAACAAATTTCATTCGCGAACCTCTGCCTTTTCCTTCTTTAGTTTCTCGCGTGTCTCACGTTCCTGGATGATCCATTCGCCTACTTCATCGACACATTCTCGTGGGCGAGTTTTGTTCTTCAAAAGGTAGCCTTGAAGACCCGCAACCTGTGGGAGAGTTTATTTTCTGGTATAATTTGAATGGAAATATTTAATGCTTACACTGAGCTCATTCTCTGGGATAGCCTCGGCAAAACGTTTGGCAAGCTCAGAGATCTCTTCCTCAGAGAGAAGAGGGATGGCATGTTTGAAGGCCTTGCGCTTGGGTAAAGGAAGGTTCTTTTGCGATGAATCCGTTTCGCCGACTGGAGGAGTAGCAGTCGGGGAAGCGGCGGGCCTGAAGGGGAAGAAGCATTTGAAGATACCCTCGGCTTGCCATTTGGTCGCATGAGTGAAGTTGACCCAAACATCCATACGTCCGGGTCTACTCAAGGCAGGGTCGAGGCGCTCAATATGATTCGTGGTAGCAAAAAGCAGCCTAATGGCGCAGATTTAGATATAGCCGATTCCGTTGTTGTGATGGAATGACTTACCGTCCTTCAGCCGCCGCCACTCCATCCAAACTGTTCAAGAGGCCACTCAAGCTAAGTGTGGACCCATCGGATTCCTCGGCCTTGCTCGCCGCCTCTTTCGTGGCTGCTGTAGGCGCACCTGTTGACTTTTCATCACGAGAAACCGAGCGGGTGAAAGCCGCGTCCAAATCTTCCAAAAGGAGAATGCACCTGCCAATTAATTTAGTGAAATCGGTTTAGATGTGGATATTTCTTACACATACCTGGATGGCACATTACCCATCAGTGTTGTCAACGTATTATCACTCATTCTGGCAAATAATCAGACTACATGAAAAAGATGACAAACAAGCGACATACCCTTTGGAAGACAGGGAAACCACGTAGATATCCAGGCCCAACTCTCCGGCTAACGAATGAATAAGCGAAGTCTTTCCGCTGTAGGATTATTGAGAAACAAATCTAATATAATCTCAGAAGATGACGCACCTTCCGGGTACACCGTGCAAAAGATAACCCCTTCGGAATGGAATTCCTTTTCAAAAAAAATCAGAAAAAGATGGATACTAATCAAGTGTCCAATGAAAAATACCTCTCTCCGCATACCTGCGCGAAAAATAGGGGTTAGGTGCTTTATTTAGAAGAAGATTCCAGAATTACGTACCACTCCTCTGAGCACAGGAAATCCTTGCAATCGGCGAGAAGCATATCTTTAACTCCAGGCTGCAAGACAATAGAGCTCATGGGTCTCTTCTGCCGAGCACCGTTCCAGCGCCAACACCCATAGGTACTACCAAGATGGTAGGGTATGTTATATTTAGCAACGGAGGTAAGATGGTTAAGACGTACGTATCCGCCATGAAAATATGTACACGGTGTTCGGCGTCTTTCTCGTACTCGCGCTTGGCCTCCAAGACTAGCTTCTTCAAGACATCGTTATTGCGTGCAACGACACTACATTGGAGCGCTTGTATGAGAATCATGGCGGATAAGATGTTAAGATTGACGCACCTTATCTTTAGGGCACAACCGTGGCTGTAGTCAGGATAACGTTGTGTGCGCGTAATCTGGAACAAGCAATGGTCAAGCTGTCAGCTTTCCGAATTCAAAACGAGGGGCGGCTTACCCTCAACCAATGGCCACGATAGTAGATGGTATGGGTCGTGTCTTGATAAAGACTCACTATTAGCACCTCCGTATGAGTCATGTGAGCCTTCATTACTCACCGAGGCTGGGCATAAATTGAACCTTCCGCTTTCGCCGGCCGTGAACCAGGGAATCATCCTCTTCTTCCTCCTCTTCGACATCCCCCGACGTTGATTGTGAGAGCCCATTGCGGTTCACTGAACGAGTGGTGATTTCAAATTCTCTACTCCTTCCCCATGATGGTTGCTGCGGTCGTCATTAGCAAGATAAAACATATAATGATGCTTGTCATACCTTAGAGAGCCAGTGCATCAACCTAAGTGACAAGTATAATGAGTAAGATGTTGGCAAAGCCCTTGAATGTGAACATACCAATCATATGGGTAGTCGTCTTGGCTAAAGTGGGCGGTGAGGAAGAATGCTAAAACAACATTAGAAAGTTGGCATTTGTGTATGAACAGGGACTCACAGTCGACAAAGCCATTCCAGGCCGAGACTGACGCGCGACGGGCTGTCTCGACGGTGCCTCCGATAACTACGAGTTTCTGGGAGAACATGTTATCAGGAGAATTCATCATATAATTGCAGACCTGGGTACTCACAAGGGTGTCTTGAATTGCTCCAGTGCTCATCCCGAGAGGGGACAACATACTCTTGAAAGCGTCCATATTGTAAAAGGACAGGTAAGAGAGAGCGTAGGAACGAACGAGAATAATAGGCGCAGGCCCTTATATGGATTTGATGTTCTTGCCTCGTGCAGCCAAAAGGAGTTTGAATCCCGCGGGGGGGCTACCCATTCGGTCCCCAGATGAGAAATATATTGGGGCGTGCGATCCAACTGTAATCCTGCCAAATCTCATTGAAATATCAGCGACCACAGCCCTCGCCGAACAACCTTCACACATTTGCAGTAGTTGCTCCCTGCCCACGCGCGTGAGCATCACAACAGCATAGCTGGTACTGCCCCATACACAACGGAGTCTCTTTGCCATTCTCGTTTCTGTCGTTTGTCCCAAAAGCAGTGGCGCATTGAATGAGGAATCTCCTGCCCAGCGGTAACTAAGATTCTGACCCTGACATAATAAGATTGCCGAAAGGGGTATACTCACATCAAGATCATGACCTGTGTCGGAGCCTATGACCATTACACACATCGAGTCAGCGATCCGAGTATGCTCAGAGTAAATCATTCCCAAGACCGCGCATGCGCAGGCTGTACCCTGAAAGACGAATTACCGATTCTGACAGAGAATGAAAATGAGAGAGCAAAGGAACAAGGCATGAGGTCAAGGACGAGTCAATGAATACTATATCAGATCAAATAATCCATCACATACATTCGTAAACGTTTCTAGTGATTGGAAGGACTAGTTCTACCCCATATGTCTGATTATGCGAGACTAGAATAATACCGCATGTCATTAGCTATGTGTGTATAGAATTAAGGATTCACCAAACTGATGTCCTAAAGAGTGCCCCTATTCGTTTCTCGAGCTGCGTTTGGCAAATCTAATATTGGCTGGAGCAATATTGAAGAGGGGGTGCATGCAACAAGGGAAAAGGTGTTGAATGAGTATGGGTATACCGGGAGCCACAATACCGTCGGCCCCCGGGTACAGTATGCATGGGAATTGTAACAGCGACCATTAAATGAAGTAGGCGATTTCGGAATCCTAGCTGCACCCTGAGACAAACCAGGATACACAAGCACAGGGAAAGCGGCAAAAAAGACCAGTATATCGTACTTGGAATGAAGTCCGAAGGCGTTTGTGATGAAATTTGGCAAGTTCGTTAACGAATAAGTCAAGGGCTCAATGTCGGCCGAAGCATTGAACGTAATCGAGAACGCGGGAGGCGATATCAAATCCACGTCTACATATGGCCACGATGCCAGGCTCGCAGCAGCGTTGACAACGAAAGCGCCAGCTGCCCTGAAGTTGTCGGTCCGTCAGGAAGCGTCAGGATTCAATCGTCATTTCCCTGTCTTCTGGTCAGCCCTGCTGCTTCACCGCCACTTGACCGGAGTACGTCATCCCCGATGCAATCCTAGTATAGATACGTATAGACGAGCATTAGGAATCGATCAGGATGTCGCGAGCCCAGTGCAGAAAATTCCCAAAAAGAAACAATCATCAAGAAAAGAAAATTCTGCCAAAGATAAGAATATCTTCGTCATATGAGCAGGAGTCGTACTTGGATCTTTAGTATTTTTTCTCACTCACAACATCTATGAAATGGAACTTGGCTTGTGAAGACGGACTTTCGCACTTTCCAAAGAAGCTGATGACCTACCCGGTGAGATTTATACGCACCAGAACCCTCATAGCCATCCCGATAACATCGCCAGAAGACAGTTATCCATGATTCAGTAACTTCCGGTAGCGACATATATTATTGCCGTTGTTGCGTTGGTGTTAAGGCGTAAGGCGATGTCTAATTTCAGACTGTCTCATCATCAGCTTTCAAAGCCCAGGGCCGGACGGCTCTTGAATCCTCGGGAAGCCTTGTTAACCCAGGTACGCGTGAAGAGCAATCTTAACATAAATATGTAATTCTGAAAGAAAGGAAAGACGATCAGTTTTAATAGAGACTACTCGTAAAAGTATAGACTAATCGATGATCAAGACATACCGCAGTCAGCGCGAGCAGATGTTATCTGGACGCCCATAACATGCAATCAGGCCAGCAATTTTAGGAGGTTGGAAATCGCGCACCACGTAAACAGAGGTTTCTATATGCAGTAATGATCTGCTAAACGATAACGAAAGACATCCTCCAATATCCTTGAAGCGTAGGTTTCTCCAAGGGGAAGGTAGTTTTCAGATCTCCATCTAACACGGCGCAGTCTGCATGATTGACAATGTCGGGGACAGCATGAGCAGGTCTATAAGAGAATAATTATATGAATAAATTTAGGGGTCCTCATGCAAATGGGAAGTAACCTGCGTAGCATTATAGGCGCCCGTCTTCTTGTGATGTTGGCGCCAACAAAAGATTTTTGGAGACCCAGAGTAGGGAGACCGAGGTATCGTCTAATCCATGGCGTATCAGATCCGAAGGTATGCACCGGAAAACCGTTCTCGCAAAGATGGGCATGTGAAAGCATCAGATTGCTGGTTACGTCCGTGTGTCTTGCCATTAAAGAGGGGCTGCAACGGAGCCTTTGAACAATGAGAAACAACCCCACAACCGGATTAAAATATTAACCCTACAGGCAGCTGTCATTCGACAGAAACTATTTGTGTGGAAAGACGTTTGCGTATATGTTAAGATTAGAGTGCAACGAGCCATCTCGGTCTGGGATGGATGGAAAAGGTATTTTGGTGTACAATCGGAATCTGATGAAGTCGATTGGCTGGGATCAAGAAGATTATTGTGCACCAGTTCATAGATAACTTTGAGGTCTTATGGCGGAAATAAGAGGGCAAGGAAGAGTGGCGTGCGATGCAAAAAATTCGATCAGGTGCCTCTGGGTACATGGATACAGTAGAGGTCGAAAAAGATTCGCTTATGCACTAAAGCACTAGAAAATCCTGGTAGGAGAGACGAAAAAGACGCTTTGTGCTGACAAATTTACGTCTGAAAGGCATAGATTCAGATATTATACGATGACGAAACTATTTTCGAACCTCTTGAGCGAACTCAATTCTCTTTTATCATCTGTGGTTCACGGTTCAGAACAAAGGTGCGAAAGAACCCAGAACAAGTGATAATTAAAGGTGTGGGTGGATAGTCATGTATGATGCTGGAGTGGGCGTATGTTAATGCAAATGATTCGTGTGCTGAGAACCCAAATCAACACACCATCATTCTACGCCGGGCCCTCATGCCGAGCATAGGAACAGGTATGTTGGAAAGAAGGAAAGTAACAGAAGGCAAAGGGCAGCCCAACCAAATTCACTGAACGAAGGTTGGACATGAGCAGGAGCATCAGCAAGAATTTGTCACTGATAAAAAGAGGTACCGGTCTAGGTTAAGAGCCAAAGTACAAGTCTTCATGGCTGCACTAGTTCCGAAACATTCTTGCGGGACATGCGATAAATCTATCCAACATCCCTTTCGCTTTATGTCGGAATACAGGAATTCATAAGGCCTGAAGATTGGAGTTAAAACATTCGATTACGATTCTTTGCGGCATTGGGTTGTAGCAGTGACACCACTGCATGCTGTGCTGTGAGCGAAACATGCTTGTAATTTAATTCTGTGAAGATATGTCCTGGTCTCGTGTCGTTGTGTTCCCTGTATATAAATTTCATAAATCAGCGACATCAAAAGGCAGATCCCGATCGTTGTATGTCGCAGAGGTTGTGGGTGCCGTATTGAAGAGGAGATTCGATATCGATGGTGGAAGTCAGGAACAGAAAGCAAAGAAATCTTCAGGCCTCAAGGCCTCAGGTCACACGCGCGTAACACGAGTTACTGGTACAGTCGCCGCGTCACTTCGAACACTCTGAGAGGAGCAATTGAATCAATACGCCTATGACTGATTTCAACTATAGATATACGAATCACCAAGAAATACAAGCTCATCAAAGGAGGAATGTGAACGAGGGGATCAACTGGGATTTTAGCAGCCAGGTGTGACACTGTCTGACCGAATGATTAATTTAAATAAGTTGGCTGGCAACCAACCCAGAAAAATGGCCGTCATTTGGGATACCTAGCTGCACTCAATGACGCAGTCAGCTATGTACAATGAAGGGTATACGAGAAATAAAACCAAAGGAACCCACCTTGCCGCGACAGAAACTATGTTCTAACGCGTGTACCGAACATACTAGACATTAAGGGTGGCATAGAATATACGCTCCTGAAGAGCCATGTTAGCAGGCAAAAAATGCTTTAACAGTTCAAATGAAAAAAGTTGAATCGCCTGAATACGGATGTCGTCCGCGAGGCAACTTTGCTGGGACGAGCAAAATAGCACTGGTGATAAATAATTGTATCCCCACGATAAGCAGGCAAAGAATAGAGTTGTTGCGGAGAAGAAAGTAAAATCTTACCAGAAGAAAGAATAGTTTAGTTGGAGCTTGACTAGAGTTGCGGGAAGCCTGTCCGCAAATTGAGAGCAATAAAGGGTATGACTTCCTTTCGTCACAGTTGAATAGCGCACAAATTCAGGGTATTCACAATTTCACATTATGGCACCTGCGTCATGTGAAGGGTCTTCACTGTCAATTAATCCTAGTGTGGTGTAACAATACATATGGTAAAATCCGTTAATCTACCTGCACAAACTATGAGTACCACAATCCCCGATAAATAGATTTAAACCCACCTAATCATGATCATAAATGTGTTCAGTCTATCCTGGGCAATAATCCGCCCATTTCCATTTCTTCTACCTGTAGATCTTCTGGACGAACGGGCATTACACTCAACCCTTCTGACATTTCACGTTTTACGCATAATTGTTCGGCGAAGATGACAGAAATAGCGGCACCGCCGAGAAGTACAAGCCAAAAGAATAATGAAGTCGGAATAGCAGCAGAGTAATAAGTGGTCAGAACGAGATGGTTGAAGACCAGTGTTAGGGCGAAATCAAGGATGAGCCGTGGTCGACGAACGAGTTTATAAAGGTAATAAATACTGATGTTTTCGCATAAAATATCAGCGCAAGAATACAATAAAGCTTATTGAAGACTACTCACTCAGCGGAACAGGCCACAAGCCAACAAAAGGCAATAATCCAACCTCGCATAGGGTCCATTCTCCCGTCCCATTGATCTTCCTTTATCCCGTAGCCTATCTTTCGACCACCACTCCATGCCCACCACCGTTCACCAATGGGCATTCCTAATACTGTAGGCCGTCCTGCCATCTGGCGCCAATCCATTATCATTCCTGCCCATGTCAGTACGGGAGTTGGAAAGTATCAAGTAACGCGTTTCTGAGGACTTACCAACATTAGCCGCTCCTCCTTCATAACTAAGGGATGTCGCATCGGCAAAAGCGGCAAGTAAGGGTGGTACAATGATTGAGAGGGTTAGATAGTGCAGTGCTTGCATAGAAAATATCTGCACGACATGAACAAGGTTATAACACTTTGTAACGTGGATAGCATACCTGAGATAGAAGGAGAACAGGATCCCAATTTGTTATAGTCGTTTTGGTTGGCGCCATGAATGTCTAGTATCGCCTATGCAGCTTGAACCAGCTGCTGAATTTCCATACGGCGAGCAGGGAAGGTTGAGGACGGGGAGAACATTGCACAGGCGACAAGCGCGCCGGGGTAATGTCATAGGGTTAGGGTTCAATTCGTTTCGCTAATGCTAAACGTTAAACCATTACACTAGTGTAAACTATCTTCCTTTGACTCTATTACGACCCTCATGCGTCTCTCACTTGATGGAGGGAGCCTTGGGAACGACCCAGGTCCTTCCAATTTACCAGAGATGCGCCAGACAAACCCTGGCTCTCTGACAACAAGACCGGAGTTCACAAGACCACAGGTTTACTACGGAGAAGGACCATTTGACCCTCCAAGTTCGGACGACGAGGACGACCTGGTAATGATACGTGCGTCTGAGGAAGATAATGATCCGGAGAGTGCTTCGCTTTTACACCAAAATCAGCCCTCAAGTCCAGGCAGGGCGGAGAGAGGAGATACCAGCCCCCGTCGTGATGCAGATTCAGAGAAGGTGACTGTTTGTTCGGTGGTCAGAGGACGAAGCTAACGTCAAGGTATTACATTTAGAAATATGCCTCTGTCCGTGTTCTAGCAATATCTTTAATTGCTTTGGTGTCTGCGGCGGCTCTCATCGGGGTCTTTGCAGGCTTTGCCTACTCTGGAACATCATACCGTACCAAAGGGCAGAGAAAAATCACTATGGATCACATTTTCAATGGCACATTCTGGCCACATCGTCCCGACTTGAACTGGGTTGCGGAAGGCAAGTCTTTGATTTACAGTAAAGCCGGAGTTATCTAAACTAAGCGTCAATAGCCGGAGATGGGGTCTTCTCACAATCCACTGAAGGGTACATCAAACTTGTGGATTTGAAGTCCAACAAGACAACTAATTTGCTGAGAACGGATGACGTGCAAGATGTATGCGCAAATTTCATTCTACCTTTCTCTTTGCTCATGCAACTCAAAGGAACATGGGAACCCGCTTTATATCGCAGAATGGAAACTCTCGGACGACATGAAGTATTTGTTGGTTAAAACGGACTACGTGAAACAATGGCGCTGGTCGAGCTATGGCAACTACTACGTACACGACATCGAATCGAAGTCGACGCATCCCATTATATCACCCACAAACCCCGCAAAAACCGCTTATGCAACGTGGGCACCGACTGGAAATGCCATTGCATATGTAACAGGGAATGACCTGTATATTCTTCCTTCAGCACAAGCCAACACAAGCCCAATTCGTGTTACCAGCACTGGCAATACCTCTTTATTCCACGGAGTCCCTGACTGGGTGTACGAAGAGGAAGTCTTCTCCGCCAACTATGCCCTTTGGTGGTCTCCAGATTCTTCCAAGGTCGCCTTCTTGTCGTTAGATGAAACAGCTGTACCTGAATTCACGTTCCCCGTATACAACCCTACGGAAGATTCCAATGCTGTTATTCCTTACACGACAGACGTTTCCATGAAATATCCTAAACCGGGATATAGCAACCCTCTGGTCTCAGTACATGTGTTCAACCTCCAACGTTTCTTAGAAAGCGACGCGAGTGTGGCCGACTCTCCCAGTGACGAAACTCTTACACTTGACTGGGACGATCGTCACCAGGCTGACTATAGCATCATATCCGAAGTTACATGGGTTGGTAACTCGTCCCTAATTGTCAAGGAAGTCAACCGCAATGCGGATGACGGGAACGTCGTGTTATTCGAACTCGACGAAAAGAATTTCTTAACTGGTTCCCAAGGAAAGGTTGTGCGGAAGTTGGGCAAGAACGGCGAACAAGGTGACAATGGGTGGATCGATCATGTAACTTCATGTTCTTCATTAGCATACAACGATTCTGACTGAATATCGTCTAGGAACAAACCATTTTTCCCGTTCCATCGGGTTTGACAGCATTTGCAGGTACTAATGCATATTTAGACATTGTGCCCACGCCAGAAGGCTATAACCACATCGCTCTCTTCAGCCCTGCAAATTCGAAAACCCCTCGCTTCCTTACCAATGGAGAATGGGAAGTAGTAGGCGGAATCGCAGGAGTTGACGCACAGAAGGGATTAGTGTAAGTAGTATTCATCGATATTGCGTCTTCTCACTTTCTGAGCCCCGAGCAGATACTTCCAAGCTGCTAAGCCATCGACTGAAAGGCACATATTCTCTGTACCTATTCCAACCTTGAATTCAGAGAAGGTCGCAGAGCCCACACCTTTGACGGACGTCACGAAGCCAGGATACTTTTCGAGCAAGTTTTCCCCTGGAGCAGGCTTTTACGTTCTTGATTACAACGGCCCGGACATTCCTTGGACGAAGGTCGTTAACAGTGATCAACCTGGTCAGTCAATATTTAATGATTTTCCCTTTTCTTCGCGTGCTCATAATTCTCAGAAGCGGGACGTTTTTTGGAACAGAATGAATTACTCCGAAATGCGACTGCTCAGTATGCCGCAGCGACCACCGTGCATTCAACCTTCACAAGTGATGGCTATGGTTAATACTTGCTTGTTTTGCATGCCATTGAGTGTGAGATGTTGACGTAATTTCCTTCGCAGAACTGAACGTAAAAGAGATCCGACCTCCTCGAATGGACGACTCTGGACGAACCAAGTATCCGGTCCTATTTCGTGTGTATGTCTATCTCTCATCCTTTTCATTGCATGGTTTACGACGTGCTGACATACACATACGTTTTACCTTCTCTTCTCCTTTTCTCCGTTTTGCTTTCTTGCAAATGACTAATATCTACGACCTTTTGCGGATCTTCCGTTGAATGGCCTTTACTATCGGATGAACCGCTGAATTGGTTATTCAACCTTGACGAACCGGTCGTATGTGCTTAAATCGTCCCTTTTTACCCCCGCCTGCCACGATAACCTTCAATATTTCTTACAACATCGAAAATATCTTATCGCATGCGTAATTTATGCTCGATGCGTTCCCTCATGTGCAACGCTTGCCTTGCATCGGCTCCAATTCGAATTCTGGACCTCGTCTGGGCACTGCCCATCTCAATACTGGCTTTGTTATGCATCCACCTTTTTGGGCTCTTAATCGGTCTTCTTCTGCCTCCAACCACATCCTTTCCCTACTTTACAATCGTCATTGATCGATGTGGGTCTGCTGGCTCTGTTTTTTTTTGGTCGGACCTATCTCATTCATGATCATCGATGTGGGTCAACTGGCTCCGATCTGTTTTCTCTCATACATATCACTGTGGGCTTGGGTCTCGACTGTGAATCTCGACCCTCCGGATATCGCTCATCAAAATAAATGTACCTGCCGACGATGTCCGAATGCACCCATGGGGCGAACCTATTGACCAACCATATCGAACAACACGAACGAACGAACGAACGAACGAACCAATGACTGACTGATTATCCGACAACAAAAAAAACCAAACCGTGCAAATCCAAAAACAACAACTCTGTCTTGGGTTCTTTTCTTCCTTTTTCGTTTTCAACGCGTTGCCGTTTATTTGACTGCGTAGCTATGGCGGACCGGGCAGCCAAATGGTTGATCAGAGGTTCCAGCGTGATTGGCACGAGTACCTGGCTGTTGGACTGCAGTACGTTGTGGTCACTGTCGATGGGCGAGGGACGGGATACAAAGGGCGTAAACTGCGTAACCCTGTCAAGGATAACCTAGGGTTCTGGGAGACGAAGGATCAGATTGAAGCTGCAAAGTGCGTATTTTTTATGCTCTCTAGATTTTTTTCCTTTTTTGTTTTTTTGTTTCGTTGTTATCATTTTCTCCATCCCACCGAGTGCTTCCATTACTTGAGGCATTTTCTTTGTGAGCCCCGCGGTGTTGGCTTTGTCTCCTGACTTTTACAACCCTCTCCTGAGCTGACTTTCCATGTTGTTGGCCCCTCGTTAACACCCTTTCTACTTTCTTTGCACTCTCTTTTCGTGTTCGACCTTTTGACACGTATGTAACGTGCATACACGCGCTCCATTGTTTGACGGTGGCGTGTTGTGATCTTGATTCATTTCCCGACATGTCCTGTTCTTATCTTGTGTTGGACACTCGTCCCTGGTTATTTTATTCTCGTCCGCGCTCTCGACCTTGCCTGGCCTCTCTCTACTGGCGCAACAGGTTACAGGGCACCGGGCAGATTTGGAATTGATATGGATGGATGGGTTATTAATGTCGGTGGATGACGTTGACTCGGAAGAGCGGTTTTGGAGCTTGGAGTTTGGGCTGCTTGGTTGGTTGTTGGGCGGGTGGTTTGGTTATGCATCCGATTACTTGCGTTTGCGTTTTGCCCTTTGCCCTTTATGTGCAAAAAAAAATCTAAAAAAAATTACACATATTCATCGTGAAAAATTTGGGCCTCTGTTTTTTGGGTGGTTATGGGCATTCATTTTTGTGGTATATGGAATTTTAGGCTGCTACATCGGTCTTGATTTTTTCTTTCTAGATCGTACATTTTTCTTCCCTTTTATTTTGTCTGGTAATCAATGCATCGCAACTAATCATTTCGTCCCAGGGCTTGGGCAAAGAAACCCTACGTCGATCCTAAACGCATTGGTGTCTGGGGCTGGGTGCGTATCTTCATCCTACAAATCACAATTACATTAACCCAAAAAAACCTGCAGTCCTACGGCGGGTTCATGTCCTCCAAAGTAGTCGAAGCATCCGCAGGGATCCACTCGCTTGCAATGGCCGTAGCACCCGTGACGTCCTGGCGTCTATACGACTCTATCTACACGGAGCGATACATGAACCTGCCGGCGCTGAACGCGGGCGGGTATGTGAATGCGTCGATTAGCAATGTGGAAGGGTTCAAGAAGGTGGATTACCTCCTTGCTCATGGGAGTGGGGACGATAATGTGCATTATGCGAATTCGGCGCATTTGTTGGATATGTTTACGCGTGCGGGGGTGAGAGGGTTTAGGTTTAGGATGTTTACTGATAGGTGGGTTGGGGTTGTTTTCTTTTGTTCTTTTTCTTCTGTCGTTTGTTTTTTGAATTGGGTGCTGACTCTATTTTTCCTTCGTTTTTTAGTGATCACAGTATCAGTAGACGAGGCGCCCAGAGGGAGGTATATGAGTATCTCACTGGCTTCTTGACAGAGAAGTGGGGTAAAGGACCGAGGAAGCGTCTTTGATTCTTCTAGTGACGTGGTGTGTCTGCTGTTGATGCTGTACAGCAAAGTCAAGTATGTTTGTTCATAGATGGATCAGACGGATGGAACTTCTCAAACGAGGCACTCCTCAGTCGCCCTCTCTGCCCCTCTTTCTTTGAGGCTCTGCGATGGTCGGGTAGTGTGATTTACCGTTTATTCTGGGATTTTTGCGGTCTACTTATCTCGTATATATACCACCTACAAGTTACTTACCTATCTATCTGCCTTATTTTTTACTTGTCTAGACGTGTAGCATACTGCATAGTACATAACACGCATGATCACTCTGTGTTATTTATTCAACGGGACTCATTCGGATCGGTTGGCTTGCGCTGGTTCTAAATCCTAATTGGTTCAGTACTTGAGCACAGGCCCGCGCCAAAGTTTATTTTAGTTTTCTACACACAAAGAATTCTTTCTAGTTTCGATGGTTCTCGACTGCCTAGAATGTGGAGATCGTGAGGAGATTGATAGGTCTGGAACTTGGGGGTATGATAAAGCCCGGGTACATAGAGGCTGGGAGTAAGAGGAGAGTAAGTAGATGCTATTTCATACTGCTATGTAGAAATTTTTGCTTTGTGCCTGGGTTATGATATAGGGTTTGCCGGAGACGGATGGGGAACGGGAGAAGGGACGGGAGGATAGGATTGGCTGAGGGGTCTGGGCCCTTGTCACGCCACAGTCCTGTTGGCCCTTGGGACGAGGTATGTGTGTGACTTTTTTTGTTGGCTTGGTTCGGGCCCCGGGAATCAGGGTCACGGGTGTAGGCGCTCGCGGTATTGCTTGTCTGTACTCGTTAATTATTTCGAGCTATTTGTGGACCAATAAGAGTCGAGTTCGGTTGCCGTCCGGGGAATCATTCCGGCGGTTCGGTTGACATTGGGTCGCGTCGGGTCTCGGCCTTGAAAGCTTGAGGGCCTGGAGATGATTGGACGATGGATGAGCAGACCAATCATGTTGTCGCTAGGCTAGCCCTCTGGTTCTGGACCCTCATCATCCCCCTCCGTCTATCCTTCTCCCATTCGTCCGTCCATCCATGTGTGTGTAAATCCAAATAATAAATTTCTCTTTTATCACTGCTACGTAGGTCCATAGTCTGGACTGGACTATCGGACTGCGCACTGAGCGAGCTTTCGTTTGGTTCGGTTTTCGCTTCTAGTTCTTCCTTTCTTTCTTCGCTATTGGCCAGTGAACGTTATTAACGTTATAACGTGAACCCGTGAACCTTAGATCTCGGGAGACAAACGGACGGACGGAGTCAGACAGACAAACAGACAAGACAAACGACGCCCTCTTCCACAGCCTTTCGCTTTTTTGTCTTCTCCCACTTGTGTTCCCTTTGTGTTGCACTGCATCACATATCACCGCCTGCTCGTGCCATCTTAGACTAGCACATACTCGGCAGACTGGTGACCAGCCAACAACCACTCTTGAGCCGTTTCTGGAGATTGGAGTTGTTGTAGTCGTCTTGAGAAGGGCGGCCTCGGGACTCTTGGAAGAAGAGTACTCGAAAGTCGCGCGCGATTGGACCGCAGGGTTTAACCCTGATATCCATCTCTATCAGCAATTTTGGCGAGGGTTTGGGTTTGGACAACGCGCATATATCTACCATCTACTACTACCACCACGAAGGACCTCCTGCCCCTAGCAAGACACAAGACAACCTTGATATCATTAATCGTGCGTAGCAATTCCTCACAGCCTCCTTCCTTCGTTCCATCGAACCCGTCAAACAGGGACGCTCACACTCGTCATCGTTAAACGTTCCCTTCCCGGCATCATCGTGCTCAGAACCATCAGCATCAGCATCCGCATCCTTCCTTCAACGTTCTTATTCATTCCGAAATCCATTCTCACTGACTGACGAATGCCAGTGACCACTTTGGATATTTTGGATTTCTCATCAAGGGAGTCTAGACCACCTACTACCTGCGATTGAGTAGCCGAATTGACCGCCCCGATCGACCCCATATATATACAGTAACATAAGCCGCATCGGAGGATTGGATTGGATTGGAACGCCAGCCAGCATTACGCCCGTAACAGTTACCGACCGCGAGGAAAGGAAAAGACAAGAAAAAGGCGCATATATCCAACAAACGAACGACTTGAACGGGACACTTGGGGATTAGGGCATTGGATTTTGAATTTGAATTTGAGGGGATCTATATATATCTATATACATCTATATCGTTCTTGGTACGTGTCCCATCCTACTCGTCCCAATTCCCCTTCGTATGGAAAGTGACATGAATAATAAATAACTCAATTAACAGGGTATTTCCAGCACAGATCTATTGGAGAAAAAACGACTATACCATCATCATCTATCTATTCATCCAATCAATATTCACGATATACACCATTTTTTATCTGACAATAGCCTATTCCACGAAACAACCGGGGAAAGCATACGGGAGATAGATAAAAATCATAATGACATTACTCACCACGACGAACACCACGATGCACGGTTCAAATTCAAATTCAGCAAATTCAAGTTCGCATGCTAAAAGTTCTTCGATATCCTCGAGCTCGTCCTCGTCCTCATACACGTCTTCGTCGAGCTCTTCTTTATCATCTTCATTTTCATCCACTTCAAACTTGGCCACATTATCATCCTCCTCCTCCTCCTCCTCCTCCTCCTCTTCAACTATATCCCTTTCGCCAACACCTACACCTACACAGACACCTACACAGGCTACATTCTCCTTGTCCACCTTATCCTCGGCCAAGGGGCGCACATCACATCTGCATCTACAACACATGATGATAATACCAAACAACAACCCTGCATACTCGAGTGCGCCAGCGCTCGCGCTAGCTTCGAGCCCTGGGTTCGTCAGTTCAGGATTCGTGGGCAAGTCATCGTCGCCGCCGCCGCCAGCACAGCTTCCATCGCTTACGAGCGCAGCAGCAACATCATCATCATCGATGACGACGAGCAGGAACACGCTGACAATCCTAGGCAGTTTACCTGTAATACCCTCTGAACCTGTGCCGATGCCGATGGACGTGGACAAGCCTAGTGGAGTGCGTTCGAGAGCGAGTACGCCTGGTACGGTGACGAAGGAATTCGAGTTCGTCGAGGGGTCTTCAACGTCGTCAGGGAAAGGGAAAGGGAGGGGGGATGAAAGAGATGGTTCTGTAGAAGGAGAGAAAGGGAGGGGTGCGAGTGGTGTTGATGTGGGAAGAGAGCGTAAGAATGGACAAGGGCATGGAGAAAAGGCCAGGAAACCGACGGGCATGAGCTTCAACTTGCAGACGCTGCCTAAACCGAGGGGGTTGTGGAAAGTCCGGGGGTCTAATTCCAATTCGAATACGCCCAGTACGAACGGTGCGGGTACGGCGTCGGTGACAACCTCGCCATCTTCTGCGCTCGGTGGGATCTTGAGTGCCCATGGAATGTTGCCCGGCAGTCCTAAAAGCAGCAGTAATGGCAATGGCAATGGCAGCGACGGCGGTGGATCCGCAGGGAGCGGACGGACTGCACGCTCGAGTACGATGGCTACGACAGGAGAAAGGGGGAGAAGTGGAAGTAATGGGTTGAGTGGGAGTAGCTCGAGGAGGACGAGAACGACAAGGAAGGAGGAGACAGCGCAGGAGAAGGAGCGGGCGCGCTCGACGATCGTGGCGCTTACGGGGGAGTATGATTGGCATAGCGAGACGCAGATGAAGTATCCGGGGATTGGGCCGTATGGGTATGAGTATGAGAGGGAGAGGCGGATGCCTGGGAGTAAGGAGAAAAAGGAGAAGAGGTCGTCGATTAAGAGGAAGAGGTCGCACCGTAGGATGGAACAGGCGAAGACGGAGAGCGGGTGTTGTAGGATTTGTTGTGCGCTGTGTCGCGGTGCCGAAGACGTTCAGAATGTTATGGACGACGACGACAAAGATGTATACGAGTTTGCGTTTGAGGAATATGCGGCGTCGTCAGCGTCGTCGAACTCGGACGTGGAAGATTTGGAATTAGGTTCAAAGAAGAGGAGAAAAATCACGCGGAGATCATCCTCGTCGACGTCATCGGATTCATCATCGTCGGAATCCCGTTCCTCCTCTTCCTCTTCTTGTTCCTCGAATTCCACTTCAGACTCGGAGGTTTCTGTCTTGACTACCCCTGGGTTGTCTTCGTATTCGAGTCCAAGTTCGACGTCGACAACAGAGGAGTTGACTTCGTCTTCTCTAGCACTCGAATTTGGACAGGAGATGTCCTCTTCATCCACGGTCATGGCCATGACTAGCCCTAATGGTGCAGCATTCCTTACGATAAGCCCTGCCATTGGAGTGTACATGGTCAATGAGCAGGGCATCAATTTCGAGAATGTAGAGTCTTCAACGGCGGTGAGAGTTGTGTCTTTGGCGGAGAAAGGAAAGGCCAAGGAAGTGCAAGGAGGGGATTATTTTTCGGTGCAGCATCATGATCCCGAGTCATCAACACGGCGTCATTTACATGGACGAAAAGTTTCGCATCGCGGAGATGATGATTCTCAAGTTCAAGAGCACGTCCGACACTGTCAACATACTAGCGCTTCAAATTCTTCGGGTCCTGGCCATCAACGCCATCACGAACAACGTCATAGCCGTTCGAAACACACATATGCAAATAAACACCATTTGCACCACGAGGTGGCGAGTGGGATCATTATCGTCGACCAGGACCAGAACGGGTCGGTGCCACGGTCCTACGACCACGACGATAAGGTCTACGTCAACGGAGGAAGAGACGAAGATAATTCTTTGAACGTTTTTACGGAGAAGGATAAGCGAGCCGGGTCCGAATCGACAACGAGACTAGTACCTGACGAAGATAGTGCTATCAATTTGGCGAGCCTAGGTCATCGGAATCACAATCATCGTCATCGACATCGACAAGAGCGTAAAAAATTGTCCTCGTCGCTTTCCTCGGACTCCGATTCAAACGTTTTGTCCGATACTGATACACACGGACGCATAAACGGCATAAGTCGCAAGGTTTCTTCTGTCTCTGCATCTACGAACACATCTTCATCTACGATCCTTACGCGCAGTAAGCTCATGGACACATCGAGCGTGAGTTCGGCGGGGAGGTTGTCTGCTTCCATCTCTGGGTCAGGTGCTGCTGGCGCCTCTGGTGGTTTATTGGGGCGACCGAGGGGAGGCGTGGGTGTTGGAGAGTCGAGTGCGTTTTATGTTGCGGAGGATGATAAGGACGACAAAGAAAAAGAGAAGGAGAAAGAAAAAGAAGCGATGAAAGAGACGCCTGTGAAGAGACCTCTAGGATTGGCAGCTGCGAGGCGGATGAACAGCTATACTGCTACTGGTGGAAAGGGATCTTCCAACGCGCCCGTCGCTTCGGCACAGAAAGCTTCTTCATCTTCGTCTATCATGAAGCAGGGAATCGTCTCAGAAATGATCACTCCAGATTCATCTGTCGTCGAAAATGAGAACGATAACGACGACCGAGACGTAGACGTAGACCGAGAAGTGGAGCTCGATTCAGAAGACGAGAAAGCAATTGCTGCTGCTCAGGCCGAGGCTGCTGCTGCGAAAGGGCTCGAAGACGCTGAAGAAGCTGCTGCTGCAAAAGAGGACGCGAGGAAGAGCAAGACAACGCTTGACTTGGAGGACTGGGAGGATCTTAAAGAGTTGTATGAGAGAGGGGCGGAGATGTATGAGAGTGAGTTATTTCTTTTGCTTTTTCGTTTGGATTTTTTTTCTTCCCTTTTGGGAGAAAGTTTCAATGATGTTGGAAACGGTATCTATCTCAACTCCACATCATCTTTTATCGTTTGAAAAAAAGCGTCTCTTTTTTTTTTCGGCACAGAGACTAACAAAACTTCTCTTATATGTAGATTCTCCTCCTCAACAAACCCTTCCACTCCTCCGAGGTGTCATCCACGAATGTCATCGCTTTATGCTGATCTATCCCGATCCGTCGGTGCTTTACAGCACACCCCAGTCCTTGGGACTCGCCTCTCCTGTCACTACTCCTCTGCCCCCGGCGCACCATAAGCAACAGCACCATTTGGGTGGCGTTGTGAGTGCTGGAAAAACGGATACAGCTGTGGGTGGCGGGGACAAGGAGCTGTCATCGTTGAAGGAAACAGAGGCAGGTAGCGAGGTGAGGCCTAGTATGAGTCGGACGAGCAGTGCGGGTGAGAAGAGGCTCGTTCGTGATTGGTTAGGTTCGTTGATTCATTTTTGTTGTTTGCGTTATCTCTAACAGTCATATTAAACAGAAAATGATGACGGAGACGTTGACATTCCTGATGCGGAGAGTACCACTACTGCCAAGGTCCTTTCTCCTTCTCGAGCAGGTGCTGATGATGCTGTAGATAGGGGTCTTACTCCTACTCCTGCGTCTGTGCATTCTTTGGCGGATAAAGAAAAATCATCGCATCATCACAACGGAAGACATGGACACGGGCACAGGAAACGCGCTAGGCAGCACGAGCCTTCGGGTTCAATCTCGTCAGGAACTAATTCTGCGATGTTGGAGGATAAGGCTGAAGCGGCACCTAAGTCAGAGGCGCAAACGCAGACTCGATCTGATGATATTCAACAGCATGGACACCATCACGGACACCGTCATCATCATCACCATCATCATCGTCATCACCACCACCAACGACCTCAGACTTCCAACGCGGCATCGACAGCGTCATACGATCTGCCTACCGCGTTCTATACCCTCCTCGGGTCGACATTATTCTTCTTCGGGTGTCTGCTCGATGCGAACCCACATTTGGCTATGCCAGGCGAGCCACCGAGGGGTATGCCGTACTGGCTTGCCGCGCTTGACGTGTTTGAGATCGGCGAGAACCTTCCAGTCAGGACGAAGGGCGTCGTACCTGGCCACATGAAGAAGTCCAATACCGGTTCTGTCAAGCACAACACTCCCGCCGAGTTGCCAGGCAGCTCGGGAGGGTATAGGTACGGCTCAGAGTACTATGGTGGATTTTCTGGTCATGCGAGTGGAAGTGCGGGTACTGCTGCTGGTCTGGCAAAGGCTTTGTCGTTGTCCGGATCGAGCTTGACCTTGATGGCGTCGTCGAGCCCTGTTCCACCTGTGGTGAGAGAAGATTGGAAAATGGCAGTTATGTGGGGCAGGACGTTGGTCTGCGTTGCAGAGGAGGTGGTGAGAAGGGAAAGGGAGGCAAAGAAAAAGAGAGAGGAAGGCGGTATTATTGACGACAAGAAGAAGAGTGATAATGATGAGGATGAGTGGAAGAAATATACGAGTGCTTTCCCGACCCCCATCTTGCCGAAGAGGTCTAAAGGGAAGGGAAGGCAGGAAGAGGAAGATGACGAAGAGGAAGATCCTGACGAGCCTGTTTGGCCTCCTAACTCGCCCTTTGCAGCCATCGCTGCCAGGAGGCCACCCTTGCGCGGTAGAGTGTCGTTAAAAGACGGCGGAGAGGCAGCCTCTCCCCATGCTCTACTCGTGTTGGCGCAAGACCAGTTTTCCCGAGGTATCTTACACATGCCGCACCCAATCAATGCCGGCGGACATACTGGTGAGGGTGGTGCGCATGCGCAAAAGCAGAAAGGCGGCAATGAAGGAAGTGCAGTGCGAATGCGTTTTGATGGGGAGGGTATGTTTGGTGCGAGAGACGCCAGTGCAAATGTGATGGATCCATTTTTGTTTACTCCAGAGTTGGGACCGTTATTGAATTACGATGAGAACAAGGCGACCTCTTCTCAACATCGCCATCGTCATCATCATCATGGAAAATCCAGTCATAGCCCTTCCCCATTTGCATCAGGCACGGCACCAATACCTCTTCCGCCACCCCCTCCTCCACCTCCATTGTCATTCTCGCGCGCGAAAGAGCTATACACGATCGCGTACGAGGTGCTGCTGCTCTCTGAGAAACTGGAGAGTACAGAGTCGCGTCAAACGTGGGCAAATTACGCGGACAGTGTGTTCAGCCAAATGAAGATGGAGGTGGATGGGATTCCTGAAGGGTGGTGGTGGAGAGGACACATTACCGCTTCGAGAGGCAGGTGTTCAGTCGTCATTGGCTCGGCGATCGCTGAGGAGGTCGAGGAGCGCCTGGAGAGAGCCGAAGACGACATGGGCGATGAGACGGAGGAGGCGATCCTGAACAGTGAGGAGGCCAGGGATGCGAGAGAAGTGTTGGGCGAGGCTGTGGGATATCTGACTAGAGCGAAGGAAGAATTTGAGTCCAGGATCTCTGAACAACAACCAAAGTCCTCGTCATCTAAGGATAAGGACACAGAGGCGCAGAATGCCTCCTCGTCGTCGTCGGTTCCGCCTACGCCGTCTTCAGAAGAGATTGATGAGCTCAAATCACTCTTGGCGGAAGCTTTACTGTCGCTTGCCAATTTGACCAAGGATGAGAAGGAGAGAGAGGCGCTGTATGCTCGTGCGAAAAAGGAAGGTGGAGAGAAGGTGGATTTGGATGAGATGGATTGGCAGGATGGGGGGATGGTCGAGGATGATGAGGGTGATGAAGCAATGGATGAAGCTGAAGATTGACTATTGATTTTTTGATTTTTTTTTCTCTCCTTTTTGGTCGTCCGCTTTGCCACTTTTCAAAACCCACAGATTTAGACGGGAATTTTTATTCATCTTATTTCTTTATTTTTCTTGGGACTTGTTTCGTTCTTGGACTTGCTTTCCCTTTTTTTCTCTCATGAAGTAATGTAATGGTACAGACCAAATCAAGACTAAAAGTAATAAAAATTGTATTTGTTCCATCGAGGCAGCCTCACATCTTCAACTAGTGTGGAAATGTAGAATGAGTGATCTCACAGAGAACTCGAGAAATCGATTGACCGTCGGTACTACAACGTTCTTGAGCTACGTATATCTACAGATTTACAAATGGCACATGGGATACAGAAGCACACAAAGTACAATGTGTGCACAGGACATTGACGGTACATAGGAATAATAACAATAATGATAATAGCACATCTTAATTCTTACAAATCTCCATGTCTGACGACCAAAGCAGGCAAAGCGGGCACATCAACAGGCGAATTGGAGTCAGTCGGTGGTAAAGGATCAGAAGATTTCCTGCTCGCAAATGAGTTCCCTCTAGTCAAGGTTGTCCTATTCGTCGACCTAGAAAGCTCTCGCGCAAGGACGTTGCTCCTAGTATCAGAGAGCGCGGGATCATCAGGATACGACTCCTCCGAAAGCCTGGAGAACCTCCCATAAGTCGCTCGCCCGATTTTACTTGAAATCAAGCTCGATATACTGTGTCGGGAGTTTGAGAACAGACTTGAACGAGAGCGGCTCTTCCGAAGGTTTGGCCAAATGCTGTTTTGGGGGCTAGGATAGGGATCGCCATACAAATCTGGATCCAGGGGAGGTGAAGTAGGAGAAACTTGCCTCCTGTTGGTGATAAGAGGATATGGGTACGCTGGTAAAAGTGGAGATGGAGGAGATGGTAAAGGCATGAGTAATTCAATACTCCCAGAACGTCGACTGTGTGAACTCTCTGCATCATCCTCGGGTATGCTCGCGTCCATGCCACTTTCTATATCCACAGCTGCGGAAGCTGAAAGCTCGGTGTTGCTTTCGATGTTGCTTCCTAAACTATGTAAAGGCAGGAGGTTCCTCTTTATTCTCTCCTCTCTGCACCTCCTCCTGCGGTATATTTCGAATATGGAGTAAGTCAAAGCACCCAACAGCAGGACCGCCAGTACAATGATGTCGATCAGGATAATCGACGAGCCATCATCTTCTAGACCTCGACTGACAATACTTTGAGAGGATGAAGGTTCCACCAATGCTTCTGCTGCCCTCGCGGATACTGGTGGGTATAACGGAGTCCCCTCCTCCATCGAAGATAGGAATACACGAGCACGGACCTGAAAATAAAATTCAGACAATTCCAGGTTATCCAGAGATCATGTCCCACCTGAATATTCATGGCAGCTTGGAGAAAGTGATGCGTATGGACCGAATAAATATGGGACAGTATGAAAACGAGCGTGCTTTAAACGAGTGTGGCGTACAGTGAGCGTGGAGCTGAGGCGTCCAGCGCTGCTAAACAGGAGTTCCAGCGTAAAAGAGACAAATTTCTCTCTTTAAAAGTACAATGTGAGAGCGCATCTCGACGGAAATAAGAAACTTACTTGAAAAACCGAAGGGAAAGTTCATGAAAAAGAACAACCAAAGCCCGCCGTTTTATGTATCAGACATATCAGTGAGTTACGAAGATGATGATGATCATTATAGCGGGATGGTTGTGCAAACGTCGTTCTATTATTAGTTGCTAAATAGGACATGGTTACAGAAAATAGTGACTGGCGTTATTTTGAATCGAGTAGTGAACTGCTGAACAGCCTGATTCTTGACAGCAACTGACCATCTTTCTTAGCACAAAGCGAACAGTCTGCCTGAAGTGGAGTACCCCCGCCCGCCTTGAGTGGAGAGAGGTCCTGATCGCTAATAATGGCTTACTGACACGTCAAGACATGTTATCTTTTTCGCCCCCCAAACTTCTAAAGAATTCCGCGTATGCATGTTCAACATCAAATATCAGCTGCAATAGGGCTTTAGTACTCCACTCCAGCAAAATTGTATGGCACGAAATACCTGGCGTGCTTGTTCTTCTGTCAGTTCCTCAGATACCTTCATGCCATTGAGAGTGATTAACCTGGAACCCTGATCAGTGGGAGATATCAAAACATAAAAAGACAAAACCCTCACCATGACACCATACGACTCCGTCCTTCCCAATCTTTGCTGCCTTTAAATCTTGCATAGCCTGTTACAAGGTCTTGGAGCATGGGGTGCAACTGATCCTTGGCACGCATGCGCAGCCTTAAGCCATCCATAAATGTGATAAAGCTCTGCAGGTTGTTAGACCAACGTTGCCTTCTCATTGATCCCTGAAGCCCACCTGGGTAGTTTCAGCGATCCATTTGCCAGTCTCCGGCCCAGCTTCACTCGAGTGCTCAACCGTGGCAGGGACTCCTACTTTTAATCTATGCAATGCGGCAGGGTGATCCATCTAGACAGATATATAATCAAATCAGTAGATCATGTCTCGGATAATCAACTTGCTCTATAACGTTTCATGAAATCCTCCACGTTCGGTACATCGGATGCAACTAACTTGAGCATGGTCTTGTACTGTGAAAGCAAACGGGTACATGCTGGCGAGTATCTCTTCAAATACAGGTCGGCTGCTCAGCATATCGCATTTGACAATTCGTTGCACGACGCACTCAGCTGCGGTGATGGAATCACGAACATAGGCCCGTTCGAGATAGTCAAGAGCAACGATAATTCCAAACAAAGTAGCCAAAGTAGTGTACTTTTCTCTCTCAGAGTTATTCGTGTATAAACGCACTTCTTCGTCGAGACTGATCGAGGCACTCATCGGGAGGTGAGAGGCTTAATAACTCGGGATGGAAGATGATCTGAAAAGGAAAAGTGACGTTGTATAAGGGTTAACCTTATTTTAGGCGGAGCATCAAATATCTGACCGGCAACGATCTTGCCGGCGCTGCTGGCACAAACTGGAAAGTGTGAAATTACCTTTCAGGGCAATTTTTTCTACTTTTGTGCTTGGCTTATCATTCGCAATGTTCTGGAATCTGCTGCACGACCTGGGTGTCTCTTTTAGTCTTTCATACAAACACGAACTGCCTAAGGCTTAGCTTTTCGGATGCTCGGATCAACTTCGTCCACTCAAGAACGGTCAACATAGGGACTGAGACTAACCTAAAGTGTATTAGACCTAAAACGGTTGCCATCTTGTGTCACGTAACTGGTGATGCAGACAAGTACGTTGTGTTCTCTGTCTCGCAAAAGCATCGAGTTCACTTACGATATAGATGGCTACATAGCTGAAGCGTTGACCAAAGGAGCTTCGTGGCTACATGGTTCTCGAGTTTTCCAAACTTTATAAAATTGCCTCGTGTCCAAGAAGCATTATTTTACGCGTATCTCTCGTGCTCAAATTTTGATGAAGGATTCCAGCAGCTTACGCAACGGTCTTTTACGGCATTGGACGTACAACTTGGACCCTTTGTTGTACTGAAAAGCGAGCAAACCCTTCTTGGTACCAACCATCATCGTTCCTTATGCGTTCTCCTCCATCAACGACAGTCTTTACAGTATTCTCTCTCGCTGTGGGTGCCTATGCAGCTATTGGCCCTCAAGCTGACTTGGTTATCGCGAATGCAAATATCTCTCCTGATGGATTCAGTCGATCGTACGTTGCGGGGTGTTTATTTAACCATTGCATATACAGCAAGCTGACGAATTCCACAGAGCTGTACTTGCTGGCGTTAGTCAAAACGCTGCTCGATTTCCTGGACCTACGGTTACTGGCAATAAGGTACGCCTGCTCGTCACTCGCCCAATAGGCATCTTTGTAACTTCATATGCCTACACTCAAGGGCGACACGTTCAATATGAATGTGATCAATCTCCTGAACGACACATCAATGTTGGTCAGTACTAGTGTTGTGAGTGCTACAGTTTTATTTGCTAGACTAGTTCTATGGTTCCGATTTTTATTTTTATTTGAAAGCACTGGCACGGCCTTTTCCAAAAGGGAAGCAATTGGGCCGACGGCGCTAGTGCCATCTCTCAATGCCCCATCGTTCCTCAGGAATCGTTCGTATACCAATTCTCCGTTCCAGATCAAGCCGGAACATTTTGGTATCATTCGCACTATTGTAAGTTATTGTTTACTTTGACCTTCCGGTGTAAGTTGTTCATGGCAATTTTTTGCAGCAACCCAATATTGTGATGGCTTGAGAGGTCCCTTAGTAGTATACGATCCGCAAGATCCCTATCGATCCGAGTATGTCATATCTTCCTTTCAGCTATCCCTACGTAATTTTGCTAATTTTATCAAAAAGGTATGATTTTGATGATGGTAAGAGCTCATGATAAAATTGCTTCACAATATGTCCCAATAACAGCCCTTAGAATCAACTATCATTACTCTTTCAGATTGGTAATTTAATTCAAAATTTTACTGCCGACGGAAATGTCTGACATAATGTATCATAGGTATCACAAAGTTGCCCATGCAGCTGGAGCGGTTCCGTCCCCAGACTCAACTCTGATTAACGGCGTAGGTCGTTACCCCGGAGGGCCTGCAGTGCCTTTGGTCGTCATCACTGTCCAACCCACGAAGAGATATCGATTCCGTCTGGTTTCTTTATCGTGTGATCCCAACTTCATTTTCTCTATCGATGGACATACCATGGTATAGCAGTTATGCCCTTGGTGTCTATTCTATGCGATTAACCGTCCTGCTTTCATAGACCATTATCGAGGTCGACTCGACGAATGTTCAACCCCTCACTGTTGATAGCATTCAAATTTTCGCCGGTCAACGATACTCCTTCATCCTCAAAGCGGACCAACCTGTGTCAAACTACTGGGTGCGCGCACAACCTAATAATGGGAATCAAGGCTTCAAAGGAGGCCTTAACTCGGCCATCCTAAGGTACGGCGGTGCGCCCGCGACCGATCCAGCTTCAATCCAAACTCGACATGCCCCATTATACGAGAAGGATCTTCGACCTCTCACCAATCCAGGCGCACCTGGAGTACATGGTCGGGGAAAGGCAGACGTCAACGAAAACCTTCTAATCGAATATGACTATCCATCTAACAGTTTCCTCGTTAATAAGGTCACGTTTAAGTCACCGTCCACCCCAGTATTGCTGCAGATTACAAGCGGAGCACATTCACCTGAGGAACTCCTTCCAAAAGGCTCAATATACCCTTTACCTGCTAACAAAGTCATCGAAATGTCCTTCCCGGGCGGATCTGCTGGCAGTCCTGTGCGTGCTTTATGCGAATCTGACCTGCATTTATTGTGCTGACCTTGCTTGATCTTCAGCATCCAATACATCTCCATGGGGTGCGTGCTGTGAATGATTATGTTTCAAGGCCCTAAGCTGATTTCTATCATCCAGCATACTTTCGATGTTGTTCGCAGTGCTGGGAGCTCTATCTACAACTACGATAACCCCGTTAGACGTGATGTCGTCAGCATAGGAGGGAAGAACGATAACGTTACAATTCGGTTCAAGACAGATAACGCCGGCCCGTGGATCTTACACTGGTGAGTCTTTCCCTGGAAGGTATAAACGTTGACATGACCTTATTAACTCCTTGCTTTCGTTAGTCATATTGAATGGCACTTTGAGATGTGAGTAGACGTTTATTACCTATCTCTTGATCATTCCGTCTATATTGTACACGAGACTCACGCGATGGTCGCATCCAGGGGTCTTGCTGTGGTTTTTGCTGAAGACTTCTCGACCATGTCGTCTGAACGACCCCCTGGTGAGTAGTCATAATTTATGTGGCCCTTGATTTCTAACATTTACGCTATATTCTTATTAGTATCATGGGACAATCTGTGCCCTGTTTGGAACAAAACCGCTCCTCAAACTTTCGACTAGAATTGCTTTCATTATATAGCATATAATTATGGACAATTGTCACTCTTTTTTTCTTGCGTATTTAGCATGTGATGCAATCATACGATGCAATTTTTTGGAGCTGGGGACAGTCTTGACTAACCTCCTTCGCAAAACTACGGTTGATTGTTCCTTGGGAAGTTATTTAGAAAAAGATGGCTATCCTGGGCCAATTATCCAACCCTCGGCATCTCACATTGCCAAGTAGCCACGGGTTCGATCGCATTCGTTTCTCTCGTAATAACTTACGTCTTAGCTTTTGTCTCGCATTCAAGAAATCAAGGAAACGTCTGTCCGTTCTCTACCTGTCAAGAGCAGTCGGGAGCCGCAACTTAAGGACATAATTGCATGCCAAGATAAAGTCAAATGCCTCAAATCCCTTCGCATATAGTCCACACAAGCCACCGTAGCGGAGATGTTTATTGAACTATGCACTAAATGAGTATGTACTACGTATATGTCGCGGCGCGCCTTTGAATTGAAGCCTCGTAATTTAGGGACAGAGTGTTTCGGGAACTTTGCTGAAAGCTGTTCAAACACTTTGGTTCTAAAGTGCCTAGAACCCGAAAAAAATAGCATGGAATGAAAATAAAAGACCTCAGACGAATAGTTGTGCCAATTACTTCTGAGCGCTTATATCGAATAAATATCGGAAAAATCGGTTCTTATTGAAGTGAGGCCTTTGCCTCGATTTTTGAGAATATTTAAATTTTCATTGAATGTAAAAAATTGCATAGTCGACTCGTGACGAAAGTAAGTACCTGAAAGTGAGTTTCATCATTCTACACGTTCATCATTTACAACATGGCTTATAACACACCGGTTCAACTTGAACCGGATGATAATCACCGCTTGTGAAAAAGCGACAACCTTTTTCCAAACTCCTTACAGGCACATCCATCGACATGGTCAGATGTATTTGAAGTTGCCTAGGATCAGGGTTGGAACACAAAGCATTCGAGAGATGGACTTGGCTCAACATTATGATGTTAATTCTTATCTGATAAGATTTCAACCCTATAATCATGTCGGCATGCGCAACGTTGATGAACAGCAAACTTAATAACTTACTTCATTGATCAAATTCTTTGGTGACCCACTCAGCGCCCAGCTTTGGACTTGCAAATACTCCAAGTACGGTGTTGTACGACGAATCCTTGCCTCGAAGCCTGGGTTCAAGTTATCTTCGATTCTCTTTGACTCCCTGCTTGTTTTGGCACGCTATTCATCCTCAAACCTAATTCATCGAAAAGAATGAACGTCTTTGAGGAAAACTGCATTTAATTCAACTATACTATGTAAATTACAATCATTTCGGTATCAAATTTGGCTTCAGGAGCGGTTGACAACTATTAACATTATTATTAGCCGTGGAGGAAGACATTATCGCGTCGCTCACCTTTAGAAGCTCCTCAATACTCGATGGTTGGTGTGGGCGCTGCAGTGGGCTGCGATTCGGAGATACTAGGACTTTGCCTGCAGAACACAGTTAGTCTTTTGGCAATTCTGCGAACAACCGAAGTCATGAATGTAACTCACGTCCAAGTGACAGTAGCTGTGGTTAGAACCATGAACGGCGATTGGTCAATGATGGTCTGAAAAACGCGTTCTGCAGTTAAAACGGGGGCGCTGGAACCATCTTGCTGCGAAGAAATGCCAGATAAATTAGCGTTGGTCTGACGAGGAAGTCACAGAAACACTCACAGCAAAGGCAGTGAAGGTCAGACCAAGGGCGAAAAGGACAGATTTCAACTGCATGACGACAATGGTATGCGTTTGAGAAGCAAGAATGGTCTGTCACAAATACGACGCGCTTATATGTGTGCTGATTGCGAGTCATGTTCCTATCTTTTCAGACCTGAGATTGGCTTCTTGATCAGATTGTCCCTGACTCTGGGGAACCTCCTTGAAGAAACACAAAAGCTACTTTGTGTTGCGCAAAACGCGCACTTGCGACCCGTCAGTTTCGCTTATGGAGAAAACGTCAAGAAATTTACCAAACTCGATAGCCGATCTATTGTGAGATGGGCTTGGAAATTTTGCTTGCTTCGTCGCGCATCTATAGCAAACATGAAACGCAGTCGTAAAGGTCTCTTTTGCCTTCTCACAAGGAACAAGAATGTATCCGACAAGTGCGTGAAATGTTTGGGAGCAGACACCCCAACAGCCCTTGTGTTTATTCCGCCAAACTTCTTCCTTTTGCAGGTCCATATCAAAGTATGAACCAACAGATCCGCTACAGTATAAAGGACTGCCGATTTGACCTGTTCTATCCAACGCAACTCTCCCGTCGACGAAAATGCGTTTGCTTACTACCGTCATCGCTCTCTCCTATGCAGCTGTGTCCTATGGCTTCATAGGGCCCACTGCAAATCTTTTCATTCGAAATAAAGTCATTGCTCCAGATGGATTCAGTCGCTCGTTCGTTGTCTACCAATTCATCAAGATATTTCTCTTATCCTTTTCATGACAAAATAGGGCCGTTCTCGCAGGAGGCACAGCAAATTCCGTCGCATTTCCTGGCCCCAATATTCGTGGGCTGAAGGTAAGTGCACATACACACGCACGATGATCATATTGACCAACTAGTATTATCTATAGGGGAGCACCTTCAGATTGAATGTAATCGACCAACTGACGGATCTGAATATGTTAACGTCGACGAGTATCGTAAGTCTTTATAATCAGTATTAAAATTTTGACCCCAACATTGAGTATTTTCGCTATTCAGCATTGGCATGGGTTCTTCCAGAAAGGTACTAGTTGGGCCGATGGGCCTATCGGAGTCACCCAATGCCCAATCGCGTCCGGTGAATCCTTCCTATATCGCTTTCAAGCAGAAAAGCAGGCCGGCACATTCTGGTACCATTCACATCATTGTAAGGCAGTCATCAATATCTCTTCAGAATAATATTTATTAATGATCTTGCAGCTACGCAGTACTGTGATGGTCTAAGGGGTGCTATGGTCGTCTACGATATCTTCGATCCCCACCGACGCCTATACGACTTCGACGATGGTATGTACGTCCGCAATGTATTCGATGAAAAGGGTCTAATTAAATATTTTTGCCTACCGTAGAGTCAACCATCATCACGCTCGCTGATTGGTATGGATTATTAACATGAAAGTGCTGCATTTTATGTTAATTTTTGTGTAGGTATCACGAGTATGCGCCTACTGCTGGTCTCGTGCCACCTCCGGACGCAACATTGATCAATGGGAAAGGTCGCTATGCTAATGGACCAACCGTTCCTCTCTCCATCATCAGGGTTTTAAGAAATAAACGCTATCGTTTCCGTTTGGTTTCCATATCTTGCGATCCCAATTATGTTTTCTCCATCGATGGCCATTCTCTGGTAAGTTGTATTGTAATGTACAGATTGATCACTGAATTAAACTCTCTACCGCAATAGACAATCATCGAAGTAGACTCAATCAACGTCAAACCTTTGGTAGTCGACTCTATCAGGATTTTTGCTGGGCAGAGGTTCTCTTTCATTCTGAACACCAACCAACCTGTCGCCAACTACTGGATCCGCGCGGCGCCCAATGTCGGCACTCTAGGTTTCGCTGGAGGCATCAATTCCGCTATTCTCAGATACTGGGGCGCACCGAACGCCGATCCAGTTACGACTTCGACGATAAGCAATCCCATGGTTGAAACTAACCTGCATCCTTTGGCGAACTCGCCTGCTCCTGGTGTACCGACTCCTGGAGCTGCCGATGTTAACATTGCTTTGAACATCGCCTTCGACTTCGCAGCTCTCCATTTCCTCGTCAACGGCGCTACATTTGCTCCACCTACGATACCTGTCTTGCTGCAGATTTTAAGTGGAGCTCAGACTGCCCAGAATCTTCTTCCTTCCGGATCCGTTTATGTCCTTCCTCCGAACAAAGTTGTCGAATTGTCGTTCCCAATGACCGCCGCTGCAGTCGGCGCACCGGTACGTTTATTCTAGGCATATCTAATTTTATGCTTGCTCATTGGATGCCTCTTTTGTATTAGCATCCCATTCATCTACACGGGGTACTTGATTCTATTTCATTTGCTATCTTAAAATAATGTGTCTAACCTTTTTTTAGCATGCCTTCTCAGTCGTTCGCAGTGCCGGCAGCAGCACTTACAATTTCGTCGACCCAGTACAACGCGATGTCGTCAGCATTGGCTCTCCTGGTGACAATGTAACCATTCGTTTCACCACTGATAACCCTGGACCATGGATTATGCATTGGTGAGTTTTCGAAAGATATGTATGAGCCAAAATGTGTTTTCCTGACCCAATTTTGTCACTCGTAGTCACATCGACTGGCATCTTGAAATGTAAGTTCCGCGCTTTTGGCGTTATACTTTATACTTATAACTAAAAAATCATCGCATACAGTGGTCTCTCCGTAGTCTTCGCTGAAGATATCCCGCATATCGCTACGAGCAATCAGCCGCGTAAGTTGAACAATCTTGAGCTTTCGAAGCAAATTCTAATAATTACTTGACAGCTGCTTGGGATCAATTATGCCCAACATACAACGCTCTTCCTCCACAAATTTTCCCTCCGCCCTAATTATAAAGCATACGGATATCAATATCAAGAGGATGATGTCAATTTGGAGATAGTCAAATTTATTTCTCCATAAATATCTCGACAAGTTTATATCCTTATATTTACAGTGTATTTATCTATCTCAAATGTAAATTTACAGAGGCTCAAACTATTCAGCAAACAGCCCGCCGACCGAGTAGTTGAGCCCTACTTCGGAAGGCGTGTGAAGTGCTGTTCAGGTCACGCATAAATCTCGGGAGTGTCCGAAGACACTGACTTGCTATTGAATAATCCAGGCTCACTGTTTGTCAATGCTCACAGACGTTGATGTCACTTCTTCACTGTGGCAGCTTGAAATATTTCCATTACGAAAGTCCCCTGTACTCCGGCTTGACAACTATTACAAGGCCGGTGCTCCACGTTCTTTTCCGCTATGATTGTCTCTCTGGAATCGACGCCGCGACGGTCTCGACAATGAAAATTATGTTGAGAATCATTAGACAACCTCAGAAGTTGCAGTCAATGTTGCAACGCGACCAACCTTTATCATCTTCCGAGCGCAACGTCTCGTGTGAAGCAACTCATTTTCCCTGTTTTTCTTGTCTGCTCTTCCGTCAAACGTTTATATCGTGAAACACTTCCAGGATATCTCTTTAGCCAATGGGGGAGAACGAGGTACAATCGAGCCTGCCCGCCACCACCTTCTTCGGCCTTCTCTTTGGGCAGCTATCTAACGGACGAAATACCTTGCTTCTAGCGGTACGCCTTGTTGCATCGTTATGGACGCCATTTATCTCGATTCTCAGTACCCGTAAGTCCCGGTCAAATTCATTCACGATGCACAAAATTCTTCGAATGTTCAAATCTCCTAGCTTCATGCAGAAAATAGCCCTCCCGAAATCGTGATAAGGCAGATGCAATCAATCAAAGAATAACCTTGAATTGCGATGGTGCGCATGGGATGCTAGTTTCCTGTGCGAGTTCTCGATCTGGAGTCCAGTTCATCCAAAAGTAGAGCAACCTTATTTTGGGCGTTTGTCTCCGTTTACAGGTCCACTCAAGGAACTTTACATTTTATGAAAGTTTTCAATAGCTGAAAGCAGCACTTTAACGTTACATTTAAAAATACAGACGTTTTTGACTTTTTGATGCCGCACGTTTCTGACCGTCGGACAATCGGCAGCTTCCAAATTCTGCTCCAGGTCATCATTTCGAAGCCACAAGGGAGAAGCACCCCTTCAATCTTCACGTTTCAACGGCAAGCCGCCTTTAATCATCAAATCAACATGCTCACTCCCTTCCCCGAGTGCTGTCCTTTAAAAGACGACCAATATGCTTCACGAGTCAAACATTCCTTCTTTTTCTGTTTGAGGGACGATCCGCTGTCTCTTTCTTATCTTACTCTCTGTACATCGGACTCGATTTGCCCAGGTCATTGTGGTTCATAACTTGCGCCTATCCCGAATATACCTCAAATTCCATGCTTCTTCAAGTCTTTGCAAGCCTTCTGCTCAGTGCAGGGGTTGACGCTGCGATAGGCCCTGTTGCGGACCTCGTAATTGCAAACCAACTTATTTCACCCGATGGATTCAACCGGTCGTACGTACTTTCAACTTTGTCCAACATTACTTGGAAACTAATCCAGCTCTCAGGGCTGTTTTGGCTGGTGGTTCACAAGATTCACTCTCATTTCCCGGACCTCTTATTTCGGGAACAAAGGCAAGCCTTCCAACATTGTACATAGTCCTTGAGTCTAAAAGTTATGTTATAGGGTTCTACCTTCCGATTAAATGTGATTGACAATTTAACGGATACAAGCATGCTGATGAGCACCAGCGTGGTAAGCCAGAGATCTTTTTCTTACTTGGAACATGCTCAATATCAAAATTTCTAGCACTGGCATGGTATCTTCCAACGGGGAAGTAACTCTATGGATGGGCCCGTCGGAGTAACTCAGTGTCCCATTGCTCCAGACAACTCATTTTTATACAAATTCTCTGTGCCCGATCAAGCTGGTACATTTTGGTATCATTCGCACTTCGGTAAGCTAGCATCTTTCTAAGCGTCAGTTTTGCCAGTGATAACAAGGCATACACACAGGGGCTCAGTATTGTGATGGACTCAGAGGCCCGTTGGTTGTATACGATCCCGCTGATCCTCACCTCCACAGGCACGTCAGTGGATACCTTCTTGTAAAAAGCATTACTCATTCGCCGTTCTTTCTACTGTAGATACGATATTGATGACGGTTAGATACTACCTGATTTCCTTTCATTGATATAAATCTCATCTATTGCCCCAGAATCTACGGTAATAACCTTAGCAGACTGGTGAGAACCACACGCCCTCTTCCAATTTCTTAACCTTTATTAAACTCAAAACAGGTACCACACCCCATCTCCAGCTGCTGGCCTTATTCCTACATCAGATTCGGCCCTCATCAATGGCTTGGGCCGTTTTGCTGGAGGCCCTGCATCTCCTCTTACTGTTATCAGTGTTGTGCCTCACAAACGCTACCGCTTCCGTCTGATTTCTATTTCATGTGATCCTAATTTCGTGTTCTCGATAGATGGTCATTCAATGGCAAGTTATAAAGTATAAAGTATACATACACCTTGCGAAAACTGATCTTTTCACGTTTCTCTTCTTGACAGACTATCATTGAAGTGGACTCTGAAAATGTCCAGCCATTGGTCGTCGATTCGATCAAAATATACGCCGGACAGAGATATTCGTTTGTCTTGAATGCCAACCAACCCGTTGATAATTACTGGATTCGCGCACTACCAAATTCCGGGAATCTTGTATTCGACGGAGGACTTAACTCAGCCATTCTTCGATACGTTGGCGCAGCCGAGGTGGACCCTACCACTACACAGGCACTCAGTAACCCGATGGTGGAGACAAATCTCCACCCTCTCGAAGACCCAGCTGCACCTGGAACACCTGGTCTCGGACAAGCTGACCTCAACATCAATTTGAACCTCGACTTTAATCATACTTCTATTCAGTATCTGATCAATGGTGCCAGTTTTGTACCGCCTACTGTTCCCGTCCTTCTGCAAATTTTGAGCGGCGCAAAGACTGCTCAAGAACTACTTCCCGCTAATGATGTTATCGTTTTACCTTCCAACAAAGTCATAGAGATATCGCTTGCAGGAGGAGTCGTTGGCGGTGAGGTAAGCTTTTTAATTTATCTGTCGCTTGGGGTGCATAATTTATGTAACTTATCTTTTAAGCATCCAATTCATCTTCATGGGGTAAGTCATCTTTTAAATGACTCTGCCGAGTGTATATGACCGCTGACATTTATTTCACAGCACAACTTCGCCGTTGTGCGTAGTGCAAACAGTACCATATACAACTACGACAACCCCGTCCGAAGAGACGTCGTCAGCATAGGAGGCGCAAGCGACAACGTCACTATCCGCTTCGAGACTGATAATACGGGACCTTGGATGTTGCATTGGTTCGTTGTACCTTTCGCTGCGCCTCTGGTACTTCGTATACTAACGTCGTCTTTCCTGTAGTCACATCGATTGGCATCTTAACCTGTAACTATCATCCTTTATCTTTCTATTATTACCTATTCTAATGGCATCTTTCTTCAGAGGCTTTGCTGTGATTCTAGCTGAGAACATACCAGCGATCCAGTCGCCTTCGTTCTCTCATCCTCGTGAGTGTGGTATCCACTTCCAAGGCGACTCTAAATATTGACTCTTCCGGCGTAGCTGCCTGGGATGAATTATGTCCTACCTTCCAGTCTTTGCCTGCGCAGACTTTCAACTGATATTTTGGAGGGCTGATTTTTCCATAATGGAAGTCCTATTTATTTTTTGTTTAAATAATCTAGTTTTGCTACGCTTTACTGTCTTTTCTTTTGTGTATCTAGCGTTAAATATCCTGGGGTTAATATCGTTTGCTGTCAAGTCTTCGACGCGTGGAAACACCTAATGATTCAGTGTGACGAAATTTAGTTCTCGGGTGTTTCACAAAGACACATCACAATTCGAACACTCAACCCCAGTCTCTCCCCGCATCTGACTGCACTACTTGCTGTGTATCCTCGAGTAAACGTTTGCGATATACGCTGCAGAGATACGCGATGGCTGGTATATGTATCACATTGGGATACGCCTTGGGAATCGGAGCAAAATCTGCCTACCATGAAATGAAAGAAAAAAGGGAAAAGAAGGACGAGGGGAAAAGACGGCGAGAAGGCGTTGAAGTTGGATCGTCGGGCCAAATCGAGCCCCCAAAGAAGAAGACTCAATTCTTGAAGAGAAAGCTAACTCTTCGTCGGAAATCAGAGTCCTTCGATAAACATGAAAATGATTGCACGATTCCACCTCCCGATTATGATTATCGAAATCCATCAGAACAGGAGGGAAATTCAAGTTTGGGTATCAGCAACGAAGGACGAGCATGTGCCGAAGCTCGTGCAGATCGTGATCAGCGTCGAGCACAGCGAACGGCAGACTACGGTCTCGCTGTCGCTATGGTTCGTGCGCGTAGGAATGCGATGGGTTACATTCCAGAGATACCTGAGCACGTCTACCCGCCACCAGCATATAATCCTGCAGAGCCTCGATTGCCATCGTACGAACCCATCCCCAGGTCGCCAGAACCAAGTTCTTCTTGCTCCAGTAACCCGAACTTGAGCGAATCAGATTTTTCTAGAACATAGAGAATGTAAAAAGGGGCAATCTTGAATGGGTGTGTATGACGTTCGCAGTGCATGTATTCGGCATACTTACATGCAAGAATTGCCAGAAGTAATTGTTGCGACCTGGTAATCAGTTAGTAGTTGGTAGTTTTCCAGGAAGATCTTTCTTAACCTTTCTTACCTCAAGATACAGAATTTTTTAATTGCTGAATGATGATACGTGTTATCACTGTATGGTTGAATGAAATCAACGTATATACTGCTTGATTTTTTGCTGATCAATGTTGGATAAACGATTAAAGGGTGCAACGACTTGTTCGTTAAGGGAATCTATACGCACTGATCGCAATCTTATCTTATCTTATCTATTTCTATATTTAGCCATGGTCTATTTATTGTCAGAAATGGCCAGAAAAAAACAAGCTCGCCGGCCAAAATATTGTCCGGCAGCTTTTTTTAAATTGGGATAGCGTCGTTAAGGTCGCATCGTAACGAGTTGCTTTTTAAGCAGTTACGGATAACCAGTTCGCAAAAGTATCTCTCCCCAAGCACTCCCTGCTATCTCATCAAGCATTCAACACATCTGCCGGACTTCCTCTGCTGTAAAATCTACGCCTTCCTTGTTTATCACTCGGTTGGCACAACGGATCTCCATATAATCTGTGTCGATTGTGTCATAAGAATCCTATACCGTATCCTCGACGTCGCACTCCTTTCCTCTTTGGGTCCCGTCTCAAAAATTGCCAGGTTGCTCGACCACTGTACTACCTATCGAAGGCTTGAGGCAGGGTGCTAGGCTGTGCTCTGTCTTCTTTTCCATAGTTCTGAGGCATGGGCACAAACGAGATTCTGCCCTGGGTTTGAGCATTCAAAGAGGATACCTTCTACCACTTCAGACTTCTGTGTACGGCCCTTCCTACCACGTATCTTAGCTGTTATCGCTCGTAACAAGCCCCCATTAGGCACATCAAGGTATCCTTCGTTATGAGTCTTTGGGCGGTTTTATCCTCAGTTCTTATCTGCAGGGTAGCTACCCCTGGTGCGCTAGATAGCGCGATTTTTATGGCAACGAAGGCCTCCCCACCCTTATGTTTATTCATTACTCGGTACCCTTACGGTGCGTCTAAAACAAATTCTATGTCGTCTGGAGCGCTATCTACAATTCAGAAAAAAACTCTAAAAGACACTGCAACTGCACTCGTGTGGGCTCTTATGACGATCTCCAATATATTTGATGATGAATTCCTTGGTAAACTGTCGAGCCAAAGAGACTATCTCATGATAGATAGTAAGCGGCACTAGGAGCTCGGCGAATATTAATTTTACCTTGCGAGGCCCCGAATCGGAGCTATTGAAGTTGCTTGTGTCAGGATCGATTAGACCTTGGTACCAGTCGTGTCCTTCTGTGCGAAATGAAAATCAAGTTATATCTCGAAAAGTTCATGGCTGTGGTAAGTCAATGAAATTTCTATACCAAGAAGATACAGCTGACATCTATTATAAAACCCAGAGAACTCGTATTTTACTACAAAAGTAAATGAATTCGGGCCCCGGGCGTGGTCTACTTTAAATTTCCCTGCACATGCCACGGGTTGCCAATATGTAAGTTAGGAACCGCATGGAGATAAAAGGTAATTTAATCCCAAAGCAGTGAGGGAATCTCGGCGATCAACAAGTTGTTTACAAGGACTCAAATCTGGATCAATGCAGAATAAAGAGACCCTCCCGCTTTTGATCTTCCACCGTCATCTCCACTTTTTTTAAATATCCTCTTCGCTGGATTGTGCCCCTTCAATGTCTTGCTGGCTTATCTACTCACTACATCGACAGTAGACCGGAGACCATCTCGCGACTTCCTGCTATGTCTACAACAACACTAGACATTCAGGCGCTTCTGGGCGAGTTGTACTCGGCAAAATCGAACATCACACAGGCGCGTTATGCCATGGTAGCGATGCTCTGCCTGCAGCTTTACGAGTGGATATCAGGGTATGTGCATTGTGGTTCATTTCGGTAGACAAGAGAGACTCAATCGCGTCGTAAAGAATGGATGACGAGATTAGACTGGTAGGTCCCTTTACCTTCTTGCTCAAAACCTCAACCAACCATTGAACAACACATTAAAGATACACAAGGCTACATGGACTAGCATAAAGTCACTGTACCTCCTCTGTCGCTATTACCCCCTCCTTCTATGGGGTCTGGTCCTTTGGGGATACGTGCGGGATCACGACTTCGAGACGTGTTCGCGCGTTGTTCACCCATTTCATGCCCTGCTGGGTCCTTGCGTACGTCAACCATATTGCAGATGATACTACAAGCCCGTTCTAACCGCTATGACATCGCGTATCTCTATGCAGCAATTCTTTTCGCAAGGTGGGGATTTATTATTTATAATACTGTTGATACACGAAGCTAATTTTAGATTGACGCAGCGGTGATGCTCATGCGGGCATTCGCGTTTTGCGGCCGGGATAGGCGCATCCTGGCGCTGTTGGGAAGTTGCTACACATGTCTGCTCGTCACTGATATTTGGGTGTTCTGCACCAAAGTAGACGTCCTTCCGCAGCAATTGTACGTTATTCTCGGTGGAACGGGATGTTTTCCTAATTACGGCGCTGGAGCCATGGCACTCAGAATCGGAGTGAGTATACAGTATTCAGGTTCTTGTTCACGTTCGAGTCTTAATCTAGGTCCGCTTCTTCGCAGTATTCGATGGTAATGTTAATCTTGGAACTCTGGAGACAAGAAGGGCGCTGATGCGCAGTTTTTGAATTAGCTAGCTGCCGTTTCGATGGATATGATATCTCTTGTTGTCATCGTGGTGGTATGTGTCATCGTTATCGAGACCTCTTATGATTAAACTCTAACCATGCTCCACAGTATTGCATAAAGTCAAGGTGGAATAGGGATGTGTCACTCGCTCGATATTTTGTTCATCAAGGTGCGCCGTATAGAATTCAGAGCTTATCACCAATTACTAATCTTGTATACAACAGGATTCGTCGCATTTGCTTTCATAAGTCTCGTTAATATTGCAACAGCTATCAGCTTCTTCAAGTGTGTCATCTTTAATGAAGTTCAAACTCTCTCTTGTACACTCATTTCTGATGTTACACTTTCCCCAGACCCCCGCGCTTTCACACAGGCGTGGGACTCCCTCTCATTCTGGTCGTTTCAAACGTCGTAGTAAGTTAGCACCCAAGAGGCTTATTTGAATTTGTGTATTGAGGCTACTTGTATCATGATATTTTCTAGGCGTGTAGAATGTCTGTTAATTTCTCAAAAAATCCTTCGTCTCATCTACAAGTCTAACATCATTTTTTATCACCAGAATCCTTCAGCTTCGCAAGCAAGTAACTCCTTCTGAAACGGAAATTTCACGGCGGAACTCATTAATTGTACGCCACGCCATGTTGAACCACTCGGGACCACAGAACCAATTCCAGGATGCCTGGACGATGGCCCAGCCTTAGATATACAGCTGTGTGCCTTGTAAACTTTAAAGTTGTACCATATACATATTTGATCAGAAGGACAGTCCCCAAGCTTAGTTATTATTGACATGTACTTTTAAAGTTGTTTATCTTAGTTGTCGCATGCTTTAGAAATACATTATTCCTTTAGACTTGCAAGAAATTCTGTCTTATGCAGGACCGTCGAGGGCGCGCCTATCTCTAAATTTAAAATTGGAACTTCAGGCAGGCTCCGAGGTTTAGGAATATTTCCAAAAGAAAAGACAGCTCAGCAAACTGATAGAAAGTTGTGCAACGCAACTACAGAATCCGATCTTGTTTCGATTCGTAGACATTTGATGCGCCATATTTAGACACCTATTAACGTCTCGTATTCAATAAAAATACATGAAAAGGAAAGAAAAGTGTGGGATTCATCGCCCAAGTTTCCAACTTGCTAATACCCTTTTGATACACGAAAGACCAGTAAAAAGACAGACACTCGCCTCGAGGATTTTGAATGCGGCATAATATATATATAGAAGGTCCAACACGCAAACCTGCGGGTACGTTGAGAAATTTACCGCAGACACATAATTAGCATAGCCGAGACGTGTGCAACGGAGCGTGCGCGTCAAACCTGGAGGAAAAATGGAATCAGTTATGTATTCCTACAGTTTTCGAAGATGGGTCAAAAGCAATTTGGAAGAGTGTCAGAGATCTTGGTGGAAAATGTTGTCTCATTGGGTTTCAAGGCCCTCTGAAGTAGCAAATATTTTTCGTATAACATCACACACACAAAAAGGACAAAATAAAGAGAGGACACTCACTTGCTAGGTACCGGTCGCGGGCAGGCATAGAAAGCATTGGCAAAACGGACGCTTGAGGACCACGTCATACTTAGTGACGTGTCACCATTGAGAGGTTCGACACAAAAATCTAGAAGATAGTATGTTAGCAAAAGAGTTCCGACAAAAGTTTCCATTAGTCATAAAAAAAGAAGCGTCAGAGATCTTAGTGGAAGAATGTAGTCTCATGGAGCTTTAGGGCTCTCTGAAGTAGCAAATATTTTTTCTGTAACATCATACGAGAAAAGAATCGAAGTTAATAGAAATAAGGCTTACCGGTATATCTCTCCGTTGAGCATAGTTAAATACAATGCGCTTGGGCTTCTTCGGGTTGAAAGCTGGTGTAAGTGGAAAGTAGGAAAGAAATGAGTTAATCCTTTAGTAAAAAGAGTAGCTTCATAGTCTGTAATCCATTATAGAAGTTAATTATCCTTTGGGGACAGGCGAAACTTGGGTCTGCATGTCGATGAAGGAAGAGATCCAGCGTCGGACGCGCGACGCGGTGTGAAAAAAAGATTCCCACGAATCGAATGATTGCTCCGCCTGAAATTTACAAGCCGCCGAACTTTGCCGACTCCTTGCCCTCCTAGTCCTATACTCTTTCGAGTCCGTCCTAACCGCTTGAAAACACATTTCACCCAAATAGTGCGCAGTGGTCACTGTCCAATGTTTGATTCAAGAAAACTTGTCTAGACGACTCTACACATAATTTCCAAGAATACGGCTTTTGGACATTCGAAGATTGTTTGCAGGGTGATTAAAAGGTGTTCCTACATATAGTATACTCAGCGCGACAGCTGTCGATGCTGAGAAACATCAGCTATATACCTAGTCACCAGCTGCAGCGACGACATCTCGAGCAAATCAAGGCGAACCGAGATCTCCAAAATCGAGTGGACTAAAGTGTCATTACATGGGCCCGAGTAACGAAACGATCATATAAAACTGTTAGCGTTCGGCTCGTAGGCTACTTCACATGCTACAGTGATGATTCTGGTAAGTCTTATCCGCAAGATACTAAGTAGACGAAACGTGGACTGAAAAGAAAATCCACAGATCGATCTACCCCCCGAAATTATAAGACACATCGCCAATTTCCTCTGCGACTCGAAAGGCACTCTGGTGTCGTTGTCTTTGACGCACCGGGCATGCCACACAGAAGCAGAACAAGTGTTATATGACACTGTTCATGCCGCTGCTTTGGAAACCCTGGCCTCGAACCCACACAAGGCCAAATGGGTACATCGCCTCTGTATAGGCAACACCAGACAGGATCTGGATTTCGAGCCACTGAGTGTTCATGTAAGCGCTGCTCTGCGCAACACAGCCTCGCTCAGAGTGTTTTGGCTGGAAACGAGCTTCTGGGAACCACCCATAGCCTGGGTCAAAGAGATCGAGAATACACTGTGGTAAGTGCCATATGTTTCTTGATCTAGGACGTTTTAGAAGAATTATTGACCTCCCCGTCGATGATATTTGTGTAGTGAAAGGAAATATGATCTACTGCACACCTTCTATTTCAGTTTCTCCGGCCTCGACATTCATCGAACGATCCAAAACTTTCCAGAGCTGAAGATGCTCATAGCTGATCCGAAGACCGAAGAGCAGCTCGTCAAAGTTGTAATGCAGAGGCAAATCGCAAGCTCCAAACTCAGAAATCTTCCTGCGCCTCTGAGTATATACACCTTCAGTCGCCGCAGCTCTACCTTGGGCATATTCCCAGAACTTTCCCTTTCCGCCACCATCACTGACGGCCACTCCAGTATACTTCGAGAATTAAGCGAAGCTTTCGAATATCCAGGACAATTAGAGAATTTTAGATCTAGCGTCCTGTGGACTGACCCTCACAGAATCATATCATTCGTCATCCATCTCGTAAATGTGCACTTGTCTCCGGAAATAAAGACCCTCATCAAGGACTTGACTAAAATCTTCCCTCCAACTCGTTGGAATTATCTTTGTTTTACGTTTGAGCATCCTGGCGAAATCGTAGGTCTTGTATTATCATGTTCATTTGCATTTTCTTTTGTCTTACCAAATCGTGACCATCAAGGTGCCAGAAGACATGAAGGATTTGCTATCGCTTTTCCCGTCACTGTGTTCGCTTTTTTTTCGACCCTTTTCTCATGAACGACGAATGGCTGGTGAAAATCCAGTTGCCTATGAAGTTAGGGTGGCCCAAGCAAATTTATATCGATCGGTTTGTCCTAATCTGTATATAGTGACACTCATTGACGGCCAATATGTTGAATTTTGGGATGAACCAATCGATCTCTGGTCATAACCATCTCCCCACTATGTGTATGTGAATAATCACTGCTGAAGAAATAGGTAGCGTGTTTTCACGGGGCCCCTTCACATTACTGGTGGTCATATTATTTCGCTAAAAGCCTTCCAAGTGCGTACATAGATAGTATTTACAGGATTTACAGGATTTACCCGAATAGGTAGCAGAAATACAAATTAGGGTCGTGTTCCAGGAATCTCTAGCAACTTATATATCCCCTTGAACCTGGGTATCAAGTTGTACACCGTCGGTAGGCTTTGTCTCGTCGATATCCATTACATCTGCGTCATTACTAGTCTCTGGTTCCGCTCGCTTTACTTCACTGTCGGCATCTTCACCTTCAATTGGCGAGTGCATCACACCATTTCCGTCATCAGGTCCGGGAAGTGCTGGGCTGTGGACGTTTTCAATTTCGGGATCATGCTCCATAGAAGGTTCCTGGACGTCTTCATGGACGCTCTGTCGTTCATATGCGGATGAAGGTGAGGATCCGTGAACCTAGTTAACACGCAAAAGGTCAGTTTACTTGAAGATAAAAAAAGCAGGAAATAAAAATAATAACAGACCTCTGGCGGACGTCTGGAACTGAAGCCATTCAAGTCGTTCGTGATGATCCTGGGAGTTACATTTCCATTGACTCTAGGGCTCCTGAATGGCCCATCCTCATACGACATATCGACCGTCCTAGTTGGGGTACGCGTCGTCGGTGTAATGTCACCACTCTCGAAGTGCTCGGCATCATCCGGAGCTAACGGTACACCAACGAGGTCACTGCGTCTCCTGGAACGAGAGGAAGACGTGGAAGATCGCCGAATGCGCGCACCTTCTGCGGAGAAAACCCCAGCGCCGCTGGCTGCAGATGATGGAGGGTTTGTTCCTGCGAATCCATTGGTACTCCCAGCAGATGACGGAGGCAGCATAGACCCTGTAACGGGAGTTATTGCTCCAGCACTACTGCCAGAAGAAGGCGGTGGTGGTGGCATGTTGATTGAATTTATAGGCGAGATAGGCGGTGCCATTGACCAGCCCGAACTTGGAAGCGCAGCACTAGAAGAAGGTGGTGGGACCATATTTGGAGGAGGCATGGAAGATGATGTAGGCGGTTGAGTTATTTGCGAAAAATGTCTTTGCCCTGATACTGAGTGGTGTTCAGGCAGCGGAGATGGTGATCTGGATCGAGGGAAATATCTCTCGTATAGAGCTGGTTCTCCATGGTATAACGCGTCCAAGAGGAGGCTGAATATTTCGTAGATATTTAGCTTACAAAATTGCTAGATGACTACCGAACAACTCACTCGTTTTCTGCTTGGAGTTTCTTCATTTTGGAGTTCAGAAATTCGAGGTCGCGCTGGGCAGTTTCATGTACCTTTTACAAGACGTGAAAAAGATATTCGCAATAGAAAGAGGTTCACGCACTGCTGTAACCTTGTCATAGCGTTCCCTCATTTTCTGAAACCTGAGTAACGCTTAAGTACCATGAAGTAGCAATGATCCTGTAACTCACTTGTCTTTATACGAAACTGATCTGTCGTATGGGCCCTGCCATGGTATGAACCGTAAGTAAGGCATTTACTGTGAAGAAAATGAAGAAAATGTACTTTGGCCCTTTCCCTCTCCTGGTCCCTTAAAAGTTGTTGTTGTTCCTCCTTTTCTTTAAGTTCTTTCTCTCGTTCTCGCTCTGCCGCTTTTTGCCTAGCTTGTTCCTTTCGCAATTCCTGGGCCTCTTTTCGCCTTTCCTGTTCCTGCTTCTTACGTTCCTGCTCCTCTTTCTTCTTCTCCTTCTTCTCTTTCTTTTCCTGCTTCTCCTGCTCCTTGGCCAGTATCTTGGCCTGCTCTTCTTCCCATTCTCGTTCTCTCTCTCGTTCACGTTCGCGTTCTGCGCGCGACGCTCTGACGCTCTGTACAGGCGGCAGACTGATGGTCAATGTGGTCTCCATTGAGTGACCGGGAGCGGAATGGAATTTGGCGATCATTGCTGCTTATTACGCTGATGAATGTTTGACTTTCCTCGGGTTTGGTTATGATGGGGCTCCTCCCGTGTGATTACGTCTCGAGCGCCAAAAGGTCTTGCTCCTCTCTAGTTTAACAAATCTTCGTCTAGAGTATATGTACTCTATGCTGATGATATGGCAGTCCTAAACCGTGTTAGTCTTTGGCGCTTGGGCATCAGATTCCATCCTACAAAGGTAATAAACCCATCACTGCTCACCAGTAACTTTGGTCTTATCTTCACTTATTGACGGTCCAAGGACAAGTGTACTGTGATGACCAGATACCACGGTCACCGAACCGTCACTTCGTAGTTCAAATTCCAATCAATTTCTTTGCCGAATCTCGCCTCTAGCCACCACCGTGAGCCAGCTGTGGGCAAAACGCCTGTGTTATGTACAAATGGGTTTAAGCTACAATCTACCTCCGTCCACGTGCCTTCTGGCCAATGACAATCCGTTGCATACTCAATTTCATGAAGGAAAATCTATGCATCCAGTTCTATTATTTTGAATTTTACACGTGTTGTATGTATTTATATTGTGATTGAGTCCTGACAGAGTGTGCTAAAGCGAATGGTCCATACGATGATAGGTGATGTATAAAGTTTACAAGTCGAGTTGCTGTAATGTTGAAGAGACATGAAATCATTTGGACTTTCGATGTATGGACATTATTGGACGTGGATGGTGCGTTAATCATGTTGATGTAGAATAATCATGTCGAAGAAGAAGTTTGCAGAGAGAAATTCAAATGCACAGATTTCAGTTGGTGTATCGTTGTTGGTTCATAGCATATGGGACAATATTTGTGGGCCGTTAAGGAGCGAGTGATGCACCTAAAAAATAGTTCAATGAGTGCTCTTATCACGGGAAAATTTGAGTAAATCAAGAGAAAAACTCACTCTTTGCAGAATAAATGGCCACAATCGCTCACTGTGCTATCCTTGGGGAAGAGATGGCAAATGGGACAGTTTAATAATGCTGGTCGGAGATTTTGCGTGACGTTGGCCTTATCTTCTACTCTCCGAGCGGGCCATCCTGTATAGACGACGCTGGAGTCCGCGACATCTCCGGAAGTCAACAAAGCATGTTCGGAAAGCATACTATTGTCTTCCATAGACGCCCCCGAAAGGAGCCTCGAGCCAGCTCGCATAGCGCATCTAAATAGTACATCAGCATATATGTACTAATCCTGGAGTGTAGGCAGCATACTGGTTTCCTATGCGTAGCTTATTGAGAGAAAATTGACCTCTAGAGTTGATATGGGCAACCACAGAGCAATAATCCAGGTTAACATTATCGCCAAGCTGAAAAAGATGTCAATAAAGATGGAATCGCGAGGCGTAAAAACAATTCAACAATACTAACCTGAACAAGGTCAGGTTCTGTCATTAGACCTGCTCTTCCACCTGCCCAAATAGCACAATTCTTCCCAATCTTAGCGCCAAGGGCACGGTAGAACCATACTATATAAGCTGAGCCGGCCAAAGGAGACAAAACACCGCCATAGCCATAACCTTTGAGCATGAGGCGCGAAAGCGTGAGGTGTAGTTGCCACCTCTGGCAATAACTGCTTTGATCCCAATCATACGAGCCAGGGCGACGCCGTCCAATTACGAGCCACTTGGTCACAATGACCCATAGCATCGAGAGCAATCCTTGGAGTGAAAGAATGACAATGAAACACACGGATGTAATGCCATAGAGTAGTCCAAATCGATACCACCGCACGCGGAAAATGTGGTAGACATGCATTTGTATTTCTCGCAATATCTGCGCAGCTCCAACGGCACTGATCGACCAGAAAATTGCGGAGATTGATGTTGCCAGACAACTGACGAGAAGAATCATAGCGTATGGGTAAACGAAGTACTTCGCGTCCCTCATGTAGAATGCCTTTCCAAAAGGCGAACAAGTGTCGGTGCTAACACTACCTTCCTTGCTCCCAGGATTGAGACATAATGGTTCGCCTTTGTCTGAGAAATAAAATAAGCATTGGTCTCACAGAAATTATGAGTAACCTACCATTGCCAATCCATATTGACCCTGACGCATACGTCGCATTTCGCTTTCCCAGTGAACCTGTCCCCATAACCGCCTGGCTACATACTCGGGTTCCAGGTAAAAGAAGAACTCGGTCTGCTATCATCGCTGAAAGTCGCTCAGTACACGACAACATATTGCATCCAAGAAAGAATACAAACCTCCATTGTCAATCACAATCTTTTCAGAGCCCAGTCGATCCGTGGTTAATAAAGTAGAACGAGATCCAAAGACTACGTCGTCACCGATTTCCAACAATTCAGGGTCTGGACACACGATGCCTGAGCCAGGCCAGTAGACACGCTTCCCAACTTTTGCCCCCATTGCTCGATAAATATGCTAATGTACGGTATCAGTAATTTGAATCATCAAGAATGAAGCATCTGACGTACAGAAATAACTTCATAATGCGTCCCAAGGATCGAAAATGCATCCCTGAGTACGTCCTTCGAAAGGAGAGTCGAGTTGATGTATCGTCTCAAGATTGCATGCTGAGAGGGTTTACGATCTCTTGTATCAGTATTGAGCCCAAGCAATCTCTTCACAGTCACACCAAAAAATAGACGAATAAGCGGCTGGAAAAGTGCTCGAAGGACTCTCGATAAAGCATGATAACCGATCCGGTGGGGCGAAGCGAACCAATAAATGACGGATTCCAAATCATTGAGGGAATTTGCTCCTGTTATACGTGTGGTATCAATCATCGCCAGTATAGCAAACACCCATGGAAGATCTGATGACGAATAAATGATAAGTCAACGACAAGAAAAAGGGAGAGGAGACTTGCACGAAAGCAACATAACAGCGATTATAACAGGCCAGGCAAAGAATATTCGCGAAGAAAGAGAAGGGATCAAGTTCAGAGTTTGATTATATGCGGCGAAGGACTTGGGCGAGGGATCATCCATCGACGATGCATGAGGACCATATACAGTGCCATCCGGAATACGAGAGCCAGGAGCAATGTCAGTGTATAAGTTAATGAAAGCTTTGCGCCCTATGTTCACAGGAGCGAGTCGGAAGCAACCATTTCGCTCTACCGCAAAACCACGAAGGATGGTGGTGTCCAAGCGACAACCATCTTGAAGAGTGATAAGATCACATTCATGCAGCGTCGTATTTTCGTCAAGATGTACGTCCTTCCCGATCTGCGCTCCCAGCAAGCGATAGTATAAAATGGTTAACGATGGATGTACCGTGAAAATCCCCCTTCCAGCAATTCTAAGATGACAACCATTAGATGAAAGAATATTTGTATGCCAGTGTTCAGCGACATACCTTAGACTTTGATTAACAATCCACCATCGAAGATAATAAGACGACCACCTAGACATGATAATTATTAGACAGCCAAAGACAACTTAGGCCAAGATAGAAATTTTACATGGGATATGTTCCGGGCTTATACTTTCCAATGACAATCCACTTGAACAGAATTGCGCCAATTGGACAAGCGACACGCGAGATAAGCCTGGCGGCAGCAATGGCTGTTAACAGAGCCAGCATTCGATGATAAAAGTTTCCAGATGCTAAAAGGTCGAGAACGGCCAACATAAACGCCATAAGTGTCCCTAAATAGAAACATAAGAGGTCAACAATACTATCAATCAGGAGGATGTAACTTACATGTTAGAGCTGCTTTCAGAGGATGGAAAAACAAGTACGGGATAGCTTGAACAATAAGGCAAAGTGGATGATTTTGACCCCGTAAACCTCTAGCCTGCACGAATTCGGTGTCATGTTCATAATCATACTCCATGGCGAATGCTGTCCTCGACGAATTTCGGGTGCCCTTAGCATCGTCATCGTAGTCATATTGCTCCTTCTCAGGAAGGGCTTTCTCGTCAATTAGCGAGGCTATTCCCTTGATTGTACTGTCTGAAAAAAGATCCGCTATTCCAACATCAACACCGGAGCGTCGCCGAACATGATGGGATAACTGTCCAAGTAGGAGCGAATTTCCTCCCAACACAAAGAAGTCGGATCCCATACGTACACACGAAGGGTCCAGATTCAACAACTCCGCAAAAATGTCACGCACGAGGGACTGCCTCTTGGATAAAATTTCTGTGGTGTTCGCTGATTCCTTTTCCATAGCTTCAAAGTCATAACTGCCTATGGGACTCCGAAGGAGACGCCGAACAACAAAGACTCGATTGGGGACAGAATACCCAGGTAGGTAGGGCGAGACAAGCGGGGCGATATCACTTGGTACGAGTGTGGATTTAGCGGCTACATATATGTATGCATCCACTGAACCGTCAGGCTGCTGACGCAGAGCAACATCAGAGATGCCTGGCACTTGTTGTATAGTTTGACCAATAAGGGTTGTATCGATTGTCACTTTTGAACAAGGTATTGGTTCCGAGATAGAATCTACACCTGTAACAGGTAAGGAAGCCTGGAAATGTCGACTGAGTAGAGGGTCGTCGTCCGTGAATTCACTGATGCGTAGACGTTTAGATAGACCAATTCTGAGGGGTTTCCCTGCACTGTATACATTGTTAGTAAACGGAAAACAAATGAAAATGGAGGCATAACCTATTCTTGGGAATCTCGTCGATGTAAACAATAACAAATGGCCATTTAGACGGATGCAAGTGACCTCTATTAATATCCAATCAGCATGATCCGCGCATTTCTTCAAATAAAAAAAGGTTAATCTTTACTTCAGTAAATCATGTAGTTGGCGCAGGCCAATCCGTGCAACGTTGGGTTTAGTAACCACGAGCAAGCCGATTGCTTCTTGTAACATGTTATGTTCTACGGAAAATGCTAGTGCTGCCTATTTCGAGTGATTAGCACGCTGGCCATGTTGGTTCAAAATTTAAACCAGGAGAAAGACAAACATTAACAAGATTCCGGGCCGTAATCATAACTGCTTCTTCAATTTCAAAAGGAGAGACAACTTCTCCGCCTTTGTTGATAATTTCCTTGCTTCTACCTGTAATATACAAATAACTATATTGCCATTTAGAAAACGAATCTTTCGTGGAATATAGAGACTGAACATACCCATCTTTATCCATGTACCCAACATCTCCCGAGTCAAACCATCCGTCCTTCGAAAACGCAGATCTATCGAGAGGCACCGAAGGGTTTGATGATACTTCATAACCATCGAAAGTCGGAAATCCCCGCACGCATACGGAACCAGTATTTCCAGCGGAAAGTTTACGGTTTATATCCTGAGGATCGCGTATGGAAAGATCAGGACCACAAGCTATTCCAGAGCATCCTGGGCGTTCTAGCTGATACGTAGTTGGCGGGGTCGCAATGGGCATACACCTGTTATAGTGCGTAAGTAAAGACGTCCATGGATATCACTTTAACCCACTCTGTCATTCCATAAGATGGTAATATTGTCCCTGAAAACACATCTCTTAATTGTTTCGCAAGCGAAGGAAGCAATCCCCCGGCAGCGTTGCAGATGAGACGGATGTTAAGATCTTTGTATGGGTCTACAGTATCCGGTTTCGCTGCTAGTATAGCTTGATGAACGGTCGGCGCCGCATAATACCTATTCATGAGAATTTTTTGAAGAGTTAGAGTGGTGTATATTTAGAGATATGGCGTGTTCATCGTACCATGTGGCTCTCAATTCTGCTGTATGTATCCAGAACGCGTGGGGGTCAAAGCCAGAGCATACAATCGAGCTCCCTCCAGATAGTATTGGTGCAAGTAGATTCCGCACTATCCCCCCAACATGGAAAAGCGGCATCATATTTACTGTGTGCTGGTTTAGTTTATGTTTTCTGGGGAGAAAGCCGCTCGAATACATACGATTAATGTCACTCTCCTTTAAACCCCATGAGTGCACGACACTCCAAGTGCCAACCAGTAAAGTCCGAAGCGTATATCGGACGACCTTCTTTGTGCCGCTTGTTCCAGATGTATGCAGGACCAGAGATGTGTCGTCGAGATTGTTCATCGTGGAAGGTTGGCGTAAAGTTGTTGTCGAATATTCTTCACCAAATATATGCGCGTCAAAAACTCCTGCAGGTCCTGTGGAACGTTGGGTGACGCATATACACTCTAAATCGCCCTTCAGCAGTGACAAGTTAAGGCGTTTGGCGATATCTTTCGTCGTGATGATTGCTTTCGCGCCTAACCTCAAAGCATCCTCCTGCAATTCCACTGCTGTGCAACTCGCGTTCACCGGGGCGCAGGTATGGTAGCAGCACAAAGCTAACAACGCGACGGCACTTTCAGGACTTGCGGGTAATGCGACCAAGACGCGGTCATTTCTTCCTAACGGTTGGCGGGTAGGAGAATTGGGCAAGGAAAAATTGGCAATAAAATCCAGCAATTCTGAGTGAAGTAAAGGTGTTCGGCCAGTGTTAGGTGAGTATATGGCTGGGTTTGGCCGTGAGCTCAGGCATTCGAGAAGGGAATTGATGCCAGAATTGGATATGGAGTCGTTGATGAACTTTCCGAGTGATGACCCTGCAGGGAGCGCAGATGGATTAATGAACGAGAGAGGAACGGCCATAGACAATGATTTATGGCGAATATTCAAAACGTTGCATAACCTGGTTGAAAAGACCTTGCTTTATACGCTCGCATGAGAACAAGTGTTCAATATTTCAACACGCGAGGACTGAGAAGGGATCTAGACTAGAAGCAGGATCGCAATAAGTTCAGGGTGGACAAAGCCAAAAGCAGAGTACTTACGATCGAACATCACGCCAATCAGCCATCGTAACACTTTCCGACTCATCGCTCAACGAGTTTTCCCGTACATATTTACAGAGAAATCTGTAAAGAGTATGGCCACCGTCGATTTGCGGGAGATTCAGGAAAGTACCATTGGCTCCTGCTTTTACCGGGATGAAATCTATGTCATTCCGACATGGCAGACAACCTGACTGCCTACAAAAGGGAATTTTATCTCCTCGAATATCACAATCAAGCCGTAGTATACATCATGGTAGCCAGCACCTGCAGAGTCCGAGTCGGACAGTCGGCAAGAGTCTTTTTATTATAAGTGCTGCCTCTAGCGCGTCCTGATGACCATTTTGTGGAGAAGATAAAGTTAGATGATGATACCAAGATTATCCAAACACCGTCGCACACTTTATTATTGCGGATGCATAGTCATGTTCGTCAGTTGACCAAAGTCTGAGGCTTTCCTGAGTTCAAAGCCCTCATGAGATCGCGACGGAGGTCCGATGACAGACAAGACTCAGAAAACATCCACCGAGGTGCTCAAACCTCTACATAAGCATCTGAACAACACAACATCCAGTTCCAAGGTGACGGTTTGCGGAGTTCTGCGGTATGCGATGTCGTCCCAGCTGGTTTTCGACGATTCGCGGCAAAAAAAAAACAAAGACATGGTTGAGATCAAAGCCACTGAGCCAGTCAACGTAACACGGATTTAGCAGGGCCGTGGGAAAACAATGACAATCAAGGATAAATCCCGGGACCGGTGTCACTTGAACTGATAGCCGCTGGACAGTTGGACTCTAACTTGACTTCAACATTGCGTAAAGGACCAGCGACGTCGTCAATGGGTCGCCCCAAACTCTACAATTCGATGGAAAAACTCAAACTACATACGCTGCACCTTGGTTTTTAGCGGTCTCCCCTGGATCTAGCTTTCAAAATACAGCTTAGTCTAGACGTTCAACTTCACTATCAACCATTGTAAGCGCCCTAACGCCGAGGTCGGGGACGAAGAGTGACGAAGGAAATGCATATCATAAAACGTCCGTGGCCCTGCAGCGCCCAGACGACTGGAGTTCGAAAGGAATACGTGTTTAACGCCAAGTCGCCAACTTTGTGCGGGAGAACTTTATGTAACTGGGCCTTCTGGCGCTACATCGTAAGTAATTTCAACTACTCGTCAGTACTTCACTGGCACATCTCATCAACATAGAAGAAATCAACCTAGTGCATATCCGACAACTTGGCCGAAAGGGCTGCTTGCGTTAAATACCAGAGCTCCCGGAGCTTCAAGCTGTATGTACCTCACGTCGCGTCAAGCATTTTGCTCTCCCCCTACATTACTCTTTGCTCATTCAAATCACAAAACAAACAGCTATTAAAAATTTTGAAAGTGGGGAACCACTTATGAGTCCGAACCGAATAGGTTCATATCGATACACATGGATGTCAAAACAGCAACCATTGTGCAATCGGGTATCTTCTAGTGAGCCATCAGGTTCTTTTATGTATTAATTTTTTTCACAAAAGGTGTGTACACGAAGGTGGCATGTCCTTCATTACCGCTGCAAAATACGCCTGAGCATTGTTACAATTACGTGCAGAGTTCAACTAGTGGCGCGGGTCAAATGAAGACGGCGCAAAAGGTACATGGCTTGGTGTGACTTTTATTTCTGCGGATAATTGGCTGAGCAGCTCTCAATGCCTCATCACGGTTCTCCAACTGGGCTTTTACTGTGGCGCCAATTTCTCCCAGCATGTGACCGTAGCTGACGCGTGGGTCTCCCGCGACGCGCAAGGTATTCCAAAAATGCTTCAGCTGGTCTGCCGATCATCCTTGGCAAGGCTGACAATTCTGCATCTTCTCTGGTGCTCATAAACATACTCCACCCGACGAGATTGACCGTCGACTCCCTATACATTCTTGTGATGACGCTTGTTACTCCTGGCCTCAATTTGAACGGGCCTAATTGTGAGACTGGCCTGATATTCAGAGCACAGGACGAATTTCTATAAGTACTCTCGTCTATCAGGGAAACAAGCTCACCCTTCTTGTTCCCCGCATTCTACCTTTCTTCAGATCCAGGAGATCTCCTTTGTTTTATACCTTTATACCAGATAACCCTTATAAAACCCTATATCGCACCTCCACACTTCATCTTCGTCTGCGACCGGAATCGCCCCTTTTTTATACTTTAGCAACAATTACCACACGCTCACTTGCCTTTTTAACCTCGGTATAACCTCCATATCGCATCATGCTAGCTTTCGATGCTCGATTCGTTCTTCTCGCTGTTATCTGTGGACTTTCAACACAGTGGTTATCATCACCTCTTGCCAATGCGGCCGTTATTGTTCGCAGCCCTCAATCATCGAGCTCTAGCTCTTCACAACATCCTCTCCCTATGTCAAAGGCGAAGCATAGGAGCTCGAAGCATAGCTCCCACCCTCACACGACGCTAAGACCTCAAAACAGACGGATGCATAAGGTGGTCAGTTTCCCTTCGATCCGTTATTTTAACATTGATGGCTGACACCTTATAAACAGAGAGCTCTCGAGACTAACCTATTCAACCTCTTCCTGAACGCCGCTCTCTCGCGTTCGCAGCACAGCAGCCATAGGAAACGTTCAGGGAAAGCTATTGTCATTCCCGACGACCACGGTAGCCAATATCTTGTTTCGCACTCACGCCGCGGCGGGGCAACAACCCCACAATGGATAGCAAATCCTGGATCCAGTGCCTCCAATTCGTCAAGCTCAAACACCACCACCACAACAGCTCAGAGTACGGACGGTAATGCACAAGGCGTGCCTGGAGTCATTCAAATTCAGGTATGCCTCTAAACTTCTGCTATTGACGGAGTCCTATCTGACACCAGAGTGTAGAGCCATATGTACAACGCGACTGAGGACCGAACGATTGCATCGCTCTTCATGACGGAGTCTAACGGCACTTACGTGCTCAATGCGTCCGACAAGAACGAGACTCAGCTCTACCTCGTTAACGCACCGCCAACCTCGACGAGACAGGCAGTAACTTCAGGACCTGGTGGGGACATTCCCGTGTATCTGACGATCCCAAATCTCCAGGATTCCCGTACTTATTGTGCTACTTACGACCCAAACCCTTCCCAAGCAGAGCCAATGACAATGACACCTTGCATGGGCTATACCGCGGCCAGCAGCGATTCTTCTTCGATGCACACCAGCCAGACGTTCCTGTACAATTCGACCTCTGGACAGGTACGTCCAACATGGTTCATGGAGCAGGACGACGGCACGACCAATGTCAGCTCTCCTCAAGATGACGCCAACAATAATTCTTCAAGTTCTTCTAGTAGCATCAGTAGCGCCACGAATACGTCAACCTCTGCCCTTCCTTCGTCATCGTCGACGTCCTTCGGTACGAGGGACGACGGGTCTGCCCAACAACCTCCTACGGCCCAAAATGTCACCCTCATCTTCGTGCCGACAGGATTCAGAGGAACGACGGCTGCTTCTGACATTAGCGAAAGCGAAAACTCGACCAACGGCTCCTCTTCCTCTACGCCTATGACTACCACCATGACGCAGACAGTCACGGTATACGCGTCTAAATCCAGTTCATCCAGCAGTCTTGCACCCTCTACCTCAGCCACGGGTCTTAACGTGGAAGTAGTAGGCGGCAATCCCATGATATCCACATCCTCGTCGTCAATTTCTGCTCAGCCATCTTCCGTGTCCGCGTCCGCATCTGCATCTGGCATAGCCGCGATGGACATAGGATCGTCAACAATAACAGCACCAGCATCATCATCCATAGACGCAGCCGCCATTGCCTCAAACATCGCCGCATCAGTATCTTCATCCATGGCCGCCAGCAGGAGCAGCACATCAGTCTCAGTCTCGGCTTCAGCCTTCATCTCGAGTTCCATGTCGAGCGCTTCAGTCTCATCCTCGGCCACACAATCCGTATCGGACAGTGCGGGAGTAGCTGATGTTTCTTCATCGTTAGCCCCATCATCCACAGCCTCCAGCTCGACCCAGGCAAATTCCACATCCACCACATCCCCCTCTTCAAATACCTTTATCGCAGCCGTGATGCAGAGGGCAAAGATGTTAGGCAGAGCCGCAGAGCCCGAGATGACCCCAGTGAAGACAGATCCCTACAAATGGAAGTTCCACAAGGATCAATGAAGTTAGCCAGACCATGATATCTGGTAGCATTAGAGATGCCGATTATTGACGCTTGTAAGTAGCAGTAGCGAGAGGTACCCTTTTATGAATATAAGCGACTGGAGGTTATACCCCAAAAAAACCAGAGGATTAATTGAGTCGACGACCGAGTTTCCTAAGGCTGCAAGACAGAAGCAAAAAATCAGTAAAGGACATCAAGAGCAAAACAATGCAAACAAAAAAGCATCTGAAAATTGGGTATATAAACAAGTAAAACTTTAAGTATATGGAATCAATTGAACCCGGGTAAAGGCTTTAGCTTGCTGAGAAAAAGAAGAACAAGTGGTATCTACGTATTTTAAAGGAGGTAAAGTATGGGTGAATAGGGATGCACCTTCGACGGTTGAATTGGCATAAAAAAAAAGAGAGAGCACCGCTCTAGTCAAATGAAACGAAACGAAATCTTGATGCATGATCAACAAGCAATGAGCGATTGAAAAGGATATCTCGTCCACGAGATGCTGATGTATGATATGCGCGCCATACCAGAATTTTGTTGTGTTTTTATAGGCAAAAAAAAAAGGCCAACGTCGAGGGGCCACGTAGAGCACAAAACATAAATCGTACATTGAGACAATTGAACGGATAGAGGAAAAATCAGAAAACGAGAAGGCGAGGAAGGTTAATATGCTCAGCTTTAAAAGCATGAGAGAAAGAAAGTCTAACGATTCCATCAGATGCGCGATGCTTTAGAAACCACCGTAGGCATCGTCGGCGTCGTAAACAGAATGCATGCTGGAGCGTTTCTTGTCGAACGAGGCTTTCTTTACATGCTCTGTACCTGTCGCCGCAGAGGCAGGTAGACGAGGCATAGCAGCCCGTTCTTCAAAGGTTGATCCAACAAGTCCAGGGGAGGGGAATCCAAAGCTAGAGGCTAGTGGGCTAGGCGTAGTGGGGAATCGAGAAGCGCTTGGAGTCATCAGGCCGGCACCTAAAGCATTGCTATCTCTTGCACCCAAGCCTGGGTAGTTACCGACAGACACGCGAGATTCCACGTTAATCTCAGGAAGCATAGGCGGCATCGAGTCGATCCTCGACTTCGCACTGTTGAGAGGATGGATCGGTGAAGGTGGGACAGGGAATTCAAGACCCTGGAAATTGGTGCTCTCAGACGGCATATTATGCTCGAGATGGCGGTTGTCAATGGCATACTGTCCACCAGGACTTGGGGGAGCAGAAGCAGGATCTGAGAAAGGCGAAACATTGTTGTTGTTAACATATTGCGCGTTCATAGGAGAAGCAGGAATGGGGGGAAGGTCCCGGTCGATATCAGCGGTCTTCAAACCCTCTGGAACCTCGGTGTTAAGCCTCCTAGAAATTTCCACGTATTGTTCAGCTTGGAAAGGCGAGACGCTGGACCTGCTGAGATCAACATAGTCACTGCTTTGGAGACTTTCTCTGTGAGCATCTTGAGCAGCGGGAGGATGCTGATCATACGAGGAGTGATTTGAGCCTTGGCGAGTGAGCACAGGAACAGGTTGAGGATAGGGTGCAGGTGGGTAGTAAGGAGCAGCAGGAGGCATCCGGTATAATCCGGAAGCATTCGATGGCTGTCTACTCAATCCAGATTCATTGTACTCTTGAGGGTAGTGACCATGTTGTGAAATTGACGAGAATGGGTTTTGACCATAAGCACCGTTGGAATACATCGGATGAGCTGAAGTAGCTGAGATTGGAGAAGGCACTCCGTTATGCATATCCATGACTTGTCCAGGACCAAATGAAGGGTAGTTATTGGCTGCACCATATCCAGTTCTATTATCCTCATATCCTCCGTTCGAATATCCGTCGTTATAAATCGGTCCGGGAGCACCATACTGAGTACCAAACGTTGGAGCTGGCGAAGCAAGATGCCTTTCGATCATGGTTGGAGGACGAGGATTAAACGCATGTTCATCCTTGTCATCGAGTATCATGGCCGAATGACGGAATTGAGGTGCATCAAAGCCGGCTCCTCCATCGTTGTCACGTTTACGACGACGCTAGAACAATGTAAGACATAGTTTAATATGGGATATACAGAAAAAGACTTACGATAAGCCAGGTCGTAACAAATCCAATAACCAAGATGGCAACAATGCCCGCGCCAATCCCACCGATAACAGCACCTGTGCTCATGCCCGAAGAAGTATCGGCGTTGTCTGCGCTACTTGGGGCGGCTGAGGTGCTTGAAGGAAGGACGGTTCGGCTAACAGATTGAGTAACAACCGCAGTCTGCTGGGGCAATGTAGTTGTAGACTGAGCCAAAGGTGGAGGCTGCGTGGGGTACGATTAGATTCATCCAAAGTTTTGCGCATATATACACATCTGCTTACAGTCGTACTGGTAGTAAGCGTAGAAGTGGTAGATGTAGTCGGCGGTGGCGTGCTGCTGCTCGACGTCGTGCTTGGAGTCGTGCTAGTATCGGAAGTAGACGACGACGACGACGACGACAACGTAGAGCTTGTCGAATCTGAGGTGCTGGATATAGAAGCAGAGCTGCTGCTACTTGGACTGGGAGGAACTGAATACTTGTCAGCACGTTAGACTCATCTACCCGTTCAAAATCTGCTTACACAAATCTGGCAACGAAGATGGTAGGGATCCAAAATGCAGGTCGGTCAAAGTCGAAGGGTCAAATCCCAGCTGGCGACGCTGGGCAGCAGCAGCAGCCCGACGATGAGAAAAGCTATGCGATACGGTCATTTTTTTGATTTCTTGATAGTAGTTTGGCGTGTAGTCGTTGGTCTTGAAGTCAAAGATAAATGAAACGAAAGCGAGATAGAAAGGAATGTGAAGGGCTCTCAAAGAGAACCAGTGTAGGACGACGACAGCAACGACGAACCCAACCGGAAAACGAAAAGGAAAGAGGCGGAAAGAACAAAGTCACAGGCCCGTCGTTGCATTTGCGTTGCCATCAAAACTATTATTGCTCCCGTTGCACACACTCCACTTCCACGCTGATAATCAGGTCAAGTCCCTGCATCAGGATTCAGAGAAAAAGCTATATACATGATAGTCGTGAATAGGGTAAAGAAGAGAATCTACGGACGGTTTAGGCTCTTTTCGATTATTGCGAGGTGATTTTCGTTCTAAAAGCAGGAAACGTCTCCATTTTTGACACAGGACAGGTCTACGTGAAGATCATTGATTATTATTAAGGTCGATCCTGAAACCTAGAACTGATAGATTTACAGCGGGTAAGGAGTCTTCCGTAAAGTAAGGCACTAAAATCCAGTGCCTGTTATATTTGAGAAATACGTGTCTAAAGATGGATAATACAGAGTAACCAGCAAGTCATGGATTTGCGTTAAGCAATCCACGAACCTGGGTGTCTATGAGGTAACCTATAGGGATATTAAGGTTTGGTGTGCATAGATGAACCATATATTCTGCGAGTCTTTATTTTCTAAATCGTCTCCAAAATCGAAAACTTCAAGCTTTGAGCATACGTCCCCGCAAAACGTCTATGGCACTGTCGTCCGGTTGGCATTTCTTTAGCTTGTCATAGTCATACCAGACCAAAGATTCTTTCGAATGAGCCACAAAAGCTTTCTGTGCAAGGGAATACGCAGATGCAGCCACTTGGAAAGTTGCTGGATCATGTTCTTCTCCGAGATTTACAGGTCGGTATCCAATTAAGAGCTATAAAAACCATCGCAAGAATTAGATGAGTAAGGTCATATAGCATCCCTTCAAAGAAAATCATTTTTCACCGTATCAGGATAAGTGACTGGGCGTCTGAATTTAACTTCGATAGATTTCAGGATCAGCGAGACGCCCTTCCCAGCAATCATAGCTTTAGCTTTCTCTGGCCCACCAAGTTCTTCCCCAAGAGAGAGCATCCAGTGAATTCGGGACTTTCCAACGTTCAAAGGTTCAGACATGTTCAATTCTACTCGAGTAAAACTTGGAAAAACCTACCGATTCGAAAAAACGTACTGAATATTAATATATGCGATTAATCGTTGATAAAATTCATTATGGGTTTGAACGTACCATATCGGACGTTATTTACGTGTCTATTGGCATACTTATGAGCAATATTGACGACAACAGACGATGGAAACGCACTGGAATGAATCATGATCGCCCCATACTATCCGTTGTTCCCAAAACGATTTGGGATCAAGACCTGTGCGTCGTAGCCTCTCCCGAGCTTCCTGGAGAGGCTCAATAGCATCGGTGGTCTCCCCCGAGAGTGTCGTCAAACTTGCATGTGTCGGAGGCGAGTCAGGAGATTCAGGCCCTATAGACCCTGGAGGAATGTGGAACGGTGATGAAGGGTCACGAAATGCAGCTTGAAGAGCCTGGATGTCATAATAGCATGGTCCGCGAGAATCCACATTTTTTGCATCATAGTTAGGTCAATTCCGCGAAGCATGAAAGGCTATGGGATTCAAAGAGTGAGCACATACACTTATCGAACTTGAGCTGTTGCGGCATCCAAACCTGCCCGAGGTTCTGATAAGCTGCTGCAGCCTGCTTGTAACGGTCATTTTAGAAGTGAGATGAGACAGAAAATAGAAAATAAGTTCAAGGATAAAGGTGGTGGTGGATACGGAGTTAGGACACAACCGGCGGTCACGCTGTGCGGTTGAACAGTTGTCATTTACTATCATCATGACAGTGGGATTCAATTTATCTCTACCGCGTTTCACGGTTCCCTACCATACGAACCTGGCTTATGATTGATGACAATGGTAATGGGCGTCCTTATAGCTGTTTAGTTTTCCCTATCGCGGAAGACGACTTGGGCCTAACAAGAGCTCGACGCTTGGACGAACGCCAGCGAACGCGAAACTTCGTATCATGGCTCGTCTGATCGTTGTGGACGATACTAGTGACCTTATAAGTTATACTAGTGGACCCGGGACCTGGAGCGCGACTGATGGGACCGAATATGACAATGCAGGAAACTTTGGGAAGCCCTACATGAACACTCTGCATAAAGGAACTGGAGAAGTTAGCTTTACGTTCAAGTTCAACGGTCAGATCCCTGCTTTTGTCGTCTGAAGGTTCGATCTCATTTCATGGACTGACAGGCACGGATGGACAAGTGTTTGGAACAGTTGACATGGACTACAAAAACAATGACCCTTCTTGGGAGTGCCTGCTCGATGGCTTGCAAGTTCGGGCCAGTGGATTTCAATACGTAGAGAACAATTGGCCGCTATGTCAATGGACTACCACAACCAATGTCGAGCATACCCTTGTCGTGAATGTACACTCGAAATCCCGGCCGTTTCTCCTCGACTACATAAACTATGTCCCAGATCCAGCGATTCAACTGGTGGATAAATCCCCGGTTGTGTTGTTCCAGCACACCGATCCCCAAATACAATATGCTTCCAATAAATGGGACGTCTTTGCGAACATATCCCATATAAACACACAAAACTCAAATGACTCACTTGCGACGATCGATTTCTATGGTACGTTGCACAAATTAGTTCTGAGAGCCCTTTTCAATAACGAAGCAATTCAGGCAGTCGATTGAAATGGTATAGTATAGTCCCTGCAGAGATGCCGCAAAATACTTTAATTGCTGCTTGGGCCATAGATGGGGAAGCTGCTGTAAACTTCACAGTCACTGGCCAACCAGCCAAAAAAAATAGAACTACTCGATACAACGAACTATATTTCCAAACGCCTAGCCTCCCATTAGCGTCTCACACACTTCAAGTGCGCACTTATCCATCTCCAGGAACTGTTCCCTTTATCCTCGCCTATCTTGTGGTCGAACAAGGAAAGGCGGTGGCACCACTCAATGCGTCAGCATCATCATCTACACCTAGCTTCTCAAGTAGTTTGCCCGTATCCAGTGGTCCCGTTGTGCCCATACGTTCTTCCAGCGGAATGGATAACACACCAGCATCGACTTATCACGTTATTATTGGTGTTTCGGTTGGCCTTTTTTCTTGCTTTGTCTTTGCCATTGCGATCCTTTACATTCGTCGTCGAAGGCCACCTCAAAGTCCATCAGAAACATCTTCCGACTCCTTTGGCGCCGGCTCAATTCTCCCATCGAAGCGCGGGCCATATTTACCTCTAAACAACGAACCATCTGTCGACCTTCGTAACATGAGTGTTGAAAGTCGCACTCATCCGGAAAGTTTGGAAACTCGGGTAACGTCTTTCTGCCTGAGCGAATTGACTCTCGTCACTCCTCAGCCTTCCTCTAATCATACCCAGCGCCACGCATATGCTAATCATAGACCGTCCAGCTCGACATCCACTGGCGCTAATAGTCTATTCCCGACCTCTCGTTTGGCTCCTTTACCAGAAAAAGCTGACTCATTTGCATCACCATCACCGTCGCCAGTGGGCATAAGAGGCGCACGGTACCGCCCATACCAAAATAGCCTCTTTTCGATAGGTTCCCACAGCAGGACCAGCAGTTCTACGACACTGCTCCAATCAGAAAGCAATATCCCGCCATCTAAATTGCCTCCACCAGTATCACTGCCTCTAATACCCAATCTCAATAACCAAAATACCAGACCGACGGTCATCATACACCATGATGATAGCGGCATTCGGATGCCCCAACCTCTGGACCAGAATGAATCCATGCTAGTGGACAGGCCGCCCACGTATACACCTGGATAATTGATTTATGTTCGCCATGTATAATACATGGTCTCCGCTCATTATTTTATTATTTTACCACAGGATTCATATATGAACCATTCAATCAATTTCAGACCTCTATCATTTTCGTCCCATCTATCATTTTCATCTCATCCCATCCTCGCATTTTTCGATCTCCTGTACCCTCCTGCAATTATATACCCTTCTAAATTTAGTTTTAATGTACAATAGTATGATTCAAAGATGCGTAGTGGTTTATCCTATGTACACTAATACTAAACAAATGCGTCAGCTTCTTACTAAACAACTAATTCTGTAGGTACATAGAACATTTATTATTATTTAAAAATGACGATTTGTATGTAATGGAAGATCCACTCAAGAGTTAAAGAAAGCATTGATCGATATCGATTGACGTTAGTACTATTCAGATGGGAGATGAAATTTGACAATCCCACTGTCAAGTTATTTATTTAAGCGTTAAGTTCAGTCAATTGTCACCCGCGATTGACGTCCGGACATGAATAGCGTGAGAGAGAGACAGGAAATTTATTTGAGGGTGATAGTACATGTGAACAGATCGAACAGACAAAGGACAAGAGACACGCGACGAGTGTAGAGCAGGGAAGTTAAGAAAATGGCACCTGCGATAGTTAATTAACTGAACGCTAGACAGAAGATTGTTCAAGAAAAGAATGAAAGGCGAAAGATGACCATATCGAAAAGAAAAGAATGGAATAAATAGACAAAAAGACGCCAGGAGAGTCCCCTATCCGCTTTTCGAAGAATGATAAGCTAACAAAATGTGTCAAGCGTCGAAGAGGGCACAAAAGAAAGCTCTAGCATTAAACAAAGCAGACAAAAAGGAAAAGCACATCGAGAGCGAAGTATTAAAAAAAGAGAGTAGTCAAATAAAAAGTGAAAAGAAAAAAAATACAAAAAGGAAGGAGTATACGGTTTGGAAAATAGTAAGTCAGAAAATGTAAAATATATCGTATGTGCGTGGTAAAACAACAGCCAGGAGAAAGGGAAAGAAAACAAACAACCAAACGCGGACTATTCGCCCTTTTGGACAAAGAAAACAAAGGAAAAACATAATTACAAGGATAAGCAGGCTCTAAAGAAAAGACGCGAAAGATGAAGGGGTGCGAAATGTGACGTAAGCGTTGTAGACTGTCGATGGAATCGAGGTCCACTATAGGATGATAAGGGTGAAGATGACGATGATAAGGAGGAGAGTAGGACAGGACGTGCAAACGGTGTTGCCTTTTATACGGGAATAGATCCAGATGTATCATGATAGATTATGATGATATGTAGCAAGTATCGCGATGATGTCGAGGTGGGCGATGTCGACGTTCCGGTTAAGGATATCAAGATGAAGATGCCGAGGGTAGAGATAGATAGTAACCGAGGTATTGAAATAAGGGGTAACGATGAAGGGGTAACAGAAAGGCAACAGAGGTTATGAAGGGGGATCAATGAAATAAAAGATAATAAATCAAGAGGATAAAAGGGAAGCACATAAATGATATCGCCCGAAAACGAAGCAAGAGAAAAAAATCCTGCCCAATTTTAAGACGATTGTACAAGTCATTTCATATCGCTGATGTTGTTAACATCCTCCGGATTGAACCACTGCCCAAAGTCTCTCTCAAAGTTGATGTCTCCACTTGAGAAGATTCCTGTAGCATCGAAATCGTCCATAGAGCCCATAGGAAAGGTGTCAAATATGAGATCGTTTGTATTCATCCCTGACGTGGGCATTCCAAGTAGAGAATTCATACTTCCTGAGTTCATTGGGTTAGGCGCTTGAGGCGGCTGACCTGGTTGTTGCTGTTGTCCTTGTTGCTGTTGTTGTTGTTGCTGTAATGGGTTTGGCTGGTTACCGGGCACTGGTGTCGGAGGAGCCGTATTACTTCCCGAGGGTCCACCTCCTGGACCGGCACTTCCAGGAGGGGGCAGACCTTGTGGCGATCCATCAGGATTATGCTGCATCATTTGTCGTGGACCGCCGTTATTGGACGGGCCACTGAGGTTGCCTGGGACGCTCTCTTGTTTAATTTCCTTAGGAGGTCCATTCATAGCGGGGGACGGAGGCGGCATCATTGGCTTTCCTTGTCCTTGTACCATCCTGTTGAGAGGGGAGGAATTGAATTGTGAAGGCATGCCCGGATTGAATGGATGATCCGGCCCAACACCACTGACTTGTGGATTTGGTCCCATGTTGCTTTTCTGCGGCCTATACATCTATGACAGGACGGATCAGAATGATTTCGGAGTGGTTCAATAATCGAGAAAGTACGCATGGAGAAAAGGATAGTGGAAGAAATGGCACATACCTGCTGTAATTGCTGCTGCTGAGGATTCACCATCGGCCCACCATGCATACCACCTGCAGTCATCATCATAGGAGGACCAGGTTGTGGGTGCTGCGGAGGTCCTCCTGGCATCATTGGAATCTGTTGCTGCTGTTGACGATGAATCATCAACGCCGCACCCATTTGATGCGAAGGGATTTGCGGATTCATAGGCTGTCCTAGAGGCCCTTGTTGTCCTTGTTGTTGCTGCAAATGTGGGCCTACACCAGGACCTCCAGGATGTCCTGGTTGTTGCTGCGGTGCTGATTGTCCCGTATGATGTCCATAGGGACCTCCGATAGAAGATGGTCCCTCAGCCGGCGATTTTCGCGCTCGCTTTGTCGCAGGAGGTGAGCTTTCGTTATTGCGTGGTAACGATTCGTGTTCCTCCCCTGGCGATGTACTACTACGTTTTATCCTCTGCATGGCTCCAGTAGGTCCGACAGTGCCTGGTCTTTGCTGTGGTTGTTGACTGTGATTGTGTGGTTGTGGAATCATTCCGGGTTTATTCTGTTGTAGACCACTTGTTCGTGATCGCCAAAGAGTAAGAATCCGGCCCTATATCATTATTGTTAGTATGTTAAGACATTATATCATGTTTGAAGCAAAGATCGTAGGAATGTATATACAACCAAAAAAAGGTGGAAATGTATAATTTCTGTCACCGCGTACTGTGATAATTCCACCAGAGTGAATTTGTTCACGGAATGGTGCAATTTCACCAGAGTGAAGAAAATCTAACCAGGAAAAATTAAAGTGAGACTCACCTTTTCTTGCATATTCAATTGCCCCAAATCTTTGTCACCAAGGCCCAATTCTGCCTTCAGTACGGTCAAATTAGTGGTCTGGATTTGCAAGATCTCTGCATTGACACTGTTTTCCATTTGTCCTGGTACTCCACCAGACCCTGGCGCGTTCGGGTTTGGATTACCGACGGGATTACTTATGCCACTCATGCCAGGGATGACACCAACCATCGGTCCTTGCCCAGAGTTCTGGCCAGGTCCAGAATTAACAGGTGTTTGACGCGCAGCAAAAGACGGGCTCGGATGGGTCATCATCGGATTACGTGGTGTATTCGTTCGACTGGGTGGTCTAACTCCCTGTTGCGGCTGTCCTGGTCCACCGTTTGGATTCTGATTCTGAATGGGATATCCGGGGGTGGGTGGGCCACCTGGTGTCTGTGGCTGCGATTGTTGACCTGGCTGCCCTTGTTGAGGACCTCCGTTCATCAGTGGCGGAGCCATCGAGCCTCGATTTATTGGCATGGGTTGCATATGCGGAGAAGGGCCAGGTATAGGACCGGGTCCTAATTGTGCCATAGGAGCTGGCTGTCCCGGTGAGGCGGCCATTGTTGGGCTATGAAATGGCCCACCGCCGCCACTGGGTCCACTTCTTTGCTGAGGAGCGATCCCGTTCATCATCCTCTGCTGTATATTAGTCTGCATTCCCATGAAGGGCGGTGGCTGTCCCCCTTGGCCTGGAGGCCCTTGGTGTTGTTGTTGTTGTCCTGCTTGTCCTTGCTGCGATTGTTGGGGAATCCCACTTTGCACGCCATTCGTCTGAGGTGGTGGACCACCATTAGCTCCAACTCCGCCGAACCCCATCTGTTGTGGAACCGGTGCGCCTCCCTGCTGTTGCTGTGGAGGCATCCCAACACCATTTGACATTGTGCCATTCGATGAGTACCCCGATTGCGGACGATTCATGCCCAGAGGCATCCCTGAACCACTCGGCATTCCATTCGGAAGACGACCCATCGGTTGCTGCTGCTGCTGTCCTGCTCCTGGTGCCGGCGTTGATAGCTGTTGTGGGTGCATTTGGCCTGGTTGCAAAGGTGGGTTCCCGGGAGGCGGACCAACTGGCGGCATTTGACCTGGCGGAACGCCTAGAGAACCAGAAAGTGGATGAGGAGCTCGCTGGTTCAGACGTTGTTGGTGTTGCTATTCAAGATGATAGGTTAAAATATTACATGAAAGATAACTAATATGATGATGTGTAGTTTAACTTACAATATATAGTAAACCATCTTCAGACCCTACTCCGTTTGACTTCGCTTGGAAAAGTAACCAAAATACGCTCCACCATCTGTGCACGGACGCGCATTCGGCGGTTAGTCCCGCTGGAATACGAGAATAATTATAAGAGGGAAACAGCAGCAACTCACTCGAAGAGTAAACCCTGCCTCGCGTCAATCGGTGGTAAAGCGTCTATGGGAAGACCAGCCTCATCCATAAGCTCTTTGGCCGTTCTACGATATCCGCGTTTGGAGCAATAATCGTAAATGTAGATGTTGAACCTAAACATCGTAAGAAATCTATTGTAAATATCCGATATATTCTGCAAGTGTTGAATACACACATCTTGTCACCATCCCATGATAAGTTTGAAGTACTATTGACTGGCGAAGAATCCGGTTGTGTGGACTGCTGTGAACTACCTGAGGATGGTAACGGGGGAGGAGCAGCCATTGTAAGTTGTTTCGCCAACTACGAGCTCGCCGTGTTACACTGGCTGAGACAGACGGAAAATGTGGTGGTGGCGGGATGGAAGTCAAGGACAAGAGGCGAGGCCTGCGTCGTGTGGCTTCCTTCCGTGGGTATATATAAACCAAACAAACCATCACATTAGATTATATCATTATTGTAGTACAATACTACAAATTGTACTACAAATTATTAACAGGTTAATAGTTATTACAAAAACTGCTTAAAATTAAATCTGTATCCGCTTATACATTACAATATGTTATTCCAATAAATGTCGTCGAACGACTGCAACTTGGAAATCCCAGCCTCCAACAAGATATTTGATCTCGAACAACCTTCGGATCTCCCTCCATCCTGGCTCAACTGCAATCCCGTCGTCTGTCACCACGTAGATAAAATCAGCAGGAGATAGCAATGACCTTAACAGTGAGCCCATCAGGAAAGCTATCAGAGCAACGAACAGCAGTGTCGATGATGAAAAGCAGCGTCCTCCGATAGGCGTCGCAACCGCAACATTCGCAGGTGCAGTCACTGATTCCGTACTTGTCGTATTAGCTTCATCTGTTTGTCGTCCAGAATTAGACTCGGCCTCTCCATCACCGATCCTACCCGGGCGACGTAAACTTGGAAGCACTCCAAGCTCACCAGCACCCGCACCTCCCCTAGAACCAGCGGTAGAAAATCCACTAACTCCCCTTGTAAATTGTGCGAGCGAATTTCCGTACCCATAGCCTTGAAAGAATCCAAGAATCCCACCAGTACCACTGCCTCCTCCTCCGGAGGTCTCATGCCCTGATGCGAGGCGGTCCACCTCCAATTTCGGCTGTCGTCGATCAAACCAAAACGCAACACGTCAACATTCCATTCCGTTTATACAAGGCCTAAAGAAGGCGTACCGTGTTCGGAGAATCCTCGCCCGTCCCAGAAGATTCTTTATCATTGTCGCCTCCATCGCCAGCAGGACCGCCTGGAGTACTGGCTTCGGGCACAGGGTTTGAACCGGTAGAAGTGGAAGGAGCGGAGAAAGGGACGAGCAGATCACCCGCAATCCCGATGGGCGTCTGGAATTGCTCGGGGAGCCTGTCCGGCTCACTCGGGAATCTAGATAGTGTTACAAAAATAGATAAATACCACACAATTAACGAGAATAACGAGAAAGAAATCAAAAGGAACCCGGAATATATAGTGAAATCCTCAAGTACAATGCTTATAAGAAATTTTTTGTGATGAAACCGTTGATGATCACCAAAAGAGTAGAAGTTACAGTTTAGGCATAGGTTGTTACACAGTATGGGTGCAGTGCAGACAACGAGCTGATGTTGAGTGGTCGTGCAGGTAGAATTTCTTGAATTTATCTGGAGTCCAATTGTGAAAAGAATGTCTTGATATTCAAGAACATTATCTTCCACCCAGATTGGCCACAAAAAACGGTGAAGCCAACAGTTGAAACTCTTAATCCCAGCTTCCCAGAAACTGGTTCTTTTGGATTGAAAAATAACCACAATGTTGAGAGACCGAACATTGGTGTGTATATTCCGGGTTCCTGGTGAAAAGAAAAAGAAACGGACAAGAAACAAGACATACCTGACAAGCTTCCCTATACTTGACAAACAATCATTAACAAGATGCTCCCTTCCAAGGCCCGAAAGAGATTCTTTCTCGTCGTATACACTTTCTTCGACCCCATTCACCAAGACTTTGACCTTCTTCCCTTGTACCGTGCCTATGTTTGCTAATGGACTGATTAACATGTCCACAACAAGGCCATTTCCCTCTAATGCGTTTAGCCATTCTCCGCGTTCTTCTGCCTGTCTGATCTTGACAGAAACAATGATGAGATATCTAACAGCGGGGTTTTTTGCGCCAGTACGACCAGAGTCACCCTCTGCTAAACTAGAAGAATGAAGGGCCGATGAGGGTAGGGTGTATATATGCGTAATGAATGGAACATTCAGTGTATCCTGGTCGACAGTGGTTGAAGATGAACTTGTCAGGGATGAACTAGCATGCCCTGAAGGGAGAGGTACGGCGCCGTCATGACCGCGCTGGATGGCCAGGTCGTCTTTTTTCCTCGCTTTCAAGTCTACCTTGTATCCCGATGGGTACATTCTCGAATCAACCACGACTTCCAGGAGCACCATTTCCTCTTTCCTCTTGTTTTTACTTTCTCTACCCCTACTTCTACCTCTTTCCATAACAGAGGCGGCAGATGGGCCAGGCAAAGACGATGAAGTACCCAGATAAACGGATGAACTAGTTGTACGAGCACGACCATGATTAGGGATTGGATTTAAACTGATTCCATTGACCAATGGATCGCGTGCTAGATCCTGCATGTGTGTCGAAGTCTGCGACTGGGAATATGAAACAGACCGTGAATGTGCGTAGAAACTTATCGCTCCGGAACCTGAGGACGCGGCCCGTTGGCGGAGGCGTGGAGGCGCCATCAGCGTTGTACTAGGTGCAGGTGTTATAGAATTCGATATTGAAGCCTTTATAGGTCTTGCAACACTTGTCCGTTGTGGTGATATTGCATCCTTCCTTCCAAAGCTTGATAGACCGACTCCTGTTGTCGATGAAGGAAACGCCGCTGCTTTTAACCCAGGCATCATCGCACCAGGCATGGCCAATATCGAGGTTGTAGAAGCACTCATGTGTTCGTAGTCAACGTCATCGTCGCTATCGGCTCTTTCGTCCTGTTTACTGCCGGGCTCAGGCGAAAATGTGGAATCGCTTCTAACCGACCTGAGTGATATTTGATCACCCGAAACCGTCCTGTCTCGACGAGGGCGTGTTGATAGTGACTCAGAAGAAAGTGTTGGTACTGGACTGTGACCTTCATTACTTGGTTTCCGTGCCCGAGCACCGATAGTAGCATCTGACGCTTCCTTCCGCATTCGCCCTTCTGCGCTCTTTGTTTTTGACCGGACAACCTTCGTAGACGCAGGACAAGAAACAACGACACGGCTCTTATAGACCTGTTTTTCCACGTCAAACATGCAGCCGACCAGACACCATTTCTCCCCCTCGTCTTTCTTCAACGTCCATCCGGTAGACGGACGTGCAGATATTCCAACGACTACTTGACCTGTCTTGTCCAAGAGACTCCCATCAAAGCTCTTATCTTCTTTTTCATTTTGGTCGTTCCCAATCTCGAATCCCACAGCAGGCACTCTCATCACAGGAATCGCCATTTTCCTTCCGCCGCTCTTTATGAATGTTTCCACCCCAAGCACACTTCTTGCCATTCCGGCATTGATCATTCCATTGAATGCAGCAGGTACAGCACCTCCGTAATCCACAGCTACCAATCGTGTACATCTCGCCGACGGTATGGCATACTTCTCCTTGGTATTGTACGGGTCTAAAGTCTCCAGAATCCATGCATCGATGTAAACGCGTCCAATAGGTAGAGCGTGAGAGTTGTATTTTGCAGAGTCAAAAGACGTTGGCGGACTGAAAGAAGTGGACACGAAAAATATGGCATTTTGTGCTGGCGTATTGCTATTGTTAGCATTGCCTCCGGTACTCTGCGCATGAGACGCAAACGACGATGACGCGCTTGTGGTATTGCTCATAGCCACCAAGCTTGCCAAGAAAAAGCCCCTATCGCGGAAAGGAAATCCTCCTTTCTTTGTCATAAACGTTGTCCTTGCTAACCCTCCAAACGATTCGAGTACCCTGGCAGAGTCATATCTCTCATCCCATGTCTTCATACAGTCAAATTCGGTAATGACCGCTGCAAGTTCCTCAGCAGAAATGCCTTCAATGACTTTGAAACCTTTGTGTACTGGTATGATGGGCGATATATCAGGCATGAGCTTGCGATGTACTGTCATTCCTTTGTCACTGACTAACGTCCATCCACCTGGTGGGGTCACTGGTGGTGGCAAAAGAGACGATGATCCTTCCTTAGCATGGAAATCTTGCGTCCATGCCAACGCCCCCAACGCATAATGCATTGGGGGTCTAGTTGGATCGATGATAGACAGATCGCCCGCACTAGTAGTGGCTGGAGAAATAGCTGCTACGGCCTGCTGGGTAGTCGTCGTAGCCTGATCTACCGCATATGTGAAGAATCGAGAAAGGGGGCTCGAAATCTTCGGTGCAGATGCCCATGACGATATAGATAAGGAGCTTGTCGATGCACTTGACTCGATGCCAGTACTCTTATTGTCACCCTCGCCGTTCGGTGCACTGGTCCATTCCGCCTTCCTCCTCCTGATCACACTCATCACCGGTGGTTGATCCAACGGTATTCGAGGCGGCTTTACTCTCTTCTGTTTCGTCAAGAGTTTGATTTCGTGCTCAGGTAGCTCCTCCACGTCTACTTGTATCTTGGCACCATTGACCATAACTAGCCCCTTCTCCTTGCCTGGTGCCCTCCGAATCAAGGCCAACAAGCGTTCATCGTCCACAAAGATAGAGTCGTGCGTTAACGTCAACCACAGCCCACCTCCTTCTGTTGAAAGTCTATGCCTGCGGAGGCATGTTATAGTTTGTGGGGGAGGGTCGACAACGATATCAAGTGATGAACCCCATGTATCAACATCACATCGAATCTCGCATTCAATTGCCGGGAACCCTCCCTCATCCTGACCAGACGAAGAAGGGTTTGAGATGTTATTCGAGCTCCGCTGCTGGCAAGGTTCATACTCGACTTTGAACAAACCACGCTCATGGTCATATCGCATTTCATTGGCCTTTGATCCCGCAAGGCGCGTGACGACAGGTGGTCCCCCGCACTTTATTGCGAATTCTCCTATGCCTGCCAATGCATTAATCATTTGGGTAGGTATTGATGTTTTGTTTGTCCATCCTTTTGGGTCTGACTGCTCAAGGAGGGTGAGGAGTGTGGTGGTTGGAGACAAGGCTTCAATTGCCCAGCCTTGCAGGTCAACTTGTGTTCGGATGACATTTGGTTCCGCAGGTGGGATATGCGGAAAGAGATGTGGGTCGTCTGCTGAGAAAGAGAAGACGTGTATCGTCGAAGGAGATTTATAGACTGTCTTCAGTACGACTGAATCGCGACCGCTAGAAAGAAGAAAAAATGTTATTCATGATGTATCACGTGCATATATTCAACTTCAACTTCGAATGGGTCAAAATCATTCACGTACTTCACAGGCCACGCGGGCTTTGTCTTGAAATGCCATAATTCAGTGAGTTCGTTGACGTCTTCTAAGAGCATCCCGTCTTCGTGTTGCTTATCCCAATACACGCGAGCGCCTGGAGATACAACTGCACCATATAGGTCCCATAGGCCGACACCTACGAAGGTGGCTTCTGCCCTGTACACGACCAAGGTAGGGTCGATAGAATCGAGTTGTGTGATTGAGACACCCCGTGCTTCAGTAGCTGATAGACACTTCAGAGTAAGAAAGGAAGAACCGCGAGAATACAAATCTGAACGTACTCCGCTTCCATTTGGCTTCAGGTTCTTGCAACAGTGAAGAGAAATAAATGTAGTTCCGTCGCACTTTCGATAATATCGATTTCTCAGCGGCTGGTGTACGTACAGTATGTGGTCGAACAAGAGGTAGTCCAGTGTTTGATGACGTGCTACTAACGGTACCCAGAGATGACGAAGTCTGAATGCTAAGATCAACCGCGCTGGCCACATCTTGCAACATCTTCTGTGGTATGGCATACGAAGACGGATCACGTTCTTCCAGGTCATGTATTTTTGTCGCCAATCCATTTAGCCTGAGCCCACGTGTACCACCAGATACCTCGATGACCACCTTGACTTTCAGGACAGCGTCATCATCAGTCAAAGCGCCATGAGTGAGGCGCAAAAGAACTTGATCCGGAGGTGAAGGTATTGAAGGATTAGAGCTACTGCGAGTTGCACGAGCTGACCACGGGATTTGTTCCACCTCTTCTGAAGAGCCTTTCATCGTCACCTGAACATCCCAGCCTTCGAGGGAAGGCAAGACACATTCAATGGACCTGGTCAATCGACGATACTCCCGCAACGCATGTATTTCGTCCATTCCTTGCAAACCAAGTTCCTGGTGTAAACTGTGCTCTTCGTCATTCGGAATAATCGAGTAGTCGACCGTCAACGCCTCTCTGTCGATTTGATACCGCACACGTTCAATTGAAATCCCATTGCCATATCCTACCAGTTTTGGGACTCTACCTCCTCGTTTCATGACTGTTTTCAGCAAGCTGAGCGTCATCGTTGATAGCTGCTGAGTCAATGCTGCAGTTGAGGTGCCAAAGCCCCATAACGCCTTCAAGTCATGCTGCCAAAAACATGTTATCCGCAATCTTCCTCCGATGCCGGGCTTCCCCTCAGTCGACGGTGGAGATGGGATGGACTGAATACACCACGCAAACACTGTAACACGATCAGTCTGGGGTAGTAGCAAAATGAGTAAATAGCCTGACAATGAACATGAGATCTAACGAAAGGAGGTGAAGGTCGAAGATACGCTGGCTCATCCGGAGACCTTGGTAGGGAGGTAGTAATATCAACAAGTGTCGTAGAGTCGTAAAATGCTCTAGATATAGTAACAGAGTCTCTAGGACTGTGCGTATCGTAAGTATAAGTGACACATTAGAGAAATTCACGACGAACTTTGCAGGCCACCCAAGCGTGTAATTGGTTTTCGAGATGCGAGTGCTGCGGTCAAACATTTCCAACAAATGTGCATCCTCAACAGCGGGGTCCCATTCTTGCCTCAGTTCAGGCGTTGTAAGGACGGATTTCCAAGGCTCCAGCGACACTAATTCTTCGCCACTCAGAATTTCAAGCACCATTCTGTAAACATCCTCTCCTGACTTGCTCGACTTCCTGTGCACTGCCACATCGGCGAGCTCAGATGCCAACGAAAGCCTTGCCTTCCCCTTCTGTTTGGGTGTTGAGGTATCGCCCGTATTACTGATACGCTTCCATTCCGCTGCTGGCGATGTGAGTAATTGTCTGAACTCTGCCTCTGCCTCGTTCAGAGCCAAATACCACGATTGTCTTAGCCTGCAAAACGCGAATCAGCAATCAGACATTTCGATTCCAAAGAGACGTACTTTGAGCCATCTGACATGCTGTTCGCCCTCGTCGAAATGTTGAAGAATGTGAATGACAAAGTTAGTTTCCCCAAAAGTTAAAACCCGGAGCTCGTGAACACTTCCAGGCGCCAGTGCAAATCACGAGACTACATGACGTACGAGATTCCTTTTCGAATAAATGACTCGATCGGGAAGCTGAATATCCGGCCCGAAATTGATTTATGTTTTTAATTTTCTACCTTTTCTCCTGCTCCCCCCCGTCGCTTGCTCCTTCTCCACTACAATATTCGTCAAGCTATCCGTCACATATCCATACTTTCAGTCATTCCTAGCTCCAACAAGCCTCTTATCCGCTCATTTACGACGTCGACGCTTTATTATACCCCTGAATAGCAATGGCGTTGCGCTCCGAACGTGTCTTAAGTATACAATCGCACGTTGTCTTTGGTTACGTAGGAGGAAAGGCTGCTGTATTTCCTCTCCAGCTTTTGGGATATGATGTTGATGTGCGTTAACTCTACATCGTTCTTGGACGTTGATAGCTGAGCCCTGCATACAAGGTAGTGAATACCGTCAACTACTCCAATCATGCAGGTAAAGAGAAAGGATGAGAGATATCTCGATATTTACAGCTAATTTTTGTTATTACAACCCTGTAGGATACGGACGGTCAGGTGGGACAAAAACCGCTGCAGCAGAACTCGACTCTATCTTCGAGAGCATGGAACTCAACGAGCTGCTCTTACCCAGCCGACTTCTGACAGGTGAGCGCTTCTCTGGTGCTTTCCTTACTTTCTTTCTAACACGAATAACAGGATATATACCCGGAGCTGAAGCATTATCCGCAGTCTACAAGTTGGCTTGCAACCTTAGACAGACGAGGCCTGAAATGATTTATCTTTTGGATCGTAAGTGCACACGAGTTATTTGGGGGCATGACCTGACGTAGCCATTAGCTGTCATGGGCGACGCCGGACGCCTATATGTGGCACCAGATGTCGTACCCGTATATAAAGAACTGCTTTCTTTGGCATCTATTATCACCCCTAACTGGTTTGAAGTCGAGTGGGTTGTCACAATTATTCACTCAAAAAAATCATATATGCATGCTAATATTCAACAAACCGACTTAGATTATTGACCGATGTAACCCTTGTGGATATGGCATCCTTGCAGCGTGCCCTAGGCATTTTGCACAAAAATTATCGCGTACCCAACGTGGTTATCAGTTCTATACCTTTGAATAGCTGGCTTGCCGCTGCTCTTCCTCCATCAATCCTACCACCATCTGCCTCGGCGTCTACCCACCTTCTTTGCATATCTTCATCCATTCCTACTTCTGCTTTTTCTTCACATATATATGCGTCAGATCCAACTCGCTCCATTGTACACGCACAGTGCGTGCCTTTAATCCCCGGATATTTCTCTGGCGTCGGAGACCTGTTCTCGGCACTTCTCCTTGCCCACTTCTACCTAGACCAAACTCCAGACAATATCGCCGCGACACCCCTCTCAGAAGCCGTTTCTCGAGCTTTAACTAAGACTCACGCAGTGTTGTTGGTGACCCAGGCACAAGCAGATGCTCTGCCCGAAGAAGAAAGGTTGCCCACGGACGATGAACTAGATAAGGAATACCCACTCAGGAAAATCAGGAGGATGAGAGGGCGGGAGCTGGCTCTCGTCAAAGGACAAGATTTAATCAGAGGAACAGGTCATGCTCAGGCCAGAGAGATGATGCTTTGGGATGGATTTTGGGATACCCAAACGAAACCCATAATTGATTCATAAATCACGCGATTCGATGACATATTCTCTAGACAGTGGACGACTGGACGATCGTAAATTGGGTCAACACACATACAATCATAGATTAAAATAAAAATAGCCTGGTAATATGTAAGGGTTTATGCGGTAAAAAGGTTATGGTGCACGAAAACTCGAAGGTAGAGAAAGACTGTCCAAGAACAAGTAATGACGGTAGGCTGTGGTTCACATGTAATACAAGTTACATGGCCATCTGGTCGGATCAATTAAAAAATAGAACGAGTGTTTGATGCTAGTTGTAGCAGAAATAAAATGGGCCAAAAGACATCCAAAATCCGAAAACATAAAGAAAATTCGAAAGGCAGTTGCGGTCATCGACTCATCGTAAATTTGCCATTAAGAAGGCGTGTACATAGGAGGGAATTCAACGACCTCGGCCGGCGCTGGCTGTGGCAATCTGATCCCACTATCTTCGTGTGTTACAGCCACAACTCCTGGATACGAATGTGAATGCGAAGGACCAGCTTCAGGTGTCGTCCCAAACGCTTCTTGATATTTTGCCCTATTTGGATGGAGGAGAGGTACTCCGCTGTCGGCTATGCTAGGGGCGTTGACCTCGCTTGGGGTACTCGTCGAGGAACCTGCGACAGATCCTTCTTGAGGACCGGGATACAAGTTGCTGCTGCTGTTAAAGCTCAGAGCATTAGGGTTGTGTGAATATTGTGTTGGAATCGAGGCCAAGCCGCCTTTGCGTGGCGGTATAATACCACCCCAATTTCCTGCTTGAGCGCTAGATGACTGGTGCATCCCATAGGAGCTGGATTCCGATATAGCGTGCGTCGTATGTGTAGGATGAGGAGAGACGCTGTCTTGATAAAACGGTTGAACTTGTCCGTTGTAGACCTGTTGTGTATCGAGCTGCTTTTGTTTTTTCTGACGGCGTCGACGGAAGAAAAGGAGCGCAATTATCAGGGCAATGACGGCGATGGCACCCACAACGCCTCCTACAATGGCTCCAACAGGTGCGCCATCTTTTTTATCAGAAATCGTATTATTCACGCCCGTATCGTTATTAGACGCCGCCTGTCCAGAATTGTTGTTTGAACCACCAGCATTGGAACCATCGGACGTACCGCTGCTGTTACCACTATTGCTGCTTCCTGGAGAAGTGGTGACGGTACTAGCTGGGCTAGTGATTATAACGGTTTTTGTACTGCCGTTCGAATCTATCGAGATACTGGTCGTAGCAGGAAGTTTGGTGATGACGGTAGTTTGCGAGCCGCTGGAATTACTGGAATTCCCACCCGTAGATCCAGTCCCTCCAGTCCCAGAACCAACACCAGTACCAGAATCAGTAGTTCCACCCGACGATGGAGGATTAGTTGAACTGCCCTGGACGATAATCGATGTTAGAACCAAAGGTGTTTGCGACGTCGTGCCCTTGCTTGTAACGGTAAGTTGGTGGTTTCCGAGTTGGAGACCAGTTACTTGGAAGGAAGACTGAAAATATTGAGTAGTTCCACCTGGTTTCTTTATGATGAAGGTGGTTGGAGATTGATCATCTATATTGTATTCTGCAATTGAATCTTCTTGGGCCATTTCTCTCGGTTGAGTGGACATCCAGGTCAATCCTGTACCTATTTTTACAAGTAAATGGTATGGTAAACTTCAAAAAAGTAATAAAAAAACCTACCATAAAACGGAATAATTGCCGTTGATCCACCATTGGCTGCTATTCTGCCTAGACCTGATATCGTCTGCCAACCACTCCCAAACTGTATCGCAGAGTCATCGTCCGAGATTTGGATGAATGCATTCGAAATGCCGAGGCCAGGTGAAGGAGTATATACGATATAATCAAACAGCAGTTCTTGGCCACTGCTTTTCGAGGTAACAGTGAGGGTATGCTTTCCGGGAGACGCTTGATCGGCGGACCACTCGCATAGGATCCAATTATTCTCGGTATACTGGAAAGGATTTTGGAGAGGGATTGTGTTGCCGTCAATTTTACACCCCCAGATAGGATCCTGGGTATCTCCTGAAATTTTGACGTTGTTGGTCATTATGACCTTGCCCGCAGAACCTAAACAGTGATGTCAGGCGGCATAATAAAGCAAACAGAAAAAAAACAGAATCAACCATCGAAGTCGAAGTCAAAACTAGCTGATGCAGCGCTTGTCGAATGCAATGTGTTCATGAATGGGGGACCAAAATTCCCTTGAGTTGCCCATTTCGACCCATCCTCAGCGTTCCATCCAGTCGAATAGCGAATTTTGCTGTCCGTGTCGTCCACTATGACGTCTCGTGGCATCTCAGAAAAAGTTGACCAACCGCGTCCGTGCCTGCCACAGAGCTCGCGGTCAGGCCCGAAGATGGAAGAACGACGGGAAGAAGAAAAGTAGAAAGGTGATACGTGATGTTCGAATCTCCCACCCCATGAATGAGTGTCAGACTAGAAACCGGAATGAGAATCCATCAATGGCGCGCTCCGGGGGTAGGTAGGAATCCTTGGCGATTTTATCATTTCACATCATTGGCCAACACATATACCCTGGTATCCCCGTCTGGAGCCATGCGTAGTTCACATATGTATCCTGATTCCTCGCCATAGGTGATAATAAATTGTTATCTGTTGTTATGAAGTTCTTCATGTGTACCATACACGACAAATACATTTTCCTGGGAGATGATGGGCAGTTGTACTTCCGTACATGGACGCAAAATCTGGGGACAAAAGGCTCCGGATCCCCGTTGTGTCATATGTATCAAGTACTGACAGGTATTTTTGGATTAAGAGGAGTACAGATGCAGGATGAGCGCTCCCAGTCTCCCAGTGAAAACCGGTTCTGAGCATGTCCGGAGAGGAGTAAAATATCTGGAATATTCCGGGTATATCTGAGAGATCATCAAAACGACTCAATGACCTGAATTATTTATAGACGCGATATTCAGAAAATCTCGGAACAGCTCAAATAAAACCAGAGACGCACCTATAATCACAGTCTTCTCGGACTAAATCAGACCACTTCAGAACCGGTTTTCACTGGGGATGAGCGCTCAGCTGGCCTGCAGACTCCCCACGATGCCTGCAGGGAGCTGTAACTGGTTACCGGTTACTCAACAAATGATCAGCGGACTCTCGAACTTGATTTAACTCCGCTTGAAATGGCGAGCGCTTGATGATTGGATTATTTGGCGCTGCTGGACTTTCGACCGTTAAATGGAGAGCAGCTTTCATAGTCTTTTGTTGTGCCTAAAATGGATCATCACCAAGCTAACAAATATAATAAGCCAGCCAATGTCTCCATAGAACTCCTCAGACTTAGTGGTGTACTCCGATTTCTTCCACCACATAAAAAGACCACAGAACAACTCAAGCAGCCCTCTCGGAAAGAAAAATGACACGATGAGCCATATAGCAACGTATGCGACCTTATATCCTGGGGCTATTGTCCCTGATTCAGAAAGTATCACAGAGCCAGAAGTAGATATGACTTACCGATACTAGGTTCAACCAGAAATGAAATGATGAAAGTAAACACTATTCCAGATACTACCAGCCCCCCATTGAAATAGTCCCACCAGTCTTCTCGTTCTTTGGAGCCTACGCCTTTGTTGAATATTTTTTGGTATGTCGCCCGACTAGCAGTAGAGGAAATATAACTAGGCGGTGGTAGTAAGAAAGCTAGAGGAACAAGATAAAGAGGCTAATATTGAATGCATATTCACATATCAGGAAATAGACGCCATACCTTCCACTTCTTCTGGTTCCGGATCAGTATTCTCAGCGCTACTATTGGGCCTCTCGTACAACGCAATTAAATTCTGCTTGGGAAGTCTCCAAACAACTAGTCGGATGACATAACTGAGACTCGAGAGCGGCTGCAATCGATTGCGTAACAGCAAAATCAATGAAGGGGTAGGTGATGGGAGACGTTCGTTACTGCAGAGCTTGAGAAGCTTTTACATCCCGATTAAATATCTTTTCGCTTCAATTACTCGTGCAGAAGGTGGCTAAAGTAAGCATTAGGAATAGTTGGAATGTGGAAATATAATAGTCATTGTACTCGGTTCTTGTTCTGATAGTCGTCAACCGCCACGTTTATCACACAGCTTATACTAACAGATTTATCAGAACAATAAACACTTCTCACAGGCAGTAAAGCATACTTATATCCGCAAAAAAAAACAAGCACTAAAAAATATAAACTTAGCGTACAAATACGACAGTAAATGACCGTGCTAAAAATAGATTTAGTCACCGCCATACTTCAAAAGGACAACCAGGGAGGCATAGAGAATCAGCCATCCAATAAATCGCCAAAACAAATCAGAGGCTGAGTGATTGTTTGGAGATGTCGATGGGTCACGGTTTACAGTGCCGTAGGAAGGAAGGGCAGAGTAAAATCCATTTCTTGGGTTATTTCCAACATAATAGTACCGGGATCGGTGTCCTGAAGCTAGAGAGCGTGGTTTTGATGAGATAGATACGACATATGAATGGCAGGAGACACGATATGAACATACCATCTCTTATAACACCATCTTCTCGTAGCCCGAAACATGTCAAAAATCCCACTATGATATTGCGCGGAATGACCCAGAAGACGGTATAAATGGCTTGAAATGGGAATTGTGGATAGAATGACCATAGGAGAAGCACTGCAGCGGAGATGTAAGGGTGTTTCATGACTTTTAAATGTGAGTGCTCAGGCTCTTATCTTTGAGGTTGAAGAGTAGGGGGTACTCACTAACATCTCTGTGGAAATGCTGCGCTATTTCCTTTAAGCCTTCAAGAGTGGGTACATCGATACAGATATTCTTGGATGCTTCGCTAAATGATAAGCAAACTCTTGTGGTGGGAGCCATGGCAAATACGCTAGTTGATGGTGAAGACCAACAAGCTTCGAACGAGACGCTCGTCTGAGCTGCATGACTGCGGTCACGGCACAGCCGCCTGCGCACTATAAAGCCACGTGCATCCGAGAACCGAAGGGTTAAAAAAATGGCGGGGAAAGGACAAATTCATTTCTAAAATTTACTTAAACAACGGCCCTCATCAGCTGCTACGCATTGCGAAAACGTCTCCCATTAGTTCATTTAAAGAACCAGAGGGAATTTGAAGTTTGTATAGTACACAGTAATTCTTGTGTCGAATTACGAGGTCGGACCACATTCGCAACATTTTTCGCCCTTAGCCATGGGCTAAATCTACTGTTATTGACAGAAAAACTCGTTTTAATCCATGGTTGAAATTAAGGACTGGTCACGATGAAAGATGTTAATTGATGTAGTACACGATAAAAACACACCCGATGTCCATAGCAGAGAGATTCACAAGACTAAACAGGAGGGGGAGCTTAAACTTAGGCGCCCACCTTGAGTTAATATTTAGCTAGTAGGTAGGAGCAAAGAACATGTACTAGTGGGTGTGGGTTCGCAGCTGAGTTTGGGTGAGTTTGAACTCCAATTCCAACGAGTTGTCGGCGGACTCAGGGCGACCATCCAGTCAGGCTTAAGAAAACAAACCAATTCACCCCACAGAAATGCAGATAAAATTGAGAATCTACTACACTACGAACATGTAGCGCTCCCCATTTCTACTACATCATAAGGACCTAAAATTTGCGTTAGTTTTTTTAAACATTCGACCTGCCTTCGGCAACTTTTCAAGACATACCATCATGATCCGCAATTTTTCCTTTGAACACGTTGGTTACATCACCGGCAGTACATCTGCTGTCAGTGTTGTCGTCGCCAGTGCAGTCAAGCCAGGAAAGATCATCTTGGATGTGCTTTTCGCCTTGGGGATGCTCGAATCCCAAGAAGCGTCCGGGAAGAGTAGGTACGAGATCTTCCCTGAATATGAAGTCAGTACTTTGTTTTGTTTTGTCGAGTTCTGGATGTTGTCAAACATACTTGTTGTTGACATGGTCGACTTGGACATTTTGATCGATGAAGGCTGCGAACGCTGGGTTTCCAACCTATCGACATCATGTTTAGGATTAACGCTAAACGTCATTATTGAAAGACATACTCTTGGCATCCCGTATCCTATCATCCTGAAAGAGGCATCGGGGATAAACAGAGGGAGATATACGCTTTCGAGTAAGGCAAGTGCTGCGCCTGTCGGTTGACCAAATACACAATGAGTTTAGTAATGAGGCTGAAAACACTTTGGATTTACCAAGCGAGTGACCGACTACAGTGACTTTATTCAGGCCGCTCTGCTGCAAGGCCTTTTGCGTTGCGGCAAGAACTGAAGTTGCAGTCCTGTAAAAAGAAAATGAATAACTAATCGACTGAAAATGGGATCGTGGACATACTTTGCATGCTCGTCAGCGAATCCACTGTGTACCTTGATATCGGACGAGATTCCAGGGAACAACGTCGAATCCAGATTTTCGAGTGTGAAATCGGCATCGGTAAGGAGGGGCACACTTTTATGCGTACGAATAATTAGTGAGCAAGAGACTGGTTTCTAGCGGCAAGTGTCCTTACATTTTCGAAGGATCGGTTCCTTGATGTCCAACAACGACGGTCTTCCAGACGGCGCTTTATGAGATATGGCTTCCAGAATATAGTGCACACATACTCACTTCGAGGGTAGGATCAATGCCAACATACCAGAATTGTACGTCAACTCCGTCGCCTCCAGATGCAATTGGCTGGAATGTTGGGTTCGCGTCGCAGTTTTCTGTACGTTGTTAATTAATTACTGTCTGGATTATATGTCAACACTTCCAAATAATGAGCACTTACGACCACAAGACAAACTTAAGATCGAAGCTGGCTGGCAGTATGCCAGGGCAGCATAGAAACTGAATGGCCGGAATGCTGCAATTTCATCAGAAGATAGTGTCGTTAAATCTGATGAGGTATCGCGACGCAATGGAGCGGCGTGCGCGAGTTGAAAACCGAGACCAAGAACAGAAAGTAACGTCAAGGTTCGCAGGAAGAAAGAAGAAAGGTGGGCCATGATGAATTATGAAATGCTGGTCTTGTTCAAAGGTATAGATGAATGAGCGATGGTGTCGTCCAGACGTATATTCGAAATGATAGAACAAAGAAAGTAGGACTAGCCCACAATGGAAGAATAAAACGAATAAAAAAAAAGGGTAGGACGAAACGCAAGAACAAGACCAACGAATCAGTGGGGTGACCGGGAGGAATGATTTAAACAGCTCTTTGCCAACCACCTTTTAAACGAGCACGGCTAGCATGTCATCAAGTGAGAATAGATTTCCTGTTTGACAGGCGAATATGTACAAGCGAGAGCAGATATCATAGTTGCGTATATCTTGCATATGACAGTAGCAGAGGCGAGCGTTGCCCTAGTACGACCATCAAAGCGATGTGGCGGCCACATCGCAGTTGTGGTTGATCCTGTGAAGTTCATAGGGATAAAAATAGCATCTCGCTACATCGGCGCTCGCCGATCTTTTCAAGTCCAGTCAGCCGCTCCGACCCCAGGTCGGATTTTTGATCCCTTACGAGTTACGGTTTAACGTTTACCGGTTACCTCGCGCATGATTATCATGTACCTACAACGCGCAACAGCCCAACTACCTGTGAAGGGGCTTCGTGAAACGGTTTAAAATAGAAACATTTACATCCAGATATCAATATCTTTTTGTTTTCGTGATACAGTTCATCTTCGAGGACTCGCCAGTGAGACTAGTCTTTCGCCGGTCGCGTATGGCATACCTATTAGTGGTATTCCCTCGTCACAGGCATCATTTTATTGGAGATCCGTTAGTAACAAGAAAAGACGGTATAATATATATATCATATCATTCAAAGCTCTATACGTCATCTTCTCGCCTGATGGATTCCGGAACTACTCAGTGATAACAATATTTTACCCAAGGCACAAAATCCGCATCTTCTCCAGCGAAAGGATTATTCTCTGAGAGGCATGTCAAAGGCTTGCATATACGTTGGAAAACCTAACGTTTAAACTGCAGCGATCTTTTCAGTCGCGTCGTATAATGGTCCATGGACGCGTTTTAAATGACTCACGTGACATTACCGCCCTAATTTTAAATTTATCTCGTCCCTGAGCACGCCGCCGCTCGGATAAACAGGTTCACCGTGTACTAGTACGTAGTATATTACAATGCTCTTCTCCTCGAGCTGACTTTCTTCCTTTCAGTACGTACTACGATGTCCAAATGGAGTAGAAAACAAGATAGTTTTCTCGCATCGTCTTCTTTGACGTTTGAAATGCATGGTTGTTTACCCTCGTGACAGACCTTTTCGACGGGGGAAAGGCCCGTGAAGCTTCGTCGAGGACGTTCAAGGCGGGGAGTATTCAACGGGGAATGGCGGGCCAGCATAAAAGGGAGAGAAACTGTGTCAGAGACCTGAGGCGCATGGCCGCGAAGCAAGAAGATTTACCATAATTCTCGAAATGGTCTAGTCGTCTACTATGTTTTACTTACGGCACGCCAGTAGAGTCAAACAGTTCATTTGCCTGGCCATGTGCCAACAGAGCAAGCTTCTTCTGCCAGCTACCACCACATTCTTTTCTTTCACCTTAAATACCCACCAGGCTTCAGTGCTTTCCTTGGAAACAGGGGAAGTTTTCTAAGTATGCCTTCCACTCGTTCACTTTACCTTTCTTTCCTAGCGTCTTCGCTTGCAGCCGCAAGCTCCTTGCCTGGGCTTCCGGACAAGATTTACGGAGTCAACCTCGGTTCTTGGTGAGCATATAATTATCCGTTAGGAGGGCATCATCTTATTTTTCAAATCCACTCAAAAGGCTCGTTCTCGAACCATGGATGCTTCCAGCTGGTAGACTTTTCTTTAGCAGCCATGGTCAATTCGCGTACTAATCAAACGTTAGAATGGGTCGCCATGGGTGGACAACAGTGCGATGATTGTTCTCAGTGTATCAGAACTGAATTGTATGCATATGACACTTTCTGTCTGCCCGCCTTTTCTGACTTTATCTAAGCGCTTTTGCCGAGGCGTACCCCGATACCGTGGACCAGAAATTCAAGGGTCATTGGTACTGCTTTTTTCCTGTGGTATGAGAGGTCTACTTATAGGTACTTTCAGGGAGAGCTGGTTCAACCAGCCGGATGTCGACCAACTCGTCGCGTCTGGAATCAACACCGTTCGACTTCCGGTATGTACAGATGATGTATATATATACGACGGATCTTCGCTGACGAGGACACCAAGCTCGGCTATTGGATCGTGGAGCCTTTGGTCAACAGAGCTACGGAATTTTATCCAAGAGGAGGAATTTTGCAACTAGTAGAGTCGAATTTTATGTATACCAGTTGGGCGCGTGATTTACGCTATGAAACGTTTAGCAAAGAGGCTTGAAACAGCTCAAGCAAGCAGGAATAGCAGTTATTCTTGACCATCATGCTCTCCCTGGAGTCGCTTCTCCCAATCAAATGTTTGCGGGAAGGTAAGACATCTTGATTATCGCGTTACGTCTCTAATATGTCTGATAATACTTTGCTTTATGTTTAGATGTACGAGCGATGTAGAATTCTATGTAAGCGCTGACAAGTTCTGACTGCCCTCTTCAACCCGATTCTGATCAAAATGTGGTTTCATTAGACACAACCTAACTATCATCGGGCACTTATCTGGACTGCGGTCATGACCGCTCTTTCACACCTTGACACTAACTTTGGCACTGTGGCTGCCATCGAAGCGATGAACGAACCCATCATGGATGCGACTCAGACGCCAGGGTTGGGTGATTGTAAGCCTTCATGATCCCTGTTTTGGTTCTTTACTTGTTAACTCGGAGCATACATCAGTCCAAAAGAACTTTGTCCAAGTTGTACGCGCTGTCGAATGGTCGCTCGGTATTCCAGTCCCAGGATACTCTCCCATGGAGGGCGCAGGGGCAGGCAACGCAACATCCTGTTTTTCGACTGCGGCAGGGTCTTCTCTGTTCAGTGACGAAGTTCGACAAGTTCTTGAGGATAGTATCCCGGTTTTCGCACATGTGGCTGAGCAACTCGATTTGGTTCCTGATTTTAGGCATGCCTCCCAGAAAAGGCAGCCGCTGGTTACAACGTGTGTTTTTAAATGTCCTGGAGATGACAGTGTAGCAGTACTGACATGTTATCTTTCCATCTCTATAGCTTTATGGACATCAATTGGCAGCACAACAATCCGGCTAATCCTGCTGATGCTGCTGTAGGTCCTCAAGGTTACGATAACCATCTTTATTATTCGTATGTTGACATTTTCTTTCTCTTATTCTTCTTACTTGTTAAAACCTCTATGCTCTTAGATTCGGAGGAGTGGCCGAGGCAAACGAGGATGCATATATGACCAGTATATGTAGTGAGTACCACGTTCATCGTGTTATTGTTCTCTTTACTGATGTACGAGAAAAGACCTTAACCGTGTTCAAGCCGATGCTGCCCTCGGCAACAGCCCTCTTTGGTTTGGAGGTGTGTCTTCTTGAACTTGATCATGCATATATGTCATCGAATGTTTAACATCTCCTCGACAGAATGGGGCCTGCCCACTCAGTTCGATGCATCTGATGATTTCTTGGTCAAGTGGGCAGATGCTCAGAAACTTGCCTATTCTCAAGGGGCTGGATGGATCGTACGTCCCTCGTTATGATATCAGACTGCTCTCTTATTCTATGTTCTGATTTTCGGGCGTTATAGTTCTGGAACTTCAAAATTGAAATTTCGACTCTTGCCGGAGATACCGCGCGCCAATGGTCCTATGCGGAGGGGTTACGACGTGGGTATCTCACCCAGGATCCGTCTAAGCTGCATGATCCAAACGTGTGCGCCTCATATGTGCAATGATTTACTAGTAACTATTATCTCTTCTGCAAGCGAGGTTACACCGTTTACAGGAGATGTATGTGTTGTTTTCTTGCTTGGCTCTTATCTCTTTCAGAGTCTTGACACACCTCTCCTCCAGTTATTTCGAATTTGTATGCTTCACTGTTCCATTGGCTGGATTATACCCTTTTGTATCCTCTGTTATTTTGGAATATCTTTCGCAGCGTTCATCATCAACCGACACCCGAGCTTCCAATGCATCTATTTTGACGACCGAAGATTTTGTCATGTGCCCTACCAGTATTGACAGCGAGCAATCTCACCTAAGACACGAGATCGTTGGCCTCTATTTCGATGGTTTTGATGGCAACGGAACAACAGCCAGCGTGTCAAGAATAGTCATCCTTGTGCAATGGCATTAATAAGGATGCCGTATATCGTCCGCATTCCTTTCATGACGCACGTGTAGACGGTGTTGAGCATCTATGCGCTCTCGCTTCTGAGATCGCAAAGACAACGGATTATGCCGAGTGAAGTTCGTGCAATCAAAGTCTTGGGGTGGGTTACAAGGACACAAACTCGATGACTCGCGTGAATATCAATCCTTCTTTCGTTACAAATGATGATATTAGTGTTAATGATAGGATATACAACGGTGCTATCTTTTTGAAGACTGTATGTTTTGTGACACGTTTTAACCATCCTACCCAGGCCTCGCCTGTCGATCATCATGTCAAGTCTATTACCCTTGTACTTGGAAGTCTTCGATCACAGAGTTGTAGATATGTCCAACTTTCGGTTGGACCTTAACGCCAAATTGATACATCGCTTATCCCCACTTTTGACTCGTCAGGCGCCTCGATAAACCATTGGGGTCATCAGGTCAGGCGGTCCAATCAATTGTGGCCTCTGATAGTTATAACGACCGTTTTAAAGTTGCCCATGTTGTTGCATGAAAATTTCCGCGTTTAACACTGTAATGCATGTGGACCTCACCTCACGTATTCCTGTTCAATGACAGGAGTCTTCTTGTTACATTTATAACCCCATCATATTGAATGGCTTGGCAAGTGCAACGCATAGAAATGGCCGACTCTTCTTAGCGTCTCTTGTCGATGATACTAAGATGGCAGTCGGTTTAAAGGCTCGAAAATGTCGTGAAATCATCCAGGTTATCCCCCACCTCCCCAATACTTCCCCACAACCCCTTACTACCAGGCAACATTTTACTGGCAGCGATGGTTCAGGCATCTGGAGTTATTCTGGCGCTCCTCATGGGGATGGCGAGCGTTGTCTCGATGCCTATTGATGACACCGAAGGTATCAGGCCTGTCGAGGTAGTGGCTGTCGAACCTGTAGATTCTTTGGAGGCTCGGGCGACGTCGACTCTTACGTCTACCCAAATCAACAGCTACAAGCCATACACGTACTATGCTGGTGCTGCGTATTGCAAGCCAGCTACGACTTTGGCCTGGAATTGCGGAAGTGGGTTAAATTTAAATTTAGTGGCTTGTTATCGTATCATTAATGACTGATACTGCATAGCCAACTGCAATCAAAACCCCTCCTTCAAGCCCATCGCATCTGGAGGTGATGGCGCTACGATTCAGTACTGGTATGTAGGATATGATACGAGCTTGAAGGTAAAATCCAAACTCCGGTTATCTGTCGCATCTTTAGATATTGATATCGAATGTATTCTAGTCTGTAATTGTTGGCTATCAGGGCACAGATGCTGAAAAAATGTTCGTGATTTGCCGAAGTTTATCAGAAGATTGTCGAGAAATTCTGATTATTTTCCTCTGTGCAGTCTCCCTGTTATGACCGACCTCGATTTCTTCCTTGACGATTTGAGCACCTCTCTATTCCCTGGCATCAGCAGTTCCATCAAGACCCATAACGGTTTTGGCGAAGCACATGCTAAGTCAGTCGGCATTTTCCTTGCCGCTTCCTGTCCGGGCGCTAATTGATGTACCAAAGATCTGCCGCAGCTGTACTCGCAGCCGTCAAGAAAGGATTGAGCACATACTCCACTTCGCAGATCACCGTTGTCGGTCATTCTCTGGGTAACTAGTCACATCTAAGTTTCATCTGTTTGTTCAATTCTCTGATTCAATGTCAATTTCAAGGTGGTGCCCTCGCTATCATCAGCACGGCTCATTTGGCTGTCAACATCCCTACAGCTAAGATCAAGACCGTTTCTTTCTCTGCCCCTAGGGTCAGTAATTTCGTTCTCTACTTTTTGAGGATATATGCTTACGAAAAGTTTCCAGGTTGGCAATGCAGCCTTTGTGAACTTTGTCAACGCCAAGGCTGATATGGTCCGCATCAACAATAAGTCAGTGCTATATTTCATTGAGGCATAGAATATGATTACTGATCCAAGTTACAGGAAGGACCTGATTCCAATCGTTCCTGGTCGTCTCCTTGGATTCTCGCACACTGAAGGAGAGATCCATATTTCTTCTTCCAACGCTTGGGTCTCTTGCCCAGGTGCGTATACTCGTTGAATCCGTGAATAACATCGAGACGAATGTCTTTTTTTTTCTGAATTAGGTACTGACAACACTGACTCAGTTTGCACAATCGGGACTGTTCCCAACATCTTCGAGGGAGATCTTGGCGATCACGGTGGTAAGCCCTTTCTATTCCAGAGATGTTAGGCGCTGTTGCTGACCGTCCGAATCACAGGACCCTTCAATGGAATTGCCATCGGCTGTTAATTCTAATGGTAAAAACCGACGAAGAGCTGTAAAATAACTGTCGCTCACGATATTTGAAAAGAAAGTACGACCATGTGTAGTCGTATCGAATTGTACTTACTGTACTTCCCTCTATCACACGATGTGTATGAGTTATATGCGAGGCAGTGGAATTGATGCACAGTGATACATGATGGCCAATGACCGGCAGTACTGGACGGTGGTTTCCACTGACTTACAGTGGGACATAGACCCCTTTGCTGTGATTGCTGTGAGTTCCAGTGGGCAACGTATTTGCTGGTCTTTATTTTACACTGATTTCCACCGCACTGCGTTGACGAGTTGTTTTCTTTTTCCCCCGATGAATGTTCTTTGTATTGGCAGCACTGGTACCTGACTGTCCAATCATCCAAAGGAGTGCGCGAAAACGAAATAAAATATTGGCTGCTATGCTAAGCACTGACAAATGGGACTGGTTTGAGACCCTTCCTGATATTTTCCAAAGTAACATTCCAATGTTTTAGCGTATACAGGATATTTTTGAAAAACGACTCCCTTCGATCCGGAAGTCGTGAGGAAAGCTTCCAATAACCGAGATTCGAGATAATAGTGTGATAACGGAAGACCACTTCGTCAATGGTAGGCCGCTTTACAGGATCATCTTGCACCATATCATTTACCAACGGCTTCAAGAACTTGAACCCGCTATATCCTTTGGTATCATAAAGGGGATTACCCTGATAAGAGCGATGAAGGCAAAGATCAAAAATTATTGCAAAGTCAACGAGGAGATTGGAGTATTTCTTACATCAATAAGCTCCTGGCGAATCATGTTACCAAGATAGTATATGTCGGTAGGGAAGGGGTCCCAAGGACTGAATTCGTCTAAAAGGAACTCGGGAACCGTTTTATCAATGCCTAGGATTGGCATCTCTCGAGGAGGACACTCTTTGGGAGAATATTGTCGAGACAACCCAAAGTCAATAATATAATAGCGTACTGGATGCTTGGTACGGGTACACTTTTTGACCAAACGTTGATGTTCTGGGTCATATTCCTGACGCAAGGGATGAAACTCTTCGTGACACAGTGGACTGGCATCAACCATTATGTTGAGTGCATGAATATCCCTTGGCATGGTAATTAAATTACTGAGCTCTATAGGACTATGGGACGGTTATAAACGTACCTATGTGCCACGCGATTGTGATGAAGAAATTGTACCCCCTATTTACTTGTCAATTAGGAAATATGAAGGTAGAAAATGAGGCGGAAAATTCTACCTCGAATACTTGTCGTAGGAATTCCACAACTTCTCCGAACGTGTCAAATAGAGGGTCGTTGTACCGTGATAACAATGGCATAACCAAAATCCATATATCACCATCGCCCTCGAGCTCTGGCTCTAATAATTGTATCAATGGAACACAATGGTTTTGAGGGTCTCTCATTGATGAGAGCATTAAATGGATTGGCGCTTCGTGCGGGTGTTGTTCATGATAGATTTTTTTCAAGTATACCTTCGTGCCGTCAGATATTCGGACTGCGTCAATGACATGACTACGCTACCAGAGAAATACATAGTTAATTGCCGCAATAAATCAAATTAAGTGACAAGTACATACAGTGGGATGAATGGTGTCCTCCATCATCTGATCGGGAGGTGTATCCAGGGTTTGCAACCAAGAAGGCGAATGTTCTGGATCATAGCGCGGACGCAACCGATAACCGCATTTTTCGAGCCACGTGAAATGATTAAGCCAGTACTGTTCGCCTGTGCACTGTGCAATGTGCTCAGTTCAAGCACGCTACAAATCCAGGTATAGTCCTCGGGCATTTTGAGAGTGAAAAGTCTGCTCGATGAGGGGTGTAGTGAAGAGCTCTACAGGACTCGTTGGAATACTCTGTGTGTGTGTATGCAGCCGGAGCGTGGCAGGTGTTCTATGGGAACTCCGGACTAAATTTAAAAGGCACACAGGGTGATAGCTTCCGAGTCGTTTGCCGGTTGTGGGCGTCCTTGCGAAAAAGCCATAAATATGACAGAAGGCGAACGGAATACGTCCAACAATACAGACTGTTCTGATGATGAGCTAGTATGTTCGTTGTCGCTTACCTTGCTGTCAGCTAACAGCAGTCAGATACTCGCCACATCCTTGCAACGAGGAGAGCTGGAAAGGGGCAGAGGATGGGCAGACGGACATTGGTGGTGGTGGTGGTGGTGGTGGTGAAGACAGATCAGAATAATAGTTCAATGACCCACGATAAGATAAGATAAGATCATCAGTGGAAGACGCGGTCGACTCCTTTAAGTTGGGATCTTGTACCATTCCTCTCACCATTCTCCTTGAGGTCAATCTTTTAACATAAACAACAATGCCTGTCGTCAACGTGTGGGTTATCTCCCCAGACACGCACTCGGAGAGGCGCATAGATCCTCATATCACGGTTGAGCAGTTGAAGGTCGGATGAATGGTTTCTGGTCATTGTTCACCAAGTAATGATTGACTATTTGTTTATCTGCAGACCAAATTGGAACCGATCACTGGTGTACCATCTTCGAACCAGGAGCTTAGTCTGCTGGCATCTGAGGCAGACCCGAGGGTCTTAGCGCAACTGTCGGATGATTCCAAGCCTCTTGGATTTTATGGAATTTCGGATTGGCAAGTCATTAAAGTGCGTTTTCATAAATGGTCACGATGGCCCTTGGATCCTTTTTTGAACAATTTATTCCATTTGATATAGGTAACAGATACCAATCCTTCAACGAGCTTCACTGGGCAATTGACTGATGTCAGTCAAGTGAATAAATTCGAGTTGACGGAAGAGGAGTACGCAAAAAGACAAGGTGGATGACATATATCTAAGTGAAGGGGCGGACCACTGATTTTCTTCTTTTGATCTGCATCACTAGACACAGTACTTGCTTATAAGCAGCGTAACAAAGTTGGCCGTTTTGCGGACCAAAATGCTGAAGAAGAACCAGACTTATCGACAGCCAATCTGAACATTTCTCTTGGTTCACGGTGCGAAGTGGAATCAACAGAAGAAGGACTCAGCAAGCGAGGTATTGTGAGATTTGTTGGGCCGACGAAATTCAGCACAGGTATTTGGGTAGGTGTCGAATATGATGAACCGTTAGGGAAGAACGATGGATCGTAAGTTTACACAAAATTTCCGAGCGGGTCTCAACGTTGAATGTTTAATGCAGAGTCAAAGGAGAACGATACTTTACGTGTCGAAATAAGTACGGCGTGTTTGTTAAACCTGAAAAGGTCAAGATTGGGGACTTCCCTGTGGAAGAGCTTAATTTCGATGACGAGGAAATGTGATTTGTACCGTTTTTTCTTTTTTTCGTGCTGAAATATAAGAGAAGACTAGTTTAGTAAGACGTTCCATTTTTCTGGCTGGCCGAGGTAGAATTAGCAACAATTAAGGGTCCGGAAAGTGGTCGAAGGAACAGGAAGGATGTCAAGACCGCAGCCACGTGTACTTGGAATGAGTTTGGCTGTGTTGGGTCCAGTGATATCCCCACACAAGGAGGACGCGCGTCCATCTTTCTTCCTTTATATTTCAGAGCTACTGACAGGCTCGTTTCTCATTACCTACCTTTTACTCCTACTACAACATACACTATGGCCGACCCCAGCGGTGCAGCACCCCAACCAGGTCCTGACGACATTTCAACCGCGATTTTGCGCCCTAAGAAATCGTAAGTTTATGATATGCCATTTCTGTACATTCATTTCGTGGTTCTCATTTTTCTCAAAGACCTAACCGTCTTATTGTCGATGAAGCCACTGCAGACGACAACTCTGGTAAGTTGGTGTTGGACGTGCCACAAATAAGCAATTGCTGACAGACCGAAAAAGTCGCTACTCTTAACCCTGCCACGATGGAGTTGTTATCACTTTTCAGAGGTGATACAATCATCGTTCGGTAAGCGTTTTCATCAGTGTCCTTTCACTCTTTTCCTAAATGCATCAACAGCGGTAAAAAGAGACGCGACACAGTTCTCATTTGCTTGAGCTCTGATGACGTTGAGGAAGGTCGCATTCAGATGAACAAGGTCGCCCGTAATAACTTGCGAGTGAAACTCGGCGATCTCGTCAATGTTCACCAGTGCGCCGACATCAAATACGGAAAGCGCATCCATGTCCTACCTTTCGACGATTCTATCGAAGGACTAAGTGGCAACATCTTCGATGTTTACCTCAAGCCATACTTTTTGGAAGGTATGGGTCTTTGTGATGTGTCATGCCTAGTACCCACTGACACAGCTCTCTAGCTTACCGACCAGTCCGAAAGGGGGACACTTTCCTTGTCCGAGGAGGCATGCGAACAGTAGAATTCAAGGTCATTGAAACCGACCCATCCGAGTTCTGTATCGTAGCACAGGACACAGTCATCCACACAGGTAAGCAATTCACCCACTTCACCGAATTAGAGATCTAACAGCATCATTACAGAGGGTGACCCCGTTAAGCGCGAGGACGAAGAATCAAATCTCAATGATGTCGGTTACGATGATATCGGTGGATGCAGAAAACAAATGGCCCAGATTCGTGAGCTTGTTGAATTACCCCTCCGCCATCCTCAACTCTTCAAATCCATCGGTATCAAACCCCCTCGCGGTATCCTGATGTTTGGTCCTCCCGGAACTGGTAAAACTCTCATGGCTCGTGCAGTCGCGAACGAAACCGGTGCCTTCTTTTTCCTGATCAACGGTCCCGAAATCATGAGTAAAATGGCTGGAGAGAGTGAGAGCAATCTCCGAAAGGCGTTTGAAGAGGCCGAGAAGAACTCACCCGCTATCATCTTCATTGATGAAATCGACTCCATCGCGCCTAAGCGTGAAAAGGTATTTTGATATCGCGTTTTTTCGATCGAGGTTGCTTACAAGTTATCTTAGACCAACGGTGAAGTCGAACGTCGTGTCGTATCTCAGCTCCTTACCCTCATGGATGGCCTGAAGGCTCGCTCGAACGTCGTCGTCATGGCTGCTACCAACAGGCCCAACTCCATTGACCCCGCCCTTAGACGTTTCGGTCGCTTCGATCGTGAAGTTGATATCGGTATTCCTGATCCCACTGGCCGACTTGAAATTCTCCGTATCCATACCAAGAACATGAAGCTCGCTGATGATGTTGACCTTGAACAAGTAAGTGAAATGCTCGAATTTCTGTGAATTTTTCTGAACACTCGTATAATTAGATCGCTGCCGACACTCACGGTTATGTTGGTTCCGATGTTGCATCCCTGTGCTCTGAAGCTGCTATGCAGCAAATCCGAGAGAAGATGGATCTCATTGATCTTGACGAAGACACTATTGATGCTGAAGTCCTCGACTCGCTGGGTGTTACCATGGACAACTTCCGATTTGCATTGGGAACTTCGAATCCTTCTGCTCTTCGCGAAACTGTCGTGGAAGTGCCCACAGTCACCTGGGACGACGTTGGTGGTCTCGACAAGGTCAAGTTGGAGTTACAGGAAACCGTCCAATACCCCGTGGAGCACCCCGAGAAATTCCTCAAGTATGGTATGTCGCCATCGAAGGGTGTTTTGTTCTACGGTCCTCCTGGTACTGGTAAGACTTTGCTTGCCAAAGCCATTGCCAATGAGTGCAATGCCAACTTCATCTCCATCAAGGTGAGATATTTACGAGTTTCCTTTTTTGAAATTCCTTTGCTCATTTTCTCTATGTCAGGGCCCTGAACTTCTTACTATGTGGTTCGGTGAATCGGAAGCCAACGTTCGTGATGTTTTCGACAAAGCCCGTGCCGCCGCTCCTTGCGTCATGTTCTTCGATGAGTTGGATTCTATCGCAAAGGCTCGTGGTGGTTCAGGTGCTGGGGGCGATGCTGGAGGTGCTAGCGATCGTGTACTGAACCAGATTCTTACGGAGATGGACGGTATGAATGCAAAGAAGAACGTCTTTATCATCGGTGCCACCAACAGACCTGACCAAATCGATTCTGCCCTTCTCCGACCTGGTCGTCTTGACCAACTTATCTACATCCCTCTGCCCGACGAACCATCGCGTTTGTCCATTCTCAAGGCCGCACTCAAGAAGTCCCCTGTGGCTCCTGATGTTGATCTTGCCTTCTTGTCCAAGAACACTCACGGATTCTCTGGTGCTGATTTGACAGAAATTTGTCAAAGAGCTGCTAAGCTTGCTATCCGTGCATCCATCGATGCTGATATTCGGGCTGCACGCGAGAAGAAGGCTAAGGAGGAGGCTGCCGAAGATACGAAGATGGAGGATGAGGATGAAGACGAGGAGGAAGAAGACCCCGTTCCCATGATCACAAGGGATCACTTCGAGGAGGCCATGAAGTATGCTCGTCGTTCAGTATCTGACCAAGATATCAGGCGGTACGAGATGTTCTCGCAGGTATGTCTTTTCACGCCTTTTTCTGTTTCATAATGTTTACTTATTGTGATAGAACCTGCAACAATCGCGCGGTTTCGGAAACAACTTCAAATTCCCCGAGGGCGAAGGCCAATCCGCCCCTGTTGCTGCCTCTGGCAATGCAGGATTCGCTGATGACACCGCCGACGACGACCTATATGCATAAATCGACGTGTTGTGTTTCTCCCGGGTCGTTGGTTAGATCGCTCTTCCTAGCTTGTCTGTTTTCTATCACCGCATTTTTTCTTTCTTCTTTCCATCGTCCACGTCGCGTATTGTAGTTACATACTTGTACATTTTGCTGAAACAAAAATACTAGAAGTTTCTTTCTTTCTCATGGATGGTTATGAATGGACGCGTCGTCAGAATAATAATATAGGGTTTGGTCATCATCTATGACTGTAACTTTCACGTGGGATGAATGATATCAGTGCTTGGCGACTGTCCGAAATAGTCATTATTGTTGCATTATTGCCAATGGTCTGCTTTCTTCCTTAGCCCGTACTTGCTTGCCTCGACACCCACGACATCTACAGACCACCGTCAGGATACTCATTGTCTTGTCCTTCCACTATCTTTAGCTACTCTGAATTTTCTTGTATCTCGGTGAACGGTCCCTCTGGTTATGTCATCGACGGAGTCGAGCGAGTTACGGCCTGGTGGACTTTCCAGCAGTTCACGGAGGCTATCGGCGAGCTCACTGAAGGACAGGCTGTCTAAGCTCGCAACTACACCCCTGGGCGTATCAAATCCGGTAGCAGCCCTGAAAGCCAATGTCCAGTGCGTGTCGTCTTGCTGCCATTCATTTGCGCGATACAGACAATACTTGAACTAGCTCGCGTACTAACTGATTATTTTCATTTTCATTGTTTGTTTATCTGTTATGCAGGTTTGTCCCAGCCCAGATACCGAGGAAGAGGAGGTTGCAGATGCTCGCGGTCGCTGTTTGGTCGGTGATGATTGTGATTACTTCATGCGCGTGGTTTTTGCTGCTGTGAGTGCCCCACATTGTTTTGTTCGTGTTGATCGCACCTTGCTTCCATGAATGAAAGAGAAGGATCTCTTCGCTCCTGGTCCTGATTGCATATATGCGCGTTTGCTTACGCTTTTTGGACTTTATGCAGATCCATTCCACCTCTGTGGCCTTTCCTGGCTGTGTATTTTATCTGGGCAAGGTTTATCGATAATGCACCAGATCAGGGAGGGAGAAGCAGCCAATGGTGTCGTTCGTCGAGATTTTGGAGATATTTCGCGGATTATTACCCTGCATCGTAAGTCTTTGGACATGAATGTTACAGAATCGGAATACTTATTAACCGTGATATAGATTCCTGAAGGTACTGATTTATATTGTATAAAATTGCAAATCAGATGCTTATATCATTCTACAGGAAGCAGACTTACCTGCGGATAGACCGTATTTATTTGGATATCATCCTCATGGTATGTTCTGTGTCACCGCATTGCGTCGTTCAGTTATCTAATCTCGCCGTAGGTATCATTGGGATGGGAGCTCTTGCGACCTTTGCTACCGAAGGTCAGTTTCAGATACGACAAAATATCGCGCATATACTTATCTCTATCCTCGTCTACGCCCAGCTACTGGCTTTTCTGAAGCATTTCCCGGAATCAAGCCACATCTGTTAACGTTAACAACGAACTTTAGAATGCCGTTTTACAGAGATATTCTCATGGCACTTGGCGTGTGCAGTGTGAGCAAGAAGTCCTGTTCAAACATCCTGAGGTCTGGCCCGGGATCTGCTATCACGATCGTCGTTGGAGGTGCTGCGGAAAGTTTAAGTGCTCACCCTGGAACTGCAGATTTGACGCTGCGGAAAAGGTAATGTATTTTCTTGAATGTTGTAGATGCACTTCATTTAAGTTTAATGATTCTCTGTAGACTAGGATTTATCAAACTCGCCATCCAACATGGGTTAGTATTAGATTAAACACCAGTCCGAGTAAAGCGCATATATTCACTTTCTTACGTACATACAACAGAGCAGACCTGGTACCCGTATTCTCATTCGGAGAAAACGATGTACGTCGCACCTTTTGCTCCTGGTTCCCATTTCGACACTAATTTCGCTGGCTATGCCAACTCCTCCATAGATATACCAACAGATGCCGAATGAAAAGGGAACAACTGTATATGCTCTACAAAGAAAGTTCCAGTCAATGTTCGGCTTCACGCTACCGCTTTTCCATGGCAGGGGCCTTCTAAACTGTACGTATCTTCTCAAACATAAGTTTGGTCGTAACCCAAATTATGAGAAAATCGTCATCGAGACTCTTACCACATCTATTGCAGATAACCTCGGTCTCATGCCATACCGAAGACAGATAGTGGCAGTCAGTAAGTGGTCTAATAGCTGCTGCGGACTTGTTAGCGCATCATATTGAAATAAACTTCTCGCAGTTGGAAGGCCGATACATGTGCAACAATGTGACAAACCAAACTTGGACGAAGTCATGCGTGTCCAAAAAATGTATATCGACGAGCTCACCCGGTTTGTCCATTTCGTTCGAACCTCAATACTATATTTTCACTGAGTCTATCTTGAAATTTACAGGATTTGGGACACATACAAAGATCAATTCGCAAAAGCACGTCTAAGAGAACTAAATATTATAGAATAATAGACGGGATCATTATTTGAGACACCGTTTTTTAAATATGTGAAAACGAATATCTACTTAATTCAATTTCGTTCGCTACTTTCCGAGTCCATTCATAATAATCGTTACATACATACATCGTCAATACGACAAGTGTCCTTTCATGATTCTATACTATGCCGATCCTGCGCCAGCAATTCTAATATAGAGTGGTCCGTTCCATTGTGGTGTTTATAAAGATACATGACTGCGCCTGAGGGTGATTACGATGTTCTAGTTTGATTGTGAGGAAAGTGAAAAGGGGATATAGATAGGCAATATAGATAGGGGATATAGATAGAGCTAGTTGGTGTTGTTGTCCAAGGAGAATGATAGATGCACTTTCTTGAGTTGGTGTAATGTAGTTGGTTCAAAGCATATAGGACAATATTTACGATTAGATATCGAGCGTGCAATGCAACTGCAGAAGAATAAATCAGACAAATAATACTCTTGTTCACGGAAAAGGCTTACGATTGGCAAAACAGGTGGCCGCAACCACTGACGGTGCTGTCTTTAGGGAATCGATGGCAAATTGGACAGGTTAACGAGGGAGGCTCGGTCTTGCTTGGTTTCAACTTGCTGCCATTGCCATTTGGGTTGGGTAGTTTCTGGTATCGTTTGGCTGGCCAGCCGATATAGACTGACCCAGAGTCAGCGACTTCTCCGGAAGTCAGGAGCGTATGCTCGCAGAGCATACTATTATCCTCCATGGATGCCCCCGAAAGCAGTCTAGAGCCTGCTCGCATCGCACTTTGACTGCCAATCTCTAGTCGGTTCAAGGAGAAATTTCCTCTAGAGTTGATGTGAGAGACCACTGAACAGTCGTCCAAGTTGACGTTATCACCCAGCTGTAACAGTCCGTTAGCGTGCATGTCATGAAATGTTTTACTGTATGCTTACTTCTATGAGGTCTGGCTCCGTCATTAGACCAACTCGTCCACCTGACCATACACTGCAATTTTTTCCGATCTTAGCGCCCATGGCCCGGTAGAACCACACGATATAGGCAGACCCAGTCAGAGGGCCAACGACAGTCGTGAAGCCATATCCTTTGATTATAATCCGGGACAGCGTAAGGTGAAGGTTCCAGCGCTGGCAGTAACTGCTTTGGTCCCAGTCGTATTGTCCAGGTTGCCGTCTTCCTACGATGATCCACTTCGTACCAATAACCCACAGCATAGAGAACAATCCTTGAGCACTGAGAATGACAGTAAAGGATATGGCAATGATACCGTACACCAAGGCGAATCGGTACCAATGAAGGTCGAATATATGCATTTTGTGTACTTGAGTCTGCTTTAGAATTTGGGCGGCAGAGACTGCGCTGATGGACCAGAAAATGGAGGAGAAGGCGACGCTCACGATACCGATGAGGAGGATCATAATATATGAGAACACGAAATAGCTGGCTTCTCTCTTGTAGTAAGCCTTCCCGAATGGCGTGCAAGTGTCGTAGGTCTTCGATGCTTCTTTTGGGTTAGAAAGTTTGCCGAGACAAATTGCCCCGCCTTTCGAGTTATCTACCGTATTTAGAGGGAGTTAAACAACTTTTTTGTTGAAGAAATAAGCGGGAAGTGCCCTACCGTTGCCTATCCAGGTGGTCCCTGAGTCGTAAATTGTATCACGCTTCCCGAGTGCTCCTGATCCCATTATTGTGCCTCTTCCAACGTGGGATCCTGGCAACAGAACCACTCGATCTGCTATCATGGCTATGGAGGGTAATTTAGACCAGGTTCGTTGCTACCAGAAGAAAACATAATCTTACCGCCACTTTCAATGACAATCTTTCCGGAACCTAGTCTGTCTGTAGTTATGAATATGGAACGAGATCCAAAGACGACGTCGTCGCCTATTTCCAATAATTCGGGGTCCGTACAGTTGATCCCGGACCCAGGCCAATAAACTCGTTTTCCCACTTTGGCTCCCATAGCACGATAGATAATCTTATAACAAATAGGTCAAAGGTGAATAAACACAGGTCTTTGCAAAACTTACCGAAACAGCTTCGTAATGGGTTCCAAGGATAGCACAGGCCTCGTTAAGAACCGAATTTGAAAGAAGGATCGAATTGATATATCGCCTCAAGGTCATGATTCGAGGTACAGTCGGTTCTGAAAATTCGGTGTTGTAACCTAAGATTATTTTGACCATGATACCAAGGACTAGTTGGATTATGGGCTTGAAAAGGGAGCGGGCAATCCTCGACAATGCATGGAAGGCAATACGCTGTGGAGAGGAGAACCAATTGATGACAGACTCCAAGCTGTTCAACTTGCCTCCATGTACGACTATATGGCTACCATGAACCATGGCATAGATAGCAAGTGCCCAAGGAATATCTATATAAAAAATTGATAAGCAATGCGGCAATGCAATGTCTCCAACGAAGCGAACATACAGGAGACCAGCGTAACAGCAAAAATGATCGGCCAAGCAACAAACACCTTCATCAATACAGATGGCTCAAAGAGCAAGGTACGATTGTATGCAGCGTATGATTTAGGCGAGGGTTCGTCGTATGAGCTTGCGTGTGGGCCATATACAGCGCTGTCTGGGATTTGGGCTCCCGGAGCTATGTTGGTGTACGAGTTGACAAAAGCCTTGCGGCCTATCGTCACAGGCGCCAATCTGAAGTACCCGTCTCTTTCGACTGTGAACGCGCGCACAGTGGTAGCGTCGATACGACACCCATCAGCCAGAGATACAAGATCAGGTTCGAACAATCTAGCTTCGTCGTCCAGGTGCACATCTTGACCAATTTTGGCTCCTAAAAGGCGGTAGTAAATTATTACCAACGAACGATGAGCATCGAAGATTCCTCTTCCGGATATCCTGAAAATATACAGACGAGATCAGTCAACAGCTTGTAACGTTCACCGAGTGTACTTGCCTAAGCGATTGGTTGACAATCCACCAACGAAGGTAATACGTCGACCACCTTAGAATAACGTGAGTACAAGAACAGAAAATCAGAGGTGAAATGACGTCGTACATTGGATAAACGCCGGGTTTATGTCTGCCTATAACAATCCACTTGAAAGCGATGGAAACGAGCGGAGTGGCTATGTTACCCAAAAGTCTAGCGATTATGATCGAAACCATCAATGCTAACAAACGCCTCCAGAAATTTCCGCCACTGAGGACCTGGATAAGGGATAGCATGAATACAAGTATAGTCCCTGTAGAGAGGTGCCAGAGATCAGACGCCTTTCCTTGATAAGTAATGAAATTACTTACATGTTAACGCGGTCTTCAAAGGATAGAAGAACAAATAAGGTATGATCTGCACGATGAGACACAAGGGATGGTTTTGACCGCGTAAGCCCTTTCCTTGAGCAAACTCCGCATCATGTTCATAATCGTATTCCGAGGAAAGGAATGTCCTCGAAGAGTTGCGAGTGCCTTTATCCTTATAATGCGGATCTTCGTCGTCTTCGTCATCTGCCACTGACCCTTGAGCCGACCTCTTCTCGATCAAAGAAGCGATGCTATCAACCGTACTGTCGGCAAAGAGTTCGGTAATCCCAACTGTAACGCTAGATCGCTTCCGAATGTGGTGCGTCAGTTGTCCTAGAAGCATGGAATTTCCGCCTAGCAAGAAAAAGTCGGAATCAGGACGCACGTGCGCAGCGTCGATGTTCAGGAGCGAAGAAAAAATATCGCGGACGAGCAGCTGGTGTCGGTTCAACTCTTGGAACATGGTCCGCAGAGACTCCTTTTGCATCATCTCGAATCGAAGATCGCCAGACGCGTCGCGCACAAGGGCGGAAAGCGTGAAGATGTGGTTCGGGATTGCATAGCCAGGTAAAGCTGATGAGAGGTAGGTATGGATGTCGTTCGAAGTAAGAGTCGAGCCAGGAACTACGGAGACGTATGCATCAGGGCTGGTGGTATCGGAATGGCATTGTAAAGCCACGTCCTTGACGCCTGTGATTTTCCGTATGGCTTCGTTGACAGCATCCTGGTCGATTCGTACTTTCGAGCAAGGAATCGATTCGGAAAGTGAATGACTCTCCAGGGGCAGTCTGGCTTCATAATGCCGATGCAGAACCGGTTCGCTGTCCGTCAAGTTGCCAATGTTCAACCGTTTTGCAAGTCCTATTCGCAGAGTCTTTCCTGCGCTGGGAAGGTGGTTGGTTAGTAAATGTGGATGACAAATGTTTTTTTTTGTAATCTACCTATTCTTCGGTATACTGTCGATGTATACCAGAGCAAAAGGCCACTTGGATGGGTGGAGATGCCCTCTTCAAAATGAAAAATCTATGAAATTCTGGAATGAGAGAAATTCAGAAGATGATATTTACCTGAGTACGTCGTGTAGTTGCCGTAAGCCAATGCGAGGTTGGTTGTCGTTGGGAACCATTAAGACACCAATCGTCTCCTGCAGAACATCATGTTCCACCGAGAACGCCAAAACAGCCTTGGGGAAGTTCATTCAAACCCAAGTTTAACTCGCATGGTAAATTACTTACTTTCACATAATCTTTTGCTGCGGTCATGATAGCCTCCTCGACTTCAAAAGGAGACACAACTTCTCCGCCTTTATTGATAATTTCCTTGCTTCTCCCGGTAATATATAAGTAACTAACGATGTTGATATCATATCAGCTCGAATTCTTGATGTGGACGAAAGTTAAAACTTACCCATCCTTATCCATGTACCCAACGTCCCCAGAGTCAAACCAACCATCTTTAGAAAATGCCGATCTATCCAGAGGGACGCTAAGGTCCGGAGATACCTCGTAACCGTCGAAGGTAGGTAGCCCGCGTACACAAATAGCGCCCGTATTTTCAGGTATCAACTCGCGTTCAAGATCTTGAGGGTCGCGTATTGAAAGATATGGACCGCAAGCGATTCCCGAACACCCCGGCCTATCAAGGTTGTAATTTGTGGGAGGGGTTGCAATAGGCATGCATCTACAAAGAAATGATTCATGAGAATGAGAACAATATCCCTATTTCTATGAAACTTACTCAGTCATTCCATACGAAGGTAAAACCGTCGCTCCGAAGGCAGCCTTGAGCTGAGATGCCAATGAAGGTAATAAGCCTCCGGCAGCATTGCAAATGAGTCGAATCTGAAGGTCTCTCGAAGGAAGGATGTCATCCGGCTTGGCCGCCAGTATCGCTTGATGGATGGTTGGAGCGGCGTAGTACCTTTAGAGGAAAGTCATTTGCTTAATTTAGTTACGGAACCACGGAGATATCAATCATTCCGGGACGTACCATGTTGCTTTGAGTTCTAGAGCGTGTGTCCAAAATGCATTGGAGTCGAACCCTGAGCATATTATAGAGCTCCCTCCAGAAAGCACAGGAGCAAACAAATTCCGCACTATCCCCCCAACGTGGAAAAGCGGCATCATATTCACTAGACTCCTTTTAGCACCTTTGTTGAACAACAAAATAAAATTTTAAACTTACGGTTAATGTCGCTTGGTCTCAAAGCCCAAGAATGCACTACGCTCCACGTTCCCACTAGTATGGTTCGGAGAGTGTAACGGACGACTTTTTTCTTGCCACTGGTGCCCGACGTATGGAGGACGAGTGAGATGTCGTCAAGGGTATGAGCTCTGGACGGATGTAATGGCGTTGTCGAGGACGATTCTTCAGAGGTGGACAGCTCGAATAGGCCTGCGGGTCCGGTGGCGCGTTCGGTCAGGTAAATTACTTCACATTGAAGTTCATCTTGCAGCAACGTCAAATTAACGCGTTTTGATGCTTCTCTAGTAGTAAGAATGGCCTTTGCGCCGAGCCTTCGAGCATCGTCCTGCAACTCGGCGGTGGTACATGTTGCATTTACAGGAGCACATGTATGGTAACAGCATACCGCCAGCATGGCGACGGCATTTTCAGGACTGGCAGGCAAGAGGAGGAGGACACGGTCATTTGGTCCCAGAGGTTGGCGGCCTTGAGAGTGAGGCAATACAAAATTTGAGATGAAATTGCGAAGCTCTGCATGGGGAAGAGGAGGGCGGCTTGGTTCTGGGGAATAAATTGCGGGAGACGTGTCTGAGGGCAAACAGTCTAGAAGGGTGCGGAACGCAGAAGATGAAATGCGTTCATTGAAGAAATCTCCTAGTGACCAAGCCTCAGGCGTTGCAGACGCGTCAAAGTCAAGGAACGCGAGTGGTACAGCCATCGTGAATGGGAGAGACAGTCCTGCATCTCAAACACGGAAGCAAGACCTTTTAAGTCATTTTGCTTCACCCCTTACGAAGTTTTGGCGAGTGGAACTAGAAGCTAATATCAAGGGGGTTATGGCCTACCATAGTATCGTAACAAGCGGCTTAGCCTAGGATGCAGTGTCACTAAGCGTGACGCATATCAACAAGTATACCGAAATAGGATGGCCGACCCCGAATAATCTGCCAAGACCACGCATCATGTAAATCCCCTGTACGTTATAATTACCTGTAATTGCCTCGAAGTCCTGAATAGCCTTTCAGAAAACTGCGCATTTATTGGATAGACTTTTCAAGAACACTCAAATGTACGTTGCGATGGAAGAGTTAGCTACACCGTGCTAGCAAGTTTTGAAACCGCCAAAAGAAGAATTCATACTGCCTAGCTAGTTTTTGACAGTATATGTCCGCTCCGCGTGGGAAAAGGTCATGTCAACATTCAGCGGGCCGATTTACCTATGAAACTTTGCAGGCAATCTACCCTTGAGAGTCCAAATATAAGCCCACTTGCATCGCATCGCAAAGCGAACAAAATGATACCTTATTTCATCTCTATCTGTACCTCTTCTCTTAGTTTAAATTTAAAGTCAATCCCACACATACATTTTGACCGTATTTAGAGCGGCTCAACGAACGTTCCCAAGTTCTCAAATTCTTTACACCCTCAGACCGTTGGAAGCGGCGACTGTTGCTGAGAAATCTGACATATTCCGAAGTGTTCTTTTTTGTTGGAAGCAGGTATATCATAATACGGCTACCACGCAACGCACTCGCTTGATCACGTACCTTTTCTACATATAGTGTACTACTCGTCTCCGTTTTTCCTAAATTTCCCTCATGTTCTCGTCATGGATTGCTCGTGCGCCATTGTACCGCTAATATCTGATCTGCGTATAATTAAAGCTCCCTGTAGATTATCAACACAGGATTTTCAACGAATGCTAACACTTGGGTTCGTATAATCGAAGTTCGCTGTAGATGATCAACACAGGTTTTTCCGACGAGTTCTAACACCTGGGTATTCGCATGAGCATTGAGCAGCATATCTTAGGTTAGAATGATGTACGTATTACTCTGCGTATCAGATACGAGTAGGCCTGTGAATGGAAGCGTCTTCTTACTCAGAGGATCCCAGAGATGCAAAATGGCGGAAACACCTAAATCGAGGACGATAGTAGCGAATGTTTATTTTTGGACACCTAGATATTTTCGCCGAACAACATGATATTTTGGAACTGGAGCTAAACCATGATCAGAAAATGCGACGTAACCTGTTCATAGATAGACTATCATGGCAATAAAAGTCATATTACTTGCTTACTTGATAAGACATGAAATAGGTGACATTTACCAATATGATGCGATTCCACAATCTCAAATTAATTAACAATCTATTTACAGGTTATCATCATGTCTGTATATAGTAGCTTCAGAAAGCATCTGAAAAACAAGAATATCATTTCGTCGATAGTGAACGACGGAATTCTGAGAAAGAAAGATGAAGAGAATTAATAGCCACTACAAGTAGGATTTGTTATCGCTGCGAAAACTCGTTGAACGAAGCTTCAATTAAAGCAAGATTAGAAAAGGACTTACCTTGATCTTATCTATGAATTGTACAAGAGATTGCTCTCATTAGCTGGTTCTATGGAGAGAGCGTTACTGGCTCTCCTTATGTTGCAGAACTCTTTGTAATAGATAGAAGCACTTGGAGAAGAAGTCATACAAGGTGCTCTGCACTAGGCCGCAGATCTAGGAAATGAGGCTATAATATACTTGATCTGAATTAAACGTGTTGCCTTGCACTGGATGTCTCCATACCATTGGCGCCGAGCATTAATTTGGTAGACTAGTAATGGTGACCCCCTGGGATGTTTTCTGTGCAAGTGATTTGAACGAGTTTTGACGGAGGTTTTTTGGGTAGAATTTTAATACCAAACAATACAAGTATGTCAGATATTGAGGAGATTTGGCAGAAATGCTTTAAAACAAAAGACTACTATCAACGCGCCATTTTTGGGGAGTTAGGCGCTTGTGGCAAGTTCCGGCGCAGTTTCATTATAGATAAAACGGGCCGCGACCGACAAAGTCAGATGACCTGCGTCCGAAATGGACGCGACGCTCCTTCCTACTTCCGAGTCTTACTTCCAAGCGCCCAGCGCGGTTGCTGACGTCCTCGACACCATTGGGTTCACAGTACATTCCACGCACGCAAATATGCACTCTCCGTAACTTTGTAATCCATGATACGCATCAAGCGGCGGCGCATGCGTCTTCATTTTCCATTCGCATTTGGACTGCTGGTCTGAGCGTACTATATCATTATGAGACATGTCGGTCGTGGACGCGCAATATTTCCGCAAGACGTCAGACGGTATGGGACTTACCCTTGACCTTATTCACCATTGACATTTTTACGATTCCAGATGTCAACTATCCCGGCCTTACCTTACGAGTTGCTCGACATAATCTTCGATGACATCAGATCCATTGCATTGGCCGAAACGACGGTAGAGGTAAAGAAGGATTTCGTTAAGGGAGTTCGGTCCTGTCTCTTTGCCTCGAGGGCATTCCGGCACCGAGCACTCCGTCTACTCTTCCAGCACGTACATATCAAGAGCAAGCCTTTGCATACCTTCAAAGCCCGTATCGCACGGCTCTGTGATGCCCTCGATACAAATCCGGGTCTGGAGCTCGAAAGCGCCGCTTCGTTCATACAATCAGCAACGATATCATTCGAGCCAGAAAGTTCCGGAGAACCCTTGCTACACATCATCAGGCCGCAAGAAGTCTATACATCGCAGCTACAAAAGTTCCTCGCAAACAAGAATTTGGCGCATTTCCTTCGACGGCTTACAGAAATCAGAGAGTTCGAGATGACGCTTTCAAACCCTCGGACATCATACAGGCCTAATGAATTAGAGTGGGAAGACGTCAACAGCGAGTTCCGCGCTGCGCTCTTTTCATGCATCCATTCCTCCAATCTACGTTACTTCGGCGTCTCCGGAATCCTTCATTTACCCGAATCTTTTTTTGAAGGCCTCGCACTAGTTTATCTTCGACAAGTACACTCTGTACCACGCCAACTTCTACCGTATTTGGGTCCAGAACAAGCAGAAAACATGCCGATTCCAACCATGGAAGCCATCTTCGCAGGTCAACGCCAGAAAAAGTCGAGCTCCCCTTTTCAGCTCCTGGACGAGCTTGAATCGTTATCAAGCAGCGCGGAGCAATTTAAAGCAACATGCAAAATTATGGACATGGGGAAGGACTCGCTTGTTAATGTGTGGATTGAGCATTATGGTGGGTTAACACTGCTCGCATATAACGGCTTAAAATGACTAATAACTTTGCAGGTGAAATGCCTATGCCGCCTTCGCTGAAGCTCGATCAATTCAAGGTCCTCAAGTCGTTTTGCTATTCTCACCGCTGCATTCCTTTCTTCAACCCGGAAAATATCAATCAAAGTCTGGACAAGCTTCACCAATTACTCGATATCGGCTCGCCCATGGATAATTTGGAAATTTTGGAACTCGATTTTTATTGTCAAAGCGAGGAAACCCCAGAACCGTGGTTTAAGCCAGCCATCTTCGCCAATTGGGAGCGTTTCAACAATATCCTGGGCGGTCCGAATTACCCTAGGTTGAAGACGTTGAAGCTATCCATATTCATCGAGGTCATGGGCGAGCTTATGGGCGATTTTGATCCGGAACAGTTCATTGAGCTGCATCATGCTCAACTTCAAAGAGCTCTTCAAGGCTTATCGACGTCTAAGAGGACCAAGCTCACCATTGATATTGATCTCTCTATAGAAGCATTTGCCATTTGAATTTTTGGCCAATTTCCCTTCTCTACGTATGATCCCCCGCCGACTCTTTGGTTTTCGGACATATCTATAAAAACACCACCGAATGACAGTTGGGGCTTAGCAAGCATTCGCATGCCGTGCCAGTGCACTGCCGAGTTCGTCCAGGGTATTCGTTCTTTATCTGCTCTAACATGAGCACGAATGCCCCGATCCTTCCTCAAGAACTGCTCGATCTAATCGTAGACGATTTCTTCCGCATTCCCGACGATGTCGAAAGGAAAGATATTCTTCTGAAGCTTACGTTGGTGTCGAGACCATTTCGCGACCGCGTCCATGACCACCTGTTTGCATCTGTCGCGATAACCGAGTACGGGGTGGATGCCTGCCAGAGGACCGCGAGTCGACTTTGCAGCATATTTGAAGCAAACCCTTTCACCGAAACGAGGGGTCTAGCTTCCCGCATCACATCATTCTCTTGTGTTTTCGGCCCACAAGATTTAAAGCCGCTGGCCACCATACTTAGGAAGATATTCAACGATGAAAGCTATGGTGGCACCCGTCGCACCCCATGTTCGCTTTCGCTCACCAAATATTCAACCAATGTCGATTTCCCCATTCTCAATAAGGACTTCGCGCTTGCTTTATATGAAGTTTGCCATAGGTCACGATTGGCCTCTTTATCCCTCCAGCATTTTGGTGCCTTTCCTCGAAATATCCGCGAGAATACCTCTATAAGTCATCTAATACTCGATCACACATGTCTCCGGGAAACCCTTCCTGGCGACGTTCTCGATAAACGCAGCAAGACCAGATTTTCTTCACACTTCCTTACAAACCGTGGTCAAGCTGCGGTATTTGAGTCTGTATTGCATCTGGAAGTCAGGTTGCCATCGTTTCGGTCAGATACCTGGCCTCCGAAAGTGACTCAACTCGTCGAGCGACCGCCACAACGTTCGATTGCTTTTTTTTCTCAGTTGAAGATCTTGTCTTTCCATATCATACCATGGGACGAGGGTATGTGGAAAGCATTAGAAGAAATTATGATCGATTCCAGTAGCAGCCTCGAAGAGTTATCAATAGCTATACGTGGGTTTTGCTTGTGCTAATAATTGAATCATCCTCGTTTCACTCATGCCGTTTTTTTGATTCAGATTCGGACTTGACTCCAAATATTTCCTCTCTGCCACTCCATAAGCTTCCTAAACTTCGCAAGTTTACTGCAGACGAGCGCAACGGGGGCAATAATTTCTTCCGTTCCGTTGCGATCATGTTGGGCGAAGAAGAATACTGCTCTACTCTGCAAACTATCGAATTATCGCTCACTATCTATCTTGAATGCACAACGGTATGTTTAGAAAGCATGGCTGGATATTTTTCCATGCTCTCCTGTGATGTCCTGGATGGGCTTTTTCAGCACCCTCGGTTCGATAACATACGCTCCATCACGCTCCGTCCTACTATCAGTGTTTCCTACTCGACTCATCATTACGAGAGTGATGACTTCGAGGGACACATTCGGTCTCATTTTCCTTCCCTTGCGTCGCGAAGGAATTTGGATTTTTCTGTCTCTATCGCAGAGTGGACAACATGGGTATAAAGGATTTCCGTTTCCGTTATTACATGGTATGGTCGGACATAGTGTAGCATCTTAATAATACGTGGACATTATGGGTATTTCCACCCTTGGCACGGATTAAGCAGAGGACCTAGACCCCATGTTGAATCGAACGGTTACCAGACAATGAGTGGTGAAGATTAATTTTCTTATGTTATAGCCCGATTGCATCTGCGTAACCCTGGTTCCATGTCGCTGCTCAAATGAAAACCGAATGCACACCGTTCGCATAAATTTACAGATTTAAAGTATTAGATGGACACGGATATTATCATAGGTACACAATACATATACTCGACGAGCGTCATCATGGGTATCTATCGGGACGCTGACTCCAACCAGACCGTGTTTCTTCCATAGGTATATTGACCTCCCGTTGCCTCCGTCTCCTCCAATAATAAAACGAGAGAATTGCGATAAATGTGAGGCCTAAACCTAATCCGACAGTCAGTCCTACTGCTTCTGCGATCATCTCTTTATCCGTCGCGTGCCCTTGAGCAGTGGTTGATGTCGGCGTCGGCGTCGTAGTGCTCGAGAAAGAGCTGGTGGGAAGAACAAACGTTGGAAGAGCTATCGAAGGCGGTAGTGTAGGCGTAGGCAGGACAGATGTGATTGTTCTGAAAAACAACTGTCATTTAAGAGATTTTTATTTTTGAATGTTGGTGCCCAGTACGCACGCATTAGCCGATATAGTAATATTAATTGATTGTAAGTCCAAGCGTGAGGGTGTTGAGGACGATATGTATTCGATAGTTAATACGGATGTGTCGTTTCCCGGCAGGTTGATAATAGAGGCAGAACCGATGGAAGAGTTGAACACGGAAAAAACTGATACTCCGTTCGATGAGATAGTAACGTTTACTGTAGCATTTGAGGAGGGAAGTGCCGAAAGATAAAGTTCGAAGGCTAGGCGGATTCAGAGTGCTGCTCAACAGCTGGACAAGAAAGATTTCAAGGCTAGAAATGAAATACCTCGAAAAGAAAAGAATAGTTGCGGGATTATATTGGCAGACGTAGATGAGGGACCGAACGTTGAGATAACGGACGGATCAGTATCAGAAAGTTGCCTACGCAAGTTGATAATGAATACACGAATAAACCTTCCACTCGTCCTGAACTCACCAAGCACCCGAACATCCCTGCGGATTGGAGGACACGATAGTAGCGTTACACTTGAAGGGTGTGTAAACGAATTGCGGTGAATCAAAAGGGATTGAAACATTAAGGAATTCTTGCGACAGAACCGATGGTATCAGATATACTAGGATGAAGCTGAGAGTAATCAAACTCCAGGCCAGACTTGGGTGTCCTGAATGCCGTCCTTCCAGCATTCAGGATTACGAAGGGGGAGCGTATGGCCAGGTATGATGGCAACAAGGCGCCCAAGGAACGGAATCTAGTTCTGGTATCGTCAACGATGAGGAGGAAGAAAGGCCTGGGCGTGTACGTACATAACATGCGCTGGTGTCGTTAGTTAGTTGTAACTTGTCAGGTTCGCCTGGTTGCTGGAGTGATTCATGAATTGACCAAGTCCTGGCAAAAGTGCGATTATAACCATTTAGGTCTGCTTCCGGATCCATGAAGAGTTCATGGCGAGTCTTCCGTATCACAGCGCATGACTCTCTGGGCCCCCTATGAAAATAGTTTGAATTCATTAAACTCTGTCAGTCCTTGACGTTTTTTTACCGTTTATGACAACAGATGACACCGTTTGTAGGAACATGCGTATGTTATGTCTTCCAAGTTTGGGAGCCTGTTGATGGTGGTACCTCAAAACCTGATACAACCGTGAACGTCGCGAGCCATGAATTCGGCTTGTCGTCGGCTCGTTCTGCGTGGTTACTCCTCCATCAGATGCATTCATTCGTTGGGTCCTCATGTAGATTAGATATAGGCTATCATAGATGACTACCAAGGAGGCAGTGTCAGTCCAGTTTAGAAAAAGCCGCGTCTAAGTAGGTCTGAGTTTTGCTGAAAAACGGACTCTCAAATCCCAGTCAATAGACACTTGGGGCCATGACGACGATATCTGGGAAATATGATATGATATGACAAGAATGAGGTAACATTTAACCTTCAGAAGCATCGATTTCCCATGGACATACAGGAGGGATCTTCTTCGATGACCTTAATCTAGCTTGTTCCGTGCAATTCCATAATTACATCAACGACGCGATGAGAAAATATTTGTAGTCGAACAAAAACAACGGTGTTCCGAGTCGAGTATGCTGGGACAACGTATCTATGGATGTATCCAGAGAGGGGTTATCGTACATTCCGTGGTAACGGTCAAAATTATTTGCGATATGGTTATAGTACAGTGTGAAGGGTTGCAAACCAAAGCGGAGGTCTAGAATGTCCAGATGTCGTTGCGAGGATTGAGGTGGGTATAAAAAACCAAATTTACCACGATTGATGACCGCCAGCGACGATGATGCTAAAGAAGAAGGAGAAGAAGATACGGAGAACCCATTAGCTCGGATTCTCTGATACACGGATAAAAACAAGACCCACTCGCTCCCAGTGCAAAAACTCGACGCATCGCTTGCCAACCAAGTAACGACCCCTCTTAGTTCGTCTGGACGTCCAATGCGTTTGATGGGAGTAAGCTCTGACCAGCGATCCAACAGCTGTGGTTTTGTGTCGAGCTCAGCTGCAGACATACTGTATAAAAATGAACATATATATATGTGCAATTGTCAGGAACATGGAAATTGGAAAGGCGAAAAACAAAAATGACGAACTTGGTATAAATATACCCTGGTGATAACGAGTTCACTCGAATCCCATCGCCCCCGAGTTCACAGGCCATATTACGCGCCATCTGGATGACGGCCGCCTTGCTGGAATTATACGACACCCACTTGTGACCCTTCCAAGAAAAAAAGTTAGTCGAGGACAATCATGTACAAAAGGAAGATAATAAAAAAACCTTGTTCGTGATGGAACCAGACATGGAAGCAATGAGGATGATGCTGCCAGGACTACCAAACCTTCTCATTTGCCTACCGACAGCCTGCGCAGTGTACAGTACGCCATTGACATTCACGTCCATAACCTATCATCATCATCATCAGAACGCATCGCAAAGGCTGGAAGATAAAATAAATTTAATCTCAACACACACCTTCTTCAACTCGGAATGAGGATAATCCAAACAATCCGTATGCGAGCTCGGCACACCTGCAGCAGCTACACCAACATCCAACCTGCCTTCCCTATCCCCAATCTCATCTCCAACCCTCCAAAGCCTCTCCTGGTCCCTCACATCCACAGAGAGATACTCCAACCTCGCATACTCCGCCTCCCCATTGACCTCCTTGTCCCTGCCCATCTTCCTCAAATACTCCCTCGTCGCGAGCCACTCGTCCGACGGCTTCTCGGGCAGGTCGAGACAATACACGGCGCGTGCGCCCGCTTCGCCCAGTGCCATTGCCATCTCGAGTCCTAGGCCGTGGTTCGCCCCAGAGACGAGTGCGACTTTATCCGTGAGTGTGAATTCTTTGAATATCTTGCGTTCTATACGCGCATCGTCGCCTTTGTTCGTTGATGCGCTGACTGCTGCTGCTACGCCTAGCGGAGCCAGAGGCGACTCGATCTTGTAAGGAAGAGTGAGCTTTCCGGGTGTGCTGTCGTTACCGGGAGGAACAGTGCTTGAAAATAGTCTCCTGGAGTGGTTAACAATCGCCTTCTTCGAAGTTCCGGAATGCTTCGCAGCCAGGGGCAGGCATCGCAAGGGAGCGACTTGGACGATCTTCGTTGACACTGATATCATAGTGGAGTGTGTGCGCGCAGCCCTGTTCACTCAAAATTAAAGTTGGGCACAAAGGTGGGCGCGAGGACTTATATAGCCCTAGCACAAAATTATGACGATCGCCGTCCGATGGAACTAGATCTCTATGTACGCTTTAGCGTCATAGATAGCGGTAGAAAATGCGTCGTTGATACCTGTAACCTGAGTCCGAGACAGGCAAACCGGGCAAGTTGGAGTATGGTTGCTCCACACCACGAGATGTTAGCCAACCTAAGTCCGACGATTACATAGGCTCATACCCAGATATTGTATGCCGGAAGGTCTCTGGTTATCAGTAGAAAAACAATGACACAGTAGGCATTTCAACGTAGCATGAAGTCTCCGACTTAGGAGTGCGTCACTTGCGAATTTCCAAAAGTCCCAGAGTGATCCATCATATCAGAACAAAGGTTGGAATACGTCTATTGGATGCTCAAAACGATGGTTGACATGACTAGTTTAAATAGCTTTGCTCTTAACGAGTTCTATAGATTCACAAAGGTCAGAATTTGACGCTAAGCCAAAAGAATTGAAAAAGACGTACGCTCAACCTCAGCAACGGCACTAGCCAGAATGTCCTTTTGGGTCTTCTCATCCTTGAGAGCAGCAACAACCTTCTCGATGACATTCTTGGTGAGCTCGGCCTGCTCGCTCTCCTTCACTGACTGCTCGTAGCGCACCCAGCTGTCAAGGACAGACTTGAGCTCGGAGGCAAGGACAACTTTTTGTTGTTGAACAAAGTTCTCTCCCTCAAGCTTGGCGGTTTCCTACAAAATGTGATAATCGCGCTTAATGGACTGGAAAAGAGAAAAATACGCGTTTACGCACCTTGGAGAGGGCAAAGAGAGACTCGGTGACGGAAACAACATCCTTCATTTGTCCAACAGAGTCAATGCGCTCCTTCACGGCACCGGTGTGCTCAGCACGGGCATCGTTGAGAATCTTCTTGATGCGGTTGATGTGGCCCTCTGCCCACTGAACGTATGGCTCACGAATAGACTAATGACACGACCGGCCCATTCGTCATTAGAAATGGCCTGATGTAAAGAGTATGTGTTAGGGGCACTCACTTTGCCAATGTAGGTGAAGACGATGGCAGAAGCAATGAGGACGATGGTCTCCTCATTGACGACATAGAGCTCCTGTGAGATGGCGGCAGCGGCAGCACCAACACCAAGGAGAGCGGTACCGGTTTTGGTGACGAGACTTGGGGATGAAGGGAGCTTCTCGATGATTTCGCTGGCGCGTTCGGAAGGAGGAGGGGGGTTTGTGGCCATCGACCGACTGCGAAATTGCGGTTAATACCTCATAAATGAACGCACGGAAACAACTCACGCGTGGAAGCTCTGGGGCAGAGCAGCGAATGCTCGTGGACGGGCTGTTTTGTTTATTTTTCAGCAACAGAAATTGGATGAATAAAAGGGTAAATACTGACCAGCTGCCCGCAGAGAGCTGATAGCAATTCTAGATGCCATTAGTTCGGTGAGTTTTACGGAGGAGGACGACGAGAACAGCCAGCTGGTTTGCAAGGAAATATGCGTGGGAACATGTGTCCGATTTTCCACGAACCCTGTCTCGGGTTAGGGTCTCCCCCTCTTTCTCTGTCCGCTGAAAGTTTCTGTCAAGAACATCTTTGTCGTATTGTCGGAAGCAGGCGGCGCAGGAGCTTGTCTCGACGCAGCGCTCTTTCAGGATGTCTTCTATACTAAATCGAATTCTTTTCCATTTGAAAAGCTCCCTCTCTCGTGCAAGAAGGCCAACGCTGCTCGACAGGAAATGCACAGATACAAATTGACCGCGACGGAGGCTCTGGTTGCAATTCTGGTGGGACTGAAAATATTTTATCAGCTCAAGCAAATTCGTTCTTGCCCAGGTGCATGCCCTCCACGATGTACCTCGTGGTTATAAAGAATATTCTCGTGAAACTCGTCAGGAGATGAAGGCTACATGGTCCCAGATGGGCAGCAGACACAAGCAGACGCGACGAGTCAATATTATTTCTCGAAGAGACGCGGACAAGTCACAATAGATATCCACGAAGATTACGTGACAAATAGCAAGAAAAAAGGGGGTGTGCAAAGAAAGTATTCTAAAACACTACTCCGCCTTCAATCAATGTCTACAGAAATCTCGAATCCCGCCTTTGCGCGGCTGAGAAGCTTAAAACATAGGCCCAGCTGGCTCGTCACTGATTCTACAAGCCTCTGCCTATCAATGTCCTCCGAATAGTCCAACATGAGCACAATCAATACCCGAAGGTTGATCTCTTGAAGAGACGCGTAGCCAGGACCCGCCAGTAAACTATCAAACCGCTTCCACTGCGAAACGACCTCCGGGTGAAGCGTAGCTGCCGGAACATCTGCTTTGTGGCATTGGAATTCGATCTTCATAACCCGCAAGCGCACCATGGGAGCATTAACGTCCAAAAGAGAGTATACGCGCTCGAGGTCGGATGCTGCGGAGCTGTCATTGAGAAAGGGGATGTGTCTTTGGCAATAGGAGAAAGAAGCGAGGTTGAGAATGTGACTGAGATTGAATGACAGTGGCGGTATTGCTACAAGACCTAATTGTTAGAGTCAGTTATTTTGTGCATTTTACTCTTGCCTCATCCCACTAACCATAATGCACCATTGATATAGACTCCAGTGTTTCCGCAGCTGCAGATATTATCCTCCAAGCCACACGCATCTGCTCTTGCCCATGACTGAGGGAATCGAACTCCGTTAAATGTTGGAATGGCCTGTTCGGCACCTTTTGCAGCTGCAGGCGCTGGTGAGAAGCGGTGCCATTATAAAAGACAGCCTCCAATATTGGATATGGTAATTCCTGTGCCGGGTGAGAAAAGTAGGATATTGGCTGGCCAAGAATGGAATGATGAAGACGAAGATACTGTATGTGGGAGTTATTGAGCAGTGTGAGAGGGATATAGTGAATGTCGGATATCCAGAGGTAGCTCAGCTGAGGGGACTGCGCTAGAGCAGCAAGTGCGGCGCAGAACCTTGGGTCGATTTCATCCCATTTCGTCCCGCACGACGCTCTCGCGCTGCGAGACATGACGAGATTCACGTCCAGGTCCTTGATGCCGTAGTCCTCTCCATGCAACCCGTTGATTATGGCGACGAGGTTTTCGTCTCCTAGGAAATTCTTCAGGTCCTCCAAGTGCTTGGACGGACGCGAAAAGATCGATATTTCTGGCAAGGGTTTGAAAGAGATGGATACGCTCTCAACGTAACGCCCCACGCCTTCAAGGTTCAGTTCAGGAGGGGGAGAAATAATCTGCCTCAAAACCGCCAGATGCTTGGGTCCAATTTTTGGCGAATAATTGGATATGCTGATGTGCTGGAATAATATTTGGAGTGCTCGGAGTCGGAAGGGTTTGGAGACGAAGAGGCAACGCTGTATGGCCTTGACATATTGTTTCCTCGTTGGACCTCTGATCAAAGCATATCCTTTGAGAACGTCGAAAATTGCGTCGATTAACTCTGGAGGAAGAGAGTGATATGCGACGGCCATTCACGTAGAGGTAGTTGTTGAAGAAAAAGTCAAGACTAAAGACGTGGAAGACTTGAAGAAAAAAACCCCTGTCATGTAAGTAGTAAACGACATTTCGGAAGGTTTAAGAGTTTATTAATGAAGACAATGCAATAGGTTAAAAATAAAGGCATAACCCATCCATGTGAACACATGTGATCACTGTAATTTGGACAAGTTACAAATCATTTGTACCCATTATAATGGGTTTCATGGGGCGACATTATAAGGCAGTTAAATTGGCGCGCTAGAGACACCTCAGGGGGTCGGAGGACGTGGTCCACGTTATGGTAAGCGCATTGGTGCAGCCGAACACGATAAGCGCCCAACACACCGTACAATTTTTAATATCTATATCTCAGAATATCATGAACTTCCACCCAACTAAATTTCGGTTTACCAACATCCTAAAACCAGACCGCATTCCAAAAATTATTTATGGTGTCGATCTTTCTGCATATACTTAGGAAAACATGAACCTTAGTTTTTTGCCTCTCTGCGAAAAAACGTTCATCGGCGACAACCCCGCGGGGAAAGGGTCATATGGCAATTCTTGACAAATTACAATGCTGTAAGTGCGTCAGGGAGTTTTCACCCCAAAATTACACCACGAACAAATGCTTACATGTCATTGAATTTTTAGGGCGCCTTAACCTAATACGATAGACCCGTCCTGGAAATAAGCATTGATGGCTCAATCGATACGCTCCGCTATCCTGAAGTCGACTCAGTTAATGTCGCCAGGTGCGCGGTGACCTGCTGACCTTTTCTGCTAGGTACGACATACATGGGAACGATTCATGTACGGTGCATGTCGTAAGTACATACTCGTAACGTCTCAGAAATTGTTCTTGGAGGTTGCTCCCTGAGTTCATTCAGATTCAGGTTCATTGTATGCATGCAAAATTACAATATAAAAATGGTCCTACCCCTAGACCAATACGGGAACGCATCTCTAAAATTGGGGCTCGCTTCTTTGTTGTCTTCTTCATCTTCGTCTTCTGTCGGACATAAGGACATTGACAATAACGTGGCTAACTCTTCATTTCGAATATCCATATTGGGTAGGTCACCTGCTCGATTTGGCTTGGATCGATCTGTTTGATGTGATACATGAATTGGAATAATAAGTAGCCTAAATGGAGGAGGGTACGGGGATTTGGGAATCGAGCGTTGTCGCGTGGCAAATGATGATTTTGAAAAGGTTCTTCAAGGTCGGCTTTTGCACGTGAATTTAAGTAATCAGCTTATGTTCAGATGCTCAGATCGAAGTAAATCACAAAAAGAGGATGGATACATGGCACTCGTGCTTTGGTCGGTCGCGTCGGTTCTTGAGCTGATGATATATTCGAGTGCATAGGGCGGTGTACGGACAGACTTGGGTCTAAGACTAGGTGGAGAACTCAGAAGACTCGGAGCTTACAGAAAAAACGAAGTTATTTCTATAAAAAATCTCAGGTACTGATATAGTTTTGATAACGTTGCCAGCAGGACTGCGGTAGGGGCCCGCTCAGGTCTGGGTCTATACTAAACTCAAGTACTCATGTTTCACGCTGACAGTGTTTTTTCTATCAACAAACGTTGGTGGGCCTCCTGTGAATGAAAACCCAGGTCTTGGTAAAACACTGATAGCTTAACTGATAAGGCTTAAACCATGCTTTCTATTGTCATCTGACGGTATCTGTCTAGACCAGATTCTTTAAAAGTTTGAGAAGTTTGAGTAAATGTGGAATTAAAACTGGATGGAATTATGTGCAGTGCCTATCGATGGGATTGATGGCCCTAAGCTCTATTTCAAGAGACCGATTGCACCCGTCCCACGTTAACGAGGCTGCTCAGAAGTACCCCGCATTAGACCCCAAGCTCTCCCAAGCTCCTTCGAGGCAATCTATCATGCAGGTCTCGCCTAGTATCGCGTAGTTTTCTATAGGAAACTTCCGACTCCAAAAACCGGGGTGAGTAGTCAACACAAAGTCTTTAATTTATAATACGTTATGGAGAAAGATATTACACGCTTGTACTCTTGTGAGTTCTTAATTATGGGGCTAGTCATCTTATCTGATGCGGGGAGAGTCGGGCAGAGGAAGCGCATCATGAAATATGGCCAGTTATGGCATCCTTGGTTGATGGATAGCGCGAATATCTGAATGGAGATTATTTCACCCTTAACGAGCGCGCGAGTGTTTCCACGCCATGGACATCCTGCGCTCATTGGAGCGTTCTAGGACTTCTCCGGCCTGGAGATTATTACGAACATTTGTCAAGTATCTTATTGGTCTCTATTTTTCTTATTCAATCGTTAGCTATGCTGAGCGGGTTTACTGGTTTGTTTCAAGTGGTCAAGGTTTTTCAGCGCGTGGACTCTTGGTTTGAATTGAAGCTTCGCCGACCTGGAAAAAGCCGAAATCGGACATAGTAAACCGATCCGCATTTTTGGACGTATGAGGTCTTCAGTATCTGACCAGGTACTCGTAGGAGTTCTGTAAAGACATATATTATTGGCCTATAACCCTCACGTTACTGAGGAAACATGTGTAGTACTACATTCTAGACAGCGCTGGCTTTTGTCGGAAAGTTACAGTGATCGTCAATATTTGCCATGCGTCTTGGCCGCCTCATGCACGCGACTTTGTAGACTATTTTCTGCCGATTGCTCCACTTTTTTGGGACTTTTGAGAAGACGGCGGACAGGATCCAGCGCAGCATATCACCCTTAAAGTTATCTGATATTATTCAGCAGCAAAAAGACGCAATAACGTCCGTCTCCGATTACTCCTTTTCGATCAGTGAGCAACCACCGCACTCGTGCTTGGGTTAGGCCAACAGAATTTTCACTGAGTTGAGTCACCTGTGCGTATTTCTTCCTGCCAAGTGTTCGTCTGTGATGAAACAGAAGAACCAAGTGAAGGGACGTACCTGAGCTATGATGTATTCCCTACATTTCCAACTGCGAGATTTCCTTCATTTGTAACGTGTTGAGATCTTTTGACCGCCTTTCGCTTTTTATTGACTCTTGCACTCTCATAGAATGAGAGACCTCGTAATTTATCTGCATCATAGGATATTAATTTCTCCTTTAAAACTTTGTTAAAACGCACGGAGAATGCTTCCTAGTCAGAAACTTTTGGACGTTAGTTCGATCATCAAGGAGATGTAGTCGGATGTAGTTTGCTGGTTCGAAACGATTTCAAGGTTTTTGAGATCTGGCGAGTGTCTTCCTAAGTATGTAGTTCAATTTGAAAGCGGCTGTATTTTCTATGTTATGATCCTTCCTCACTAGAGGTACAAAGGCAATACCGTAGACTCGGAATATCACTGTCCGAGAGTAACATAATTCCCAACAGAAGAAAACATCACTAAACTATCATAGATTAAGGCAGTAACCAAGCACAGAGTCGCAGCTCGTACTATGGTAATAAAAAGAGAGCCGAATTGACTAGACAACTCATCCACCGAAGGTAATGAAAATAGGGAAAATCTGTGATCCTTAGTTACATTTTTGTGACCCTTCCTGAGTTCGTTGTCTTCAAATTTCTACTTCCCTCTTATTAGCTATGGCACGACCACTGTCTCTCCTGATTGTTCCCCTTTGCGACTAACTTTTTTTGTTCTTCGTCAAAACGCCGCAACGCGTCGTCTGGCTTGTTTCGCGACAGTCACATGTCTCTACTTACAATCAAGTCGTTGATTCGGCATCCGGCAACCCGGCCGGCATATTAGCACGCCACACTAGAGCGTTTTCTCCACCGCAGGTTCGTTCGTGCACCGAACGTCCACTCATCAAATGATTTACGGCCAAATTTATGATTTAATTTAATTCAATAATTCTCGTGAGCTGCGACCTCTATAAATATCTAAAATGCATTCTCTTCCTATGAAGTGAGGGCTTCTGCCGGTTCTTCCCCGACTTCTCTCTAGGGCATCTCGAAGTGAGAGCCATACGCTCGAGATCGGAGTAGAGCGACACTAAAAATTTTAATTCCTACTAATGCGAGTAAAGGTGTAGCGTGTGTGCACTGTAAAGCCAAGAAAAATAGATCAATTATGTACCTGCATATTTGCAATACTAGTAAGGTTATACTTTGAGGGAGCTAGCGTAGGCGTACCTGAAATACTCACAGAAGCTCAGCAATGTCGCATATGACGTTGCAGCCTCGTTTCTCAGAAGGTTGGTCCTTTTAGATTAACAGGTAGACGTACAACATAGACAAACTAACATTCCCGCTCACGGTTCTTGAAGAAAAAGGAACCCACTTCCATTAATGTTGGAGGGATCCTCTGCTTCATCAAGCCAATAAAATAATGTATTATCTACATGGAATATATATGGCGTCTCCATAATTTCTTTGGCCTTCAAGCAGTGCAAATCGAAGAAAAATCTATTTGGAAGAAAAGGACGATCGGTCCGATATACTTCCGCCCTCTGGTTCATTTGCCACTAGTAAGGCCCAATTTTCTCCGCCATGCAGTGAGAGTATTAGTTGAGCTTGTACAGGTATTTGACGGGATTACATGCAATAGTTGTAAATACATGACTTGTACGACATGGTACGCATGGGCTTCTAATCGATTATAGGCTAAAAATAGAATTACGGGATTACCCTCTTTGGAGCGTCATAGCTCATATTTTTCTACATTTACAGTCGAATTGAGGGCAGTCGTTGGATATATATTGAGGTTTTGCGGATTTATACACAGCAGTCTATTTTAATGGCGGCCATATGTTATTTCTGTCTGTGCCCGTACTCGTACTCACGGAGTTCCCGCGAAAGCTTGTAATTACAGTCCTCGGGTGGGATCGCAACAGGGGAATCACCAGGCAGATCGGTAGGCTGCCATGAGCATTAAAATATTAACGGCTCACCACAGTAGCTATACACTTATAGAAGGCCAGGATCGCGGGAAGGGTTGTGAGAATTTGGTGCCTCGGGTACAAGCTCGGGGAAAGGTATCCTCCCGCCGGGTTGGCGAGCTCCCACATTTGTATCTATGAGAACGTCCACGTTACAGTGCCTGTATGTTTTATTCTTCTTTTCTGTATGCGCGGTGAGGATATGACATAGTGTGGAGACACCGTTGGCATCCTTCCTCGGCTTAGGCGAACCAAGTCGAGTCCTTTTTAACGACGACCAATTATGGATGCTGCGAACCAGTTGTTATCAGAATAGAATAGTCATAGTTATAGAAGATTATACCATCATCCCGCTGGGCATCATATCATTCTGCTGTATCTTTGCTCGAGAATGGGTAAATCTTCGTGGTTAAATATTATTTGTGGCGCAGAGCGTGAGTGACGGAGTTCGCATGAGATATCATCTCGTCGAGCGGCGCAGAGTCTATGACTATTCTATGTATCGCAATCGATTACAGTCATTACTAGTAACACTTACAAAGAGAAACTCCCAGCATAAAAGCACCGCTAAACCGTGTAGTAATTAACGACCGCCAAACCGTCGGCGGCTATGTTTATACCGACTCTCGGCAGAGACGTTATATTTAGGCGCCGATGAACCTGCTTCTATTTTTAGCTCGTGCCAATGAAAATGATCCATGGGCGGGGGGCGCAGAGTTAAAAAGCAACCATCCATCAGGGATCGTTTTTCGTATGACCCACTTCTCGGAGATCAATCTTTCAGGGTAGTATTGTATGTTTGTGTGTAAGTATAGCAGACATGAAAGGTAAATCAAGGGATGGATGGATGTATAACGGGCGTGTACTGTATGCACTATGTCTCCCCTCCCGACCCGACGAGTTGACTTGGCGTCAATGATCTCCTTGAAAGTTGCTCCTCAAGTTGATGCTGTGAGTGATGCGTGTTTCTGCTGATTATGATTATAATCATGGTCGCGGTGCGCGACGCATGCTTGCTTAGCTTTCAGCGCTCTTGAGCTGTTACACGGCTGATCTACATGTGTATACATACACCGAGGGAAAGAGTCTTTTCTGTTAGCCGAATAAAACGTCTGCTTAGACCGTAGCGGCCTCAAGTTCGAACTGCAGATCATCCCTCAGACGAACGCTACGGCCAGCACGGAGAAACGTAAATACCTACCTCCGGGGTTGATGTGTTTGTTTTTTGCGTTACTCTGAGTGATTTCACTTTCCGCTCATTCAGTGTAATCATTCAAATTTGGGGACGGTGGGTTTGATGCTCTCTACATATACATACTTTTTGGAGCTTAAAGTAAATATGGAACGGACTCTCGCACTTCACGTATGTGCTATATTTAGCGCATGATCTTGAAGTACGAGTGAATGTGCATACTATAAAAACGGGAACTCTGGCATTATGTCTCGTAGGATGTCGTCGTTATCTTTTAGCACTATGCCTATTACTACTATACACCTCACACACACACATCAATAGGGAACAAATCCGAGTTGGGCCAATTTAGTACACACCGTTGGCAACGCATGTACACGCTCTCAGGGCCTCAGGCACTTCCGAATCCGAGAGGAGAGAGCGGGTATAGGGGGTGGTTCATTTCCAGACTTCAATTTCCGATCTACAAACGCCCAGTATACTACTATCTATGCACTATACCGGCCTCCATCCCATCCCATGCAACACGGCCGCGGTGTATGGACGTTACAGGTCCGCGCACGCGTAGTAGGTATGTCTACAAACATTCCATTTTGTTCGGGGTACGGAACCAAGATTATTATACATGACTATGATGGTAATTATATCTATTTGTGTCGTAGGTATGTACAGTGTACATAATCTCGGCGTCTGCCCAGAGGAAGAGGAGCGCTGTATGTTACTTATACGATGGCTTGGACAGCTGAAGGGCGCATCCGACGTCTGTACGTGAGGTTTAAGCCTGAATGAGGATGTCATTTCACTGGTTTGGGGAGTACGTGATAATTTTCTCGTGGACCGCCGGCTGGGAAATTTAGACGGGGAGGTGTAATTGGGGCCTTGTAATGGTAGTAATAGGCATAATCACGTACGACGCCCGTCCGTCTGCCTGTCCGTCTGTCCGTCCAACCGTTCGGTCTTTCAACGAGCTTTAGGATTAGAATAAAATATATAAATCTAGCATCAAGATATCATACCATCATGCATCAGACAGGCCGCAACATCAAAGACCGTCAAGCACCAAGCACATCAAAACGCGAGGCTGGCAAGGCATGCACGGTACGCCCGCTTGCATAGCCGGAACGAGCTTGACGTACGAGCGCGTTGCGTGACGAACGCCGGCATGGGTGTTTGTGTGTTGTTTGTTTGCTTGTTTTGGATTTGGAGTATGTATGTATGTAGGTAAGTGAGTAATGTTACTACATACACAGCTAATTATTACGATGACTGTGTAACACCACAGTGCGTACTACGTAGTAACCTGCTCAGTCGAGTAGTATTAGATAGAGAGATATGGATACATGCAGATGATATTAACATTAAATTAAGCGTTCAAGCTTTCACTGGGAGGTCCCGGACGTGGGTTGCATAGTTGCGCGTGTGGTTGCTTCCGGTAGTACATACATAACACCGCGGGGAGTGGATTTCGAAACGCGTTCGGAGGGAGAGACAGGATGATTGGATATTATTATTATTATATGTAGCGCTCCGAGTTGACTCGGAATCGGAGTCGACGGAACTCGCCTCACCATGTTGTCATTGGTAATAGAGATGGAGAGATGGGGATGGGGATGGGGATGGGGGACGGTGGTGTTAAAACCAACGAGCGCGATGACTTGTTGATGGTGGTGGTGGTGGTTGGGACCCACCCGGTGTTGGCCTTGATGCATTTTGTCTGATGCGTGGTGATGATGGCGTGAATGAAAGTGAAAGTGAAAGTCATGGTCGAAGCTCAAGTTTTGCCGCAGCCTCCAGCCTGTGTGTCCGGGCCTTGGACTAGGTTTCGAGAGGATATGTTATATACATATACGTATAGTACTTTAGTGATACTCGGTAAATTCAAATTAATTAATTATTGAATTTGTGTTTATGATATTGCGGACTCGACTCGACTCGACTCTACTTGGAGGAGGAAGAGACGGAGGAAAGGAACTGCGAATACATAGCTTAATATCTTAATATCTTATCAATTTTCGGATTTTTAGTGGGTCCATAGGTATATGTACTCAAGTAACCTTCATTGACGACGTCGCGATCATCATCATCATCATCATTAAAGTCAAGGTCACCGGTCAAGCTTTCAATTTCAAGCGTCAAGCTTGCTGGTCAAGCTGGGCAGGACTCGAAGAGTTAACACGGACAGGTTGTTCTTGTCAATGTTCAACCTCGGACTGGTCTGGAGCAGCGTCAATCGTCGTCGTTGAGGTTATCATGGCTATTTTTACCTGTACGCCGTTTTCTGGCGGCGCAGGTTTTTTCCCTCGTCGACGCGATAACGGTGGTAATGTGGTATTGTTGTATGATAGTAATAGTGCTGTACACACGTACGTCGAAGAGCCATGGCATGCCAGAGAAACACGAAGAGACCACACCACAGCACTTGAAATTAAGACGCACATGTGTCATTTCACGTACTGCAGTAATATTTATGGATGGCGCCCGTATAGATAAGACGGGCCGAGTAGCGGGGATTGAAAAAGCGGGATGAAGCGACCTGGTTCGTTTTGTCATGAACCAGTGATCTGAGATCGGGTATTAGGTGAGTAAAAAAAGAGCTCGCATTCTGTTTCTTACGAGGATCCTCTTGGATGGCGCACAGGTAAAAACCAGCCCACACTCCCCTCTCTCTTTTCCCTCCCAATGGACGCTTACACCGACTACCCTCACCGCCAATGGCTGCCCCCTTCCTTCCCCCCAGAATACAACCAGTACCCCCAAAACTCCCTCTCCCTCAATCTCTCAGGCCTCTCAGTCGCGTCCCCCACAAACCTCTCCCCAATAAACCCCCCAAATCCTGCTCCAGTCAGCCCTTCATACCCAAACCACCACCACATCCACCACATACCCCTCCAGCTCTCGTATGATAATCAGAATCCAGCACACTACGACGAACCCACCTCGGCAGCATATGATACCCGGCGTACTCCTGCTCCTTCCAGGTCTTCTTCTTCAGGCAACTCTCCAGGCTCACAACTCCCCAGGAAACGTTCCCCATCAACATCCAACTCCGCTGGACCAGCACCAGTGCCAGGGGCTTCCGGAACTCTAAGCATCAACGTCAACGTAAGCAGCAACAGCAATGGCAACAACTCCGCTCTCCCAGAGGAGAGCATGTACGACGACGAGTCCCGCGATGCTGCCATGGAGCTCGTCTCTGCATCATCATACGATGACCTCGAGGTCCGTACCGCATATGGCGGCCCAATGAGCGCTGGCGCCGGAGGAGGTGCGGGAAGCGGCGGTGGCGCTAGTCCTATCGACGGTAGTGGGAGCACAAGCGGTGCCGAAGACTCGTTTGGTGTCATGGGAGGCGTCGGTGGGTCGATGAACATCCTTGGAAAGCCTCTTGCCACCAACAACTTTGTCACAAAGCTTTATCAGTGAGTCTCTTCTTTTCCTTCTTCTGCCCTTTTGCTGCGCCACTGTCTCTTTTACTTTCTTTTTCTCTCTTGCCGCTCGATGCATCGTTCTCCATGATCTTTTCCTTTGTTGTAGGGCTTCATTCGTCTTGGTCCTATAAAAATACACCACCACGATCGACATGCCCCTTGCAGCCATTTCAGCCTTTTTTGAATCCGCGTATCCTCACGTCATGGTCCTTGGGCCACCTCCTGTGTGTCCTATTCCGGCGGACGGAAGCAATTTGATTTGGTTACCCCAGATGTCGATTCCCCAAACTGGCCCCACAAGCCTCGTGGTACTGCGTACCTCGAGTCCCTCCAGCATGGCTGCATATATGCGCCACCATGGTCATCCAGGTTACGCAGAGAGCCGCATGTATGCGTTCGAAAGACAACCCAAAGATCATTTTTCGACCTCTTGCATGGCGCAGGCGGAGCAGATCAATGTCGATGTCGAAACTCGGGAAAGGAAGATGAAAGGAAACAGAAAGCTAGCGCATATATGCTCCCTCGGTTCGACACACTTTGGTTTCCATCCATTCTCGTCTCTACCCTTTACTCCTGGTTACGTCAACGAGGAGCAGTACCGTACAGGATACCCGCATATATGCGCTCGAAAGTCATCCTATGGCCATTTTGCAACGTGCAGAGCGATGTCGACCCTCGGGAAGAATTAATGAACATGGAAACGAAGAGGGAGGGAAATGTGCCAGAGAGTATAACGCCGCACATATATATGCATGCGCTCTCTTTAAAAAACAAAGTTGATTCGACACGCATTTGGTTTTTCCCGTCTTTATTCCCTCTTGGTCAGGCGTCAGGCGTCACTCGTTGAAGCATGGGCCGGCCTTTTTTCCTCCATACACCAACCACCGTCTAGCGATGTATTTCATCCGAGCACGAGTAGTCCGAATCCCTTGGTGCAAGTTTTCCTTGCTTTCGGTACCTTTTTCCTCGAAGCGGTCCGGGTGGAAATCAACAAAAGCCTATTTCCCCGTGTCTGGGGATGGATGATTTCATCCCTTCGTTCGGACCCTTTTCCATGTTCCTTCTTTGTGGATGGGTTTGGATGCGTCGTTGTCACGGCAGGCCTAAGTCCCAATTATGGACTATCACGGCTTGGTCTCCACAGCAGCCCATGGGACGTAGGAGGACGATGGATAACGGGAAAGGCGTCAAATATCTGAGGTATCAGCGTCAACTGTTCGTTAATCCGTCGTCGTGGAAGCGCAAGGCAGAAAGATCGACAAAAGGAAGGAGAAGAAATTTGGACACTCACGTCATGTCGAGCGAGCTTTTATTAATTTCCTCTCCCCCGCAATAACGAATGAATGAATGAATACGGGGTCGAAAACAGCTGAAACACTTTGGATTTTTTTCTCTCTCCCCCTTTGGCTCCCTTTTCAATCTATCACGATTTTAGCGGGCCCATACTCCACATGTCTTTCCCTGTCAATCTTTTCAGATCCTCTCTCTCTGTGTCTCCCTTGTGCTCTTCGCTCCCACTTCCGTCTCGCTAGGCTCTCCGACAGACAGTATTGGCGTGAAAAAGATTGCCATCGCTCGCTAATATATACGTGTGCATGCGTACATGGGGATCCGTCAGTCTCATGACGCCTATCTGGATGAAGAAAACCATCTGTTTTCGGAAAATATTCTTTGGCTAGAATAATTTAGGCCAAACACACACCCCTCTCGCTCTCTCGCCATACCTCCTTCGTCCTGTTATGGTTTTCGCCCTCGTTCTGTATATGGTTTCCATGGCGATAAATGGACAGATGCAGATGCAGATGGGCTAGCGAGCGAGCGTGGCGTTAAAAGCCGGATAATGCATTATGCGAGGTTGCCTGCCCAGTGCCTGCCTGAGACGGAATGGATGGCCACGACATAGTCCATGATCCACGACATCTGGGAGCGAGCGATTGCACCTCTGCAAGGGTCTTTCCCCCCCTACGTGCTTTACTTCTTCCTATATATGTCGACGCCGCCCATACATTTAGAAATAACACTGTGCACGGAAAAAGGTCCGAGAGGGGCAGGGGATGGATATGGACGGACGGATGGACATGTCAATCTTTTTTATCATTATGGCGGCTTGGCCACGCTCCGTTTAGTGTGCTTGTTCGGTCCATGAGACTCGCGCTAGTGTGCTTTATAGGCTGGCGGCGCTAGGATAAATGATGTCATTTTCCCTTTGTGTTCTCGTTTTTCCTTCATCTTTATATTTTTTTCTTCGTGTTTATGATTCTTCTTCTTCTCATCCTTCTTCTTTCGTCTCGTGATATTTTTTCCTCGGAGACAATTACTAACGTCTTTGCCATGTCTTCTAGAATGATCAGCGATCCCAAATCTGCTCAGTTTATCGCTTGGACGGAACTCGGGACGTCATTTGTCGTCTCCAACGTGGGCGAATTCAGTCGAAGCATTTTGGGATCGCATTTCAAGCATAATAATGTGAGTCTTTCGCTTTCGGGGAATTTTTTTGGTGCTGATGAATACTCTTGTATAGTTCTCGAGTTTTGTGCGCCAGTTGAATATGTATGGGTTCCATAAAATAAATAGGGTGCGTTCATACTTTCCCCTCTCCTCTATCTGGATAGCCGGCTTCTTGCTGTGGCGTTCTTTTTGGAGTTTTTGGTTTATCACCCGATTGGATGGTCGGATGCTGATGCTTTGTTTTTATTTTTACGTTTTCTTCTTCTTGGGTATCAATCCGAATTCAACAGACGCCTCGCGCTCAGAGGACGTCCACGGATGCGCAGACCTGGGAGTTCTCCCATAGCAAGTTCCTCCGCGGCCGACAGGATTTGTTAGATGAGATTAAGCGAAAGGCACTAGAGCCTGATCCGAGCGTGAAGCATCGTGTTGAGCTTCCGGGTGAAGTGAGTGTCTATGCCTTTTTGAATCTTTTCGTTTCATTGTTGCGGACCATGGTATACTTACTGATGTTTTTCTTTCCCTTTTTTCTCTTTTAATTGGTCCAGGTGGCTGCACAGCTCAATGCGATGAGAGATGATAATCAACGGATGTGGGATCAACTTGCGGCTGAGAGACGCAAGGTTGACAAGCTGGTCAATGTTGTTGGCCGTCTATGGGAAATTGTTGGGAAAGGTTTCCCGGGCTCGGGTCAGTACCATGTTCTTGTTCTTCGTGAAGAGAATAATTGGCTGAATTCTTTTGCTCCTCAATGCAGTGCCCCAATTCCCGAATGATTTGCTCGAATCAACAGACAGTCCGAATATTTATGTTACTTCGCCGACTGCGACGTCGGCATCGAGATTCCCCCCTCCGCTATCGATGAACATGCACAGTATGCACAGTATGGGAAGCCCCAATTCTAGTCCAACGGCGTCGGATTTCCCGTCGTCGCATATGCACCATGGACATCCACACCATCCTCATCAATCTCAATCGCACTCGCTGTCGAGGCAGCAGAGCTTCCAGCACGTAAATGGTTATCGGGGTGAAAGTTCGTCTTCGACGCCGTTGCAGTCTTCGCCTGGCTCCATCTCTATGGAGCTCTTTGACGATGGATCAGCTGATCCTCCGTCGCTTTCTGGGCGAAAGCGTCAGAGACTTGACGAAAATGGCATTGGTGTACCGAGCGGGATGAACTCGAACGATTCATTATCGCTGATGTCGTCTGTGTCGTCGCCAGGATCCGGTACAGGACCTGGTATCTCCAATCTGACCGTGCCCAAGAAATCGAGTCGGGCAAGGAGCGATAGCGCCCCCTTGGGGTATGGAGGTGCCCAGCTTTGGCAGCAGGGCGGGATGTCGAACGGTGTCGGTGGTGGACACAGCGTGATGGGCAGACCAAGAAGTGGAAGTGGGCTGGTGCCCCGAGGCGTCCCGAACATCGGGAACATGACTAGAGGAAACAACGCCAGTACCCCGCTCCTCGCAGTCTCTGCTGCAGATCCCGACTTGAGCGGTCGATGATTACAAGCTGGTGGTCGATTTTTTTTTACCCATTCTCTCTGTACATCCAATCCAAATCTGCTTTTGATACCTCTTCTTCTCCTTCTTTCGTATCCTTCCGTGTGCGTGCTCGACTCGCCCGTCGTGCTATGATCGTCATCCATCCATCGATAAATCTCAGTGATCAATCTGCCATGGATACATGTTTCCCTCACCATTTCCTCCATCTTGACCTCAATCTGGCCAATTAACAACCATCTCACATACACGCACACACGGACTAAAAATTGATATACGGAACCGGCAAAAATGATGTTCAACAAACATTCCTCCTCCTGCTTTCTCGCTATCGCCTTTACTACGGACTTTACACAAACCACTTTTGGGACTTTTTTGTTTTTTTCTTCTTTGTCTTCCCATACACCCCAACAACATTTCACAAACAAACCAAAAAAAAAATCTACGGAAACTCTTCGTCCGAGTCATTCGTTTTTTCTTTTCCCTTCTTTTCGTCTTCACTCCTTTCCACCCCCCCTTTCTTTCTTTTCTCTTTCTTCAACTTGTTTGTGCCCATATATCGTGATTCGATTCCATCTAGACAAGACCCAGATTATATACAAAACCAGAATCTTCCTGTGTGCCTTTCCCCTTTTTTCGTCCTCGTGTATATTTTCCGAGACTGACTGCTGCCACTGCTCATCTTCATCTTCATCTTCTTTTGACTTGGCTCCTGTGCTCCGTGACTTCTCTTCTTTACGTTGCGTTTGTCCACCGATATACCCATTTCATTTCATTTTTTTATATCCTTTCTTTTTCGTTGTTACTTCCCATCTGTTCTGGTTCGGTCCTTTCAGATATACCAAGCTTTTGTTTTTTTTCTTTCCTTCTCTTTTCTCCCATGCAATGTCATGCGCTCTTCGTACTACTACAACTACATACATACATACATACCCCCTCATCCATCCATCCATGTCACCTGCTTACTCACTCACTGTCCATCGCTACCCGCTCCTCTAACGTTTCACGTAAACTGCTCTGCAACTGTAGTCTTGTCAATCGCATTCGCACATTCACTTCTTTTTTTCTTTTCTTTCTCTGTTCTTGCTCTTTCTATCGTCATTGGCAACGACGACTCCGCTATACCACAACAACGGCAACTTCTTGTTTATATTCTCCTCTTTTTCTTCAACCTCCTCCATGTTTCGTTAGTGTTGTGTGTATGTGGTTGTCAGCTTTCGACTTTTTTCCTTGCTCCCTTTTTCTTGTCTTTTTCTTTCTCTCTTTTGTCAATTGGTCTTTTTTGTTGGTTTTCCCAAGTTCGCCCTGCGTAGCCCTTGAATCTGTGCCATAGAAAAAATCTGTATCATATTCATATCCATGTCCAAACTGCACATTACGTTTTTGCATTACGGCTTCCTTCCAACGTTCAAACTTCGAGGCGAACCACGATTACGGGAAGAAATACGTAATGGTAACGACTTGCACCAGCCCCACTCCTTGCGAAGTACGACCAAATCGACTCATTCCCGATGCCAGCAGTGATAGCGAAGCCGGTCTGCTCGTACGCAGTGGGAACCATCATTTGACCTTAAAGCGAAGAATCGAGTTTGCCCAGAAGTGCGGCGTGCATTTCGGTAAAAGTGCTCCTCTCTAATAGCTCGAATCCGCAATACATACATATAGCGAATGCATTGAAGCGAGGGTCAAAGGATCGCACACTGCGATTAATTTCCGTAGGCTGGGTGTCCGATTAAATGGGAAATTATAAAAGGAAGCCTGGCTCTCAATCGGTGTGAATAGTCGTGGAAGTATAGTAAGTAGTGCATGTATGCACACCAAAAACTCTAGGATTAAAAAAGCTTAAACGTGTTGAGATCGTGTGCCTGCATGACATGAGGATGGTCTTGATTCTCTTTCTCGCGAGCTAATAGATTCCCGTTTTGATGTGATGTTCACCAGCTTGGAGAATAATGCACCTATTCGGTGGTACCCGAAGTTCTGGCATCCATGCTGAGCTCGAAGCGATTTTTGGGTATCGAATAAGCTCTGTAGTCCGAATTTGAAACCGCATAACACAGCACGATGATGCAAGCAGGCTGTTCATCAATTAAACCACGAAAGGACGCCGCAGTTGAAAAGGATATCATTGTGAACGATCGCAAACCAAATTGATGCAAGGGAAAGACAGGAGAGTTGGCCTTTGTGATCATTCATATGACGCTTCCCAGGTCATCAGAGGGAACGAATTGACTTAAGTCTCGAAAAACATGGGTTTATTGAGGGAAATTATTGGCTGAAGTCGACGAAACGCTGTCTTATAGGACAATGCGACCATGGTCATTGTCCTTTTTCTTTCTTCAGCACGACTTGAACTGATTGCGAACCGATGATGACCGTGTAATCTCATCTAAATCGGGCGTCAGACTTAAAGCTTAACGCCCAGAGCCTAGAGGCAATAACCCGGTTCGTTGTCAAAAAAAAGCCAAGATTGTCATTTTTGTCGATCTGGCATTAATTAGATTTTCTTTCCCCTGATAGACGTAAAGTAACAATAGATAAGGTTCTGTCAAAAATCGGCGGTCAGCGCTCAGCTCCAAAACATATATATGTCAAATCCAAAAAACACACCTTGATCAGCTACACATACGTCCACCCGCACAAAAATTTCGCAGAAGGAAAGTGACTATGCCTAGAAAAGGTCCTTGGGTACCGCCTACCTATGTAGGCTCCCCAGATGAAGCTCCAGACAGAACCCCTGTCCGATCTGGTAAAGGACACAATCGAAAGGCTGGTCCAAAGTGCGGAACTTGCTTTGACCTTGATCTACGTTACGTCCCACAACCCCACAAGGATCAGGACAACTGTTCATATGGCCAAATTTCCCGGCATTGGATAACAACCTCCGATCTCGACAAAGACAAGTCCTGCGTGTCGTGCCGTTTTTTGAAATCCGCCTTTGACACTTTGCTGAATTCCGGTGAAATTATCAATATCCCTCCAGGACATGAAATCGGCGAATACTTCATTGCTATATTGGACCGAAGCGATGACGATTCGGCAGATGGAGAATTTAAGAAAAGGAAGAAATTGGCAGAGGAGAAATATGACTCCTCGAAGAGTTTGATATTCGATATGAGGTGTGGTACGAGAAAGGCAGGAAGTGGAAAGCAGGGTCGCAATGGCAGCGATGAGGAATTTAAAGTTGAGATATACACACCACCAGGCGGTACGTGGTGCATCTTCTCGATGTGGTCGTTTCTGACGCTGGTGCATTAGCTCCGGCTGCACCTTGGAAATCGATTGGTACAGCTGGCGAGATCCCGACAAAGCCTAGCGTAGACGAATACGCTAAAATGATCCAAGGCTGGCTTAGCGATTGTGATGAAAATCACAAGATATGCCAGACAGAATGGAAGAGCCCGAATGGCGAAAAGGAATTATTACCCCGTCGAGTGCTTGACCTTTCGAATGGTCAAGTTCGATTGATAGAAACAACAGCGGGGCAGCGCGGCCATTATGTTGCGCTGAGTCATTGCTGGGGGAAAGAGCAATTGCTCACGACGACTCGTGCGACGATTGACGACCGTACGAGAAGAATTCCGTTTGAGGAATTGCCAAAGACGTTTCAAGACGCCATCAGCATAACGAGGGCCGTTGGATTGCAATATATCTGGATCGATTCCCTGTGCATTATCCAACAAGATAAAGCAGACTGGGAACAGCAAAGCGCTCTCATGGCAGACATTTATGGTCGATGTTATTTGAACATTGCGACCACGAGAGCAGGAGGTGGACATGAGGGCTGCTTGGGGCCTAGATGGACTACAACGGATACCTTGCAATGGGCAGCCGAATTCGCAAAACAAGTCGGAGACGACTCGGACGACGAGATTGTGAGCGGAAAGAAGGCCAAAGAAATCTCCAAGATCAGGAAGTGCCCAGTCAAATCCTTCAAAATTCCTGGTGTGGAACAAGATATACGTATCAGGCTCTCCATAAAATCCGCTCATGAGGCTCTTCAAACCCCGCGATGGATTCAAAGCCATGCTGCTACGGCTCCGTTATTGCCCCGTGGTTGGGTTTACCAGGAGCGCTTTTTGTCCTCACGAACGGTGCATTTACATGCCAACGAAATGGTTTGGGCTTGTAACGTCAGCCAACGGTGTGAATGTAAAGAGCTTGATGGATCGCCGCCTGACGGCGACGGTTGGAGTGCCAGCAAGGACCGAGTCGTTAAACTTCCGGACAACAGAAACGTGAAGGCGATATATGGATTGTGGAGGACGATTGTCGAAGACGTCAGTTGCCTCGATCTGACATACGAATCCGATCGACTTCCAGCCCTTGCTGGTCTTGCATCGAGATTTGCAAAATACCTGCCTAGGAATGAGAGGTATCTCGCTGGCCTGTGGGAAGGCGATCTTCCTCGCGACCTTCTTTGGGAGTCAGGTGGAAGTAAACAAACGAAAGGGCCCACTAGAGTGCGCGACAGCAGCCTGGGACCATCTTGGTCATGGGCATCTCTTCAGTGGGGCGGAGGTAAAGAGTCTGTGAGTGGAATGGAATGGGAGTATGAGACGAAGCCCAAGCTTGCTGAATGGGCCGGGGTCAAAACGTATTTGCAGGATCCTCGAGTGAAGATTATCAGTGCCTCAGTAACCATCGAAGGACAGAACAAGTATGGTACGGTGAAAGGAGGATGCGTCGTGATGGAAGGACCGTTATGCGCCGTCGTTGTCAGCAATGTTTCGAGACCTGGCTCTTCCCCGATTGCTGGCGTCACCACAGTCAAAGAAAGTATCTTCAATTCATTACACCTTAATTACGACACTGCAGACGCCGAGGCATCTTCTGGCGGCACAGTATTCTGTCTGTTCATCGGATCGTTTAGCGAGAAATTCTCTCATAGCAAATTAGCGCACATAACTCACCATGGACTGATCTTGAAGCCTGCTACTGCCGGAAAATTCGAAAGAATCGGACGCTGGTCACAGCACATTGAAGATTGGGTACACAATAAGGACGTCTGGACCAAGAAATCGAGAGTTCATAGGCTTTCGATTGTCTGAAAGAAGTAGTATGTTATAGTTGAAATTGAAAAATAGATTCATCAAGAACACGTACGCAGCCGATTTAAAAGTGACACGTTGATTTTCAAAGGATAATAAGAGTCCCAGGACGCGCCATTGTTTGTCGCTTTCCTTTTGCTGTAAAAACCGCGTAATTGAGGTGCGAAGTTCGAACAAGAGTGATTAATTGATTCCAATTTCCTGAATGCCTCACATCTGCTTACGCATGTTTGACGGCGTCTTCCGACCTTATCCCCCGCTCCTATTCTACTAAACTTTACTCTCACTTCTTGTATATCCGAATCGGTTTGCTCAGCTTGTTCCCAGACTTGCACCAGTTTCCAAGTAGTTTACGCTCGTTGAAAGACGGCCGTTTACCACTTGAGCTTAACCTATTGATGGGCCGGTCAACTGGAACTTTTCTTCCTTTTCTTCGGTAATTTTGGTTATTCTGTACACCACGACGATGGCATTTGGCAGCTCGAAAGCGGATTCCGATACGCTGGCAAACTTTAATTCTCCGCCTATGTCTTCAACAGGCTTGGACGTCGGGGACTAGCCCAAGTTTTCGATCATTGCGCGAACACGGGGAATACAGACTCGAGAGTCGGCTTCAGGACACTGACGAGGTAGCGGTTATGGGACGGTTGTGCACCATAGGCCCAGGATATATAAATCTAAACATGCAGATCTTTCAAGAGGACTAAAACATAGTAAACATCCTTTTGGCTTTTGGATCACAATGGATCGTCTTGCTAGAGCGCTGTATGCTGCGCTCACCATTACTCTGCTTTCTTCTGTCTTGATCCATGCTTCATCTTCGAAGCATGCAGACATGATGTCCGAGGATAGTAACCAGCACTCATTCTGCTCCATGAGCAATCTAGATTGCAGACACCCTCTTGACGACGTTTTCAACAACGAAATTCCAGGAAACGTATGCACTCCATGATTCCCTCATCGTACATTGCTGATGCCACAATTTCTCAGAATTCTTTCCAATCCGACTCTTTTGATAATTCATCAGTGTCATTGTCCGGCACCGCCCAATGGAATTACAGAAACAGTTTGTTTGGATCGTCCTTCGTTGGTACCGGCATCCCACCAGGCTTAGCTGCCCACAACGGACAGCTTTTCGTCATGTATACCGATCGTTCCAGCGCCCAACTTTACTTCGCTACTGGGAACAACGCGAACTGGCGCACTCCAACCAAGGTCATTGATAAAGCTGGTGATTCCTTTGAAGTAAAAAATTCACAAAGCCCGGCACTTGCTTCTTTCTATGGGAACCTCCACGCTGTGTTCCAGCAACAGGATAGTCTGATCCATCTCGTATACAATGATACCTCCAGTGTATGGACACGACAAATGGTATTCGCAAAGACGTCCCAGACCAGCCCTACACTCGCTGCTCATGATGGGAAATTGTTCCTCGCAGCTGTCGATAGCAACAACCTACTCCGGTATAGCACCTGGACCCCGCAGACCGGGTGGGCTGCTTTCAACAATATTAACGGTGAGCGGTCCTGGGGAAAGCCAGCCCTGTACGAGTTGAAGAATACACTATATATGTTCTTCCCAGAGAAGAATGAAGGCCGCAGTATCCTCAATGTCGTTTATGACGACGTGTTCAAATTCTGGCGTCGAGTTTCTGAAACTCTACCAAGAGAATCGACATCATTTGGCGTCTCCGCCGCGTATGGATATGGACAGGCCTTTGCCGTCTTCCAGGACAATAACCCGAAGCGCTCTGGCACCATTCTTGTTAATTAGAACGATGGGACATCTTGGGTTAGCCATGAAATTCCTGGGGGAAAGTCAGCCAATACACCGACAATAGCCATCCTGGACGACGTCGTAAATGTCCGAGACGCACAAAGGGGAAGGAGTGATTGTACAAATTAAGGAAGACCCAGCTCCTATTCGCTCGTCTGTAACTCTCGCCTCTGCAGTCGAGAATGTGGTAAAGGAACACAGTGGCTTCTGGAATCTTGGTACCACAGTTCCAACTCTCAGAGCATTGAGGGGGAAAATTCAGCTCATGCGCAGGTATTCCATCAACCCCTATCTGGGGGAAAGGCCTCTTGGAATTGATGTGACGGATTGGCCAGACAACAGCACCCACTTCGAGATAAACACATCGTCTGGAGCGACCTTGGTAGTACAGGATGCGTACAGGTTTGACCTGGATTTTGAAGACCTAGTTCGACAAAAATACTCCGCGATCGACAATCTCTTGCGGCAGGCCATCAGCGATCCAGATGCGTCGACGTGGTACATTAATTTCGCAAGCGCGAGTGCTGCGGGGTTGCATTTGTACATCGAGCCCAAGGATATCGCAGTCGGCTACTACGAACATTTCCTCTACCTGCGTGGAATCAATTCCTTCCTCCAAAACAGATTATACGACCTGCCTAGTGGCAAGCGCCTTGGCACGATATTGATGGTTTTCCCAGAATCGCCTACTGGAGACATTGTCGCTCGTATCGTCGCCGAGAACTTCGTGTGAACACTTTGAGCGTGCTGGGGTCCATGTTACTGGTAGCGAACGGGTTATATTTCGAGAAATATGATTAGATGTGATTTTTTGAATAGATTTCTTGGTCGTAAATGGTGTTGAAAAATTGTTTGAATTTGCACGAAGAATACTGGGATGAGGTGAATGGAAGAAAAATAAAGACCTAGCCAGCCTTGACACTGTAGTCTTGATGAAACAATAGCGAGTGATTCAAGGTCTCAATGGAAAGGTTGTAACCATCACAGAGAAATCCAGATTCTTTTTTGCTGACATACATGGAAACTGGGATTTAATAAGAGAACTAAATGCCTCTGGCGTTGAATCTCCAGGATATGGTATCCTGGCACTGAGGAGCAGGTAAACCTCAAAAGTGAGAAATCGGATCTGATCAAAGTGAGGGCGTGTAAAGAACTCGTCGAAAAGACTACATTGCAGTCTGCGAAGATGATCCATTAGATCTTCCTCGTTTGATACTGCTGGTATGTAGAAACAAAGCTTGACATTCTCCAGAGCTGAACAGAGATCTTCCTCGCCCAGTAATATGGAGCATGTGTCGAGAAAAAATTCGTTCGCATGGGAAATCGCAATAAACGTATGCAGCTTCGGGAGGATGCGAAATGGTATAGGCCTGACATAACCAGAAGCTGATGAATAGGCAAGGACATCAGTAAACCTTGAGCATAGTCACAAATGTCGGAAGTTTGTACTAACTTGCTTTGACAAACAATATCTGAAGACTTGAGCTGGCTCCTTGCAAAATTTCTTCCAGTGCTTGCGTCGTACGTTGGGTTGCCGGAATCAAGTTGAACCAGAGACTCTTCAATTTGGAGAAAATGACTGTCGGTGGTACTTGTTGGGTGGCGATTCGGGAAATGTCGAGCATGGATCGTACGGAAAACTCAACGCTCACACCCAGAGATTCTAGGATGACGGCTTGATCGTGCCCCTTTCCCGGTAAGTCCGCGAAGAAATGTTCGGGAAGAGGCTCTGATAACGAAGTGTTGCCGAGCTTCAAGTGCTTGATGAACGTATTTCGCAGGAAATTTTGCGGGATATGTTGAAAGTCTAAAATCGATAGGGATTCCAATCGAGGTCGATGGCAAACTTCGAATAGAGCGAGGGATAGATCCTTGTCGAGTGCCGTCCAACGAGTTCCGAGAGATAGATTTAATGTACATGGAGTGGGGTGTGTCATATCCTCATCCCGATCCCTGAATAATCTTCTAAAGATGATAGCGAGCGGGACGGTATCTTTCGGCCAAAAAAAACAGGTAAACGAAATGATCCTCGAGGCCAATCCACTCGTCTCCGAAAATGGATCTGCTTGGATTAGTTTGCAAAGCTGGTGCACTGTCCTTCTTGTCTTTGGCTTGTTTATTTCCACAGATGCAAATAGGTGTTTGTGTGCTCGATCGCGGAAAGGCTTCGAGACGAGAGACAGGTTCACGAGTCCTCTAGTCCATTCATCCTTATCCGAGATGAAAGAAATTTCATCGATGACGAGATCAAAAAGTTCTTGAGGTAATAGCGGCCTCTCGGACGCCACGGTTGTGGGAGAAATATATCCTTCTGTGAGGTTCTGCGCCTTGTAGTGTGCGATTGGAAAAAGGGTAGTGACTTGTTGGTCATGGGCCAAGCGGAGCTGGCGGAGACGAGACCTCGTACAACCCATTTACAGTTTAGGTCTCGTAAAGAACGCGTCGCGAACTTCGATATGAGGTTGAACCCAATTTCGCACGGTCACTCGCTTGTGTGCCAGGTTCTGACGCCGACGGCATGCCCAAATAATTATACCGAACCTGAATGTGAACTTTCATCTCGACTGTCAACATTTCTACACTGAAAGAAAGGCTCGCCTCTGCAAAAAAAGACGTCTGGGAGCGGCTCGATAAATTGTTTTGTCGACCATATTTGCCGCTGGAGTAGTCTAGGATGCAGCTAGAGGCGTAGTTGGGCTCGGAAGCTCGTTGCTGAGCAGCCTCGCACGATGTCAATAATGGTCAAGAATGTCTCCCGCTATGTACACGTTGGTCACATATCTGCATGACATGATCTAATCTAATTGGGCTGGTGCAGGTTGCTGGCACTGCCACACTGCAGACCTTACTCGTGCAACACGAGATCCCACTTGAAGAGTGGCAGCAGTTACTAGCTCGCAACGATTTCAGATAAACTGAGCGACCATTGGTGAGGAAACATCATCAACAGCTCCTCCAAATATTACTTAAAGTACACATTATCTCACATTCTTATAACAGGTAGTACGTGGGTCCCTTGAACCTATTCTTATTGTATGTTATGTCCAAACTTTCTGAGGATGAAGGACCTCATATACTATAGCTTATAGGCTGGTTCAATACCTTCAGAACTTGCTGGAGCGTCAGTTTTACCAAGAATGGGATAGCGGAATACCTGTACGCATTATTGAGAAGGATCTTCCACGAAACCCAGCCACGTACCTTGGAGTTGCACCAGATCTTTGGGACTCTGCATGAATTATCAAATGCCGGACGACGCTCGTTACCCATCAGGAAATACGATTCGGCTGAGGCACATAAAGTCCTCAAAGAAGTTTCGTTGGCTCCCAGCTACGTAGAAATTGACGCCGTAGGTCTTTCTTTATTTGAGTCCGCATCTTTTATCTTTCATTTTTACGGATAATAATAAGCATAGGCGAATAGAATAGTAATGGGAAAGCATCGTCACAAAAAAAAAATTAAGGTCGCGCCTTAAGGCTTTGAATGTGAATGTCGAGGGTGGCATGGAACAACACTGCTTTAGTGCACAACATCGATGGCAAGGAGATCGTCGAACATGTTGAGACTCCATATCTCGTAGAAATGCACGCTCCATTGTTCGCAAGGGGATTGGGGTTCTTGGGAGAGACGATAATGTTACCCTGGTAACACACTCTCCTTCTTTCTATTTTAATATCTAATTCTTTTTGCCTTTAGATAATGGATTTCCTGCGTACAAGATGTCATTATGTTCTCGTTGGTTGAAGTTCAATATACTATGGAAGCTCGCACTCAGCCACGCAGTGTCTACCAGCAATCGGAGATATGCTCCGAATATGATGCGCCGTTTGCACCATAAATAGCCCCCCCCCAATAACTCACCAAGACTTTTTCTGACCTATCCCGTGTACTGTAGTCCAACCGGGCTGTTTAATCAGATCAGGGCATCCGGAGGCGAAGTCGAACGAGGAGGTGAGCTCAGACAGCTCAACCTCAACTACAATGGCAGCTCTATCGTATACGAGGATGACAGTGCAGGCCGTTGCTACGGAGAAAGAATCAGGGTATAATGCAACGAGTGAGAAAGCTGCTCATCCGAGCGATAGGGCCCCTGGTGCTACTGGATTGAAGGTCGTCAGCGAGGAATAGAAAGAGCGTGAGAAGACAATCATCTTCCACAACTTCACGCTTGATCGACACACTGTCATGTTCTTCTCGAAAGTTGCTCGAAAGGCAGTATAAAGCTCCAACCTCGAACCAACGCTCGATGCCATGGGGGAATTGCCCGCAATATGCGCACTTTCCATAGTCCGATTAGGGTCTCTAGTATGATAGATCTGTCGTACATAAAGGTATGCATCTCGGGGTATTCAGGGAAAGGGAAAGAACAGCAGGGAAGCTCCAGGCGTGTGGCTGATGTTTGCCTGTCTTTGTCGGCGTTGAAGTATGAAACCAAAATCGAAAAGAGTCTCAGATGGGACTTTTCTAGTACACGGCTGTTCAAGACGAGCTCGAATGTTTGATGGCCAGGAGACATCCTTTCGAGATCGTAGGCGGAATGACTTTAATGAGAGAGGGATAGGCTAGGATACCGGTTGCTATGGGGGCACCGGTCAAGGTTGGAGAATAAGAAGGTTGCGGTATAATGAAATGAGGGGTGAACAGGTATTCAGCAAAATTCTTCGATGGTCCCAATGACGCCAGGAAACATCCAAGTAGGTCTGTGTCTGACCGAGAGCGTGATCTGTCTGAGTTACGGCCATATCCATGTTGGATAGCATTCACGGCATAATTTAAAGACAAATATCGGGAGAAAGTTAAAAGAATGGAGAGAGATGTCCGAAAACCTGGCCTAACGCGAGAAGGTAGTACGGCGGACTTTGGATATATGGACAATAAACTGGCGGACTTTTTCCACTTAAAGAGCGACAGGTGTGAATCGACATATCTTGCGCAGGAATCGCGTCCTCCAGGATATAGGGGGCTCCCGATAATGTGCCCACTTGGCAGCAAACTCGGGTGGTATGTGTCTCCATCTGTCATATTTGTAGTAGAGGACGTTATCATCGGGACTTTGCTCCCAGGTTGGTTTTTGAAGGTCCTCCTCTGAGAGCTTGGCGTAGAATTGTCGAAAAATTCCAAGGCTTCCGAAGTGGTGAAACGCTCATGAAGACGATGAGTGGTAAGTTTGTCGAAGAATGGTGCTAAGATGTGCATTCCTGGAATTAAATGCTGAGAAACTCTGATCAGAAGAATACAGGTCGTGGGGAACGTGGCAGAGTACCTGATAGTAATCCGAGAACATGACCCCAAGCGCTCCAACATCTGTTATGAACGGGTTATATTCAAATTCTCCTTGGGCAATATCCATAGTAACGTCGAACGTTCCCCAGGCAGTCGCATTGTCGATCCAATAGTTAGCGCGATCAATTTCTTTCGGGACTTTCATGGAAAAGTCGAAGTCGTATATGGCGTACATATCTGATCCCTGAGCCCGTAGTTCCTTTCGAAACTTGTTTCCTCCGTTACCTCCGTAGTCGCCAAATTATTTGTCAGAAAATTGTCCATGTTTATATCCTAGAATGGTTAATGAGATTGTGTTCTCTTAAAAAGACTGGATAAGAACCTTACTCCGTGCGCGATGTTGTTCTGATGTAGGAAATTCAAGCCCTGCACGAAAGAAAAGTATAAAATGTGCTTCTACTCCCGAATCAAATTGTATCTCTTACCTTCATCATAGCCCGCATCATTTGAAGTATTTCGCCCATAGTAGCATGTAGGGGAGAGTGGGGCCAATTTCCCCACCTTGAATAATTATGAGTGCACATCAGAAAGAAAGCAGAATTAGAAAAAATACCTCGGCATGACAGCAAAGCAAAATCCGTCAATGGGAAGAATTTCCAGGACGGGAATGACACAGTTCTCTTTGAGAACTTCCAGTGACTGTTGCCTCAAAAACTCGAGGATGTGATGTTCGTCAGTACCAGAGCGTATGATCTTGATGGCTACATGTCTGTTCTCGGAGTCTTGTGCGAATGCCACTTTCCCATGGGCATCCTGCACGCGAAGTGGCTGGATATCATACTCTTTATCGGGCCTGACCTCGCCGTCGTACACCCCGTATGGATATTCGTTGAACCCTTTCTCAGAAATGGGTAATCGAGGAACCGTATCAGATGTCGGCGTCACCATGTATATATCTCTTGTATAACGTATACCCATGTCTTTTGAACCACTGAATTGTCTCCTCCGACTCCCAAAAGGCCACACGGCGATCACCATCGCCAGGGGTACCTCGTTTGAAGGGAAAATCAATTCGTATGTTTGTCTGCTGAGTTTGTAAGGGTTATATTTCAGTTGAGAATTCACAATTGGCCGAAATAGCGTACTCACCATGACTCAGGGAGGCGTTGGACTTGGTACGTTGTCAAATTCCATTAACAAAACCAACTTACGCGTATGTAGCGCGTACGGTGCCGTTACATGTAACATGTTAACACGTGCTTACTGTATATTTAGCACACTGAATCCAAACTGAATCCAAACTGAATCCCTGGCCCAAGCGAAGTCGCCTTGGTCGTCCTTTCAACCAAAGTACGTCTTTTATGTACTACGTAATCCTATCCTCTCCCTCTTTAAAGCTGGAAGTTTACAATGTACTAACGTGCAACTTGGGTTATATGTGGATCATACAGTTTGTGACCACTGACAACCTCAGTGCCTTGACCGCAACTGCCACCAAGTTGCGAAGCTGCTCGACACGCTTCCGAGCCCAGCTACGCCATCCAGCTGCATACTGGATTCCACCTGGTTACAACAGAGTGATTTGACACTGCTTGCTTTTCCGGGCCCGCCGCGTCGCGTTTTCGAACCATTACTGCCAGCGAACTACTTCCCATACCTTCCTGGCCATTTCCTGTCCAAAATTTAGCATATAATTTTGTTTCAACGTTGTTCCTACCATTTTCTATAACAGAGCAGCGGTTAACTAGAACTCCCTAACCAATCTTAAATTCCTACCCAACTTCATGATTATGCCCTGTCCTCTGGCTTCCCTCTCCATTTGACATCTCGATATTATGCTGGGCGCTTTTGATCTTGCGAGTAGATTTTCCCAGGTGACGACACTATACGAAGAAGCTAACAGGCCCGTCACAATATGCCTGACCCGATGCCTCTACCTCTAATTCCGAACCCGGCCCCTTCCAACTTCGTATTGCAGTATACCCCGCTTTCTATGTCATATCCCGATACGCATCCTCCCCATTCTCACCTTCCAAGCGACATCATTTATTTCACTCGGCAAGAACTTGAAGAACTGCTGCGTAAATCCGACAAGAACTGCACCGACTACGGCTGCAATTGGTTTGTATATTACTAAAGGCTGAATTTTTAGTAGGCAGTATTATCATAGGTAGCTTCATGTAACAGCAGAGCGGGTTGTACAGCTTGTGCACCTATTTGAGATCTTAGCCACGAGCTAAGTCATACATGAGCAGTAGCTACATCCAAGCCAGAGAAAGACACATTCCGTCATACCACTCTTCTGCCTCAGGATATTCTCCACAGATATATGGTATCATAGAATACCAGAGGGGATCTTCCCTCTTCATGACCAGCGCCTCATTCTCCGCCTGCAACTTCATGGAAAGGCCTTCAAACCATACAGGGTAAAACCCAGCCCATGCCCAATCAATCAGCCAAAGGCGATCATCGTCGCCTAAAATAATGTTTCCGGGAGTTATATCTTGATGGCTCAATACAAGCGGCCAAGACATATTGAACGGCGTGAGTGACCTGAGAACTACAGAATCGTCGAGTTCAACAGCCGGGTTGGATCGTTTGCGAACAAATTTTGCCAAGTTCAGATTTTTTCTGTTGAAGAAATCCGCCATAGCTTGGTATGTTGGGAATGGTCCTCTGGTCTCGACGATATTGCCGAAAATAGGCGAGAAGCAGATCCTTGCTTCGCGTTCTGGGGCAACTGGCCCTGGGACCTCAGAGCGAGGATGGCGAATAGCTCGTAGCTGTGTTACGTAGTCCTTCAATGTTTCGAACACCCACGTCTTCTTCTCGCTGGGCATGTCTGGCCAGATGTCTCTGAGTTGTCGTCCGGGGACGTAATCCATAATGATGTAATTGATATCATCGCCGTGTACGATGCGCCTCACATGAGGCACTGGGATCGTCGTTTGTGCAGCAACGATTCTCATAGCGTTAGCCTCCGAGGCGTCAAAGATCCCACTCCTTTCCCCATCCTGCGCTATTTTGGCAACTGTTCCTTTGGTTATGTGGAACAGTCGGTCTGCACCATCAATGCCATACTCATCGTGCATACTTTGATCCTTCTCGAGTATAAGCTCGTAGATTTGATCATCTGTAAGGTTATCTATATCTGACGCCTGCGTGAGGGTTTTTCCTTGTTAATGCTCATATGTGGTACAGCCGCTGTACAGCCTTACCACGTTATCCTGCTTGGAATGCGATGCGGCCATGGCGGGGATGTTATGAATGTCTTCCATTATGTGATAAGTAATGAAACAGTGGAGGAACGTTTGTTCGCAGTAGGGCGGTAGAAGAGAAGAGGCAGGAGTGCTCTGTGAGTCGGTCAAAGGAAAAACTAATCAAAGGGCCCCATCCAATTACGCTGTGGCAGTGCAATCTGGCTGATTGCCCAATGTGTACAGGTAGATTGAGGCTGCTCGACGCCCAGCTACGTCATCCAGCTGCATCCCGGACTGCTAGATCTAACACTGTTTAACATATTTTTACCGCTTGCGTTAACTCATCAGGATACCACGCCGGGAAATATCATTATTCTATGTGATGATGGTCGACTTTGCCTTATGGATTGGGCATGGTCAAGATTCTACCCTATATGGCTCGAAGTTCTTGCTATGAACATACAGGCGGCAATGTCTAACTCCCTATTTTATAGGTAATCTGTACAATATTATGCTTGAAATAACGCGGAAATGATAGAATTGACGACACAAATACTGTATAAAGCAAATCAGGTCAGGACTTGAACTGTTTGCGAAGACATATCGATGTCCGGCTAAGTAGGCGGTCGACGTATCGACGACGGAGCAAAATAGCTTATTCATCGCTGAAATAACAAGTGAGTTTATCATCTTGTTGAATGAACTGCATTCGATGATCACGGACCGCAAACAACGAACCAATCCTTTTCAAAAACGGACATAAATTTGAAACAGAAAACAATATATTGATACCCGCCACAGCTCTACATTCATAGCTTACTCTCTAAAAACCCAATCTGGGCCATGCGCGACAATGACACCGATACAGACGTCAGTGATGTCGAAGGAATATTCTTCCTCTCGCTTTCAGCCATCGTCTCCCTCGCCCAACTAATAATCCCCTCAATCAACCTATCCAGCTCCTCCTCCGTATTCCCCGCATGCAGGCACACCCGCACACGGTCCTTCCCTTGCGGTACAGTCGGCCAGGTGATGGGCCGCGCGTTCATCCCGAGCAGGAGCAGGTATGCTGATAGTGGGCGCGGATGGGGTGTCAGAACTGGAATTATGGGCGAGGGAGGTGATGAGGTCGAAAAAGGTAGGATATGCGGTGATGGCGGTGGTAAAGATAGCGAAGAGGACGATGGAGGTTGGAGATGTCGGAGATGCGAGGGTAAAGAGACGAGTGATGGAGGTATGTTGTGCGATTTAAGTAGAGGGTCTAAGGTATTGCAGAAGTAGAAAGACAAGTTTTTCAGTCTATGTGAGAGCTATGGTGATTCGGGTTGGGAAACGGATTAAGAAAATAAAATAAAATAAGGACGTACATGTTGAGCCGTCCCGTCCATGAGGATATCAAAAGAGCAATCCGCCGCTATGATGTTTGCGTAACTAAGCGATGTCGTATAAATGAGCGATCTGGCATAGTTCAAGAGGTAATCTCGAATTAGCATATTCGTGATTATCACCGCTATGATCAGATAGGGTCAATCATCGTCTGTTTCCTATATAAAATATAACATTTACGCACCTCCAGTAGCAGCTAGAGCCTTTCCGAACGTATGCAGTCGCGCAAGGACTCTGTCCGCTAATCCAAGCTCAACGACGCGTCCTCTGCCTTGAGGACCATAAACACCAGTGGAATGGGCTTCATCGACAACAAGGTACGCGTTTTTTAGTGGGAAAATTTCCTCTAGCAGATCCGCGATCTCTCGTAACGGCGAAAACGTCCCATCCATGCTGTAAAGACTCTCCACCGACAAGAAAAGACTATTTTCTCCCGTCCTAAGCCCTGTTCGTTCTTCTTGTAGTTGATAAAGCACCCTTCTCAGGTCCGATATCGAGTTATGGGCGAACGAGAACTGTGCTCCGCGTGCTCGTGAAGCACGTACACCATCATGAACCGACGCATGGATGTACTCGTCGTAAACCACCACGTCTCCCAGCTGCGGAACGCAGGCGAAGAATCCCTGGTTCGCGTCGAATCCCGAATTGAAGAGCAGAGCAGTATCACCCTTGAAGAATTCGGATAATCGCGCTTCCAACGCTGCGTGTGCTCTCCCGTTCACTAACAGCCTCGATCCTCCTGAACCCAGTACATCCGGTGCTGCAGCGAGCTTTGCGAGGAATAGAGAACGTAATTTCGATGAATTTACGAGAGAAAGGTAGTCATTCGAGTTGAAATCGATCATTGGCGAGCTGGAGGAGGATATATTGGGGTCCGGAAGTCGTCGTCTGATCCATCGTTCTTCGCGCGACGATAACGCTGCTTGAAGTTTACTTCCAAGTGCACCATTCGAGTCCATGATACGGGCGTTTTTGATGGTTTGCCGTTCTTGTTTTGCTGTGGTCGTCGTCGGCGATGGCGTCCAAGAAGCAAGGAGCGGCTTTCGTCGGGATATTTGGTTTGTTTTCTATAGCCCAAGACGACTACCCGAGGTTTTTACCTCTGAAGATGGACGTAGAACGGATTTTGAGAAAGCGGAGGATGAGAAAAGGATACGTTTATCAGAAGGAAGGTTGGACCTTGGTGAAAAATGTTCCGGGATCGTAATTGGTCCCCAAGACTTTCCGGCTGTTCGGCTTTAGATTATTTGGGGAACGTGTTGGCGCAGATATTCCTGCGGGCGGCCACAGTTTGTATTTGAGGATTGGAAGAATCGTAATGGTACATAAGTCAAAAATAAAGGGACGAAGCCAGGAAAAAGTGTGAAATAAGAAATGGCCCCCAATTTCCGCGACGACATCAATCTTGCAGAGCTTCAATTTCACGTTGAGCGATGTCCAAATACGCATCGTAGACGTCGTCGTATCCAGCTGAAGAAAAAACCATATCAGAGAGGAAGACAGATATATAGGAAAAAACAAACGGCTTACCAGGATTCTTCGCTAAAGCCCTATATCGAGCAATAACTTCCCGATTGTGCGATATTCCCGCCAGCTGGACATGTTTTATCGTACCTAAATCACAATATACATCAGCACCCGTTCATAGCACAAAAATAAGACAAAGAAACGCACCCGATACATGGATAACATTCGGAATGTACCTCGCCCCGTCAATCGCCGTCAGAAGCGTCAGAGCTGCCCATGCGATATTATGCTGATCGCGTGCGACGCGTATGATACATATATTCGTCGTAGGAGAGAAATATTTGACTGGACCGATACCCGAAACGTAAGAAAGAACAACGTAACGGCGTACCGAGCCGCGAGAACGCACCTGTTAACGACAGACCCAGACCTCCCCATCCCGTATCCCCAAAATTGATGATGATGCTCTGCTTCAATGATGCCCAGATAGCTTTTCCATCGAGAGGTGATGAGCCTGAGGTGCTTTTGCACAGCTGTGCGCATCCTTGTGCGACTGGTACGAACTCGACGAGAAACCAGCGGTTCTAAGACTTTGTAGCTGAGTAAACTGCGGGGGTAGGAGAATAAACGACGTAGCAGGAGCTCACTTTAAATCTGACCATTCTTTTGTAGTTGTACCGGTCCTAGCTGCTATCGCATTTCATCCATCCGTGCTGATGAGGTTCTCGAACAAAGTTAGCGACGCGATGGAACATAGTACCGGGTGTTTGTTTGTTTTAAAGCCTATGGGGTTTTTAAACCAAATATCGGAATCTTCATCGCCGGTTATAACCGGCACGTGCACCAGCACGATGGTCCTGTCAGTGTATCTTGTGCCGCTCCTTCCTTTCTTCCTTCATCCATCCATCCTTCTTCCATCCATCCATCCATGATTCCATCCATCCTTCCAACCCACGCACCGGGACCAACCCCCCCAATTCCGTCAATTGTCCCCGAAAGCTCTTCATGGAAGACGCTTTCGCTACTTTCACCACCCACTCGTATCGTCGGATATGCTCTTTGCCTCTACTCTTATTTGATTTCGCAATCATCAGAACCTGGCGAGAAAATTTGAGATCCTTCGATTCTCCTCCGTAACGCTATAAGTTGTTGAAACCACAATAACACCTGGTTCATTATCATTGGAATCCAACTAGAACTAGACCCAGGACAAAAATTCGGCAGCAGGAACCTTCTTCGTTGGGCTGGTCTTCAACTTGGGGTCTAAAAGAAAGGTTTCCTTGGAAATTTCGACTAAGGAACTTGAGTGGATCTTGTGAAGAAACGCATCATCAAGAACATCCGTTCGATCTTGCCACGTACGACTGTTTCTCCGTAGAATCTGGTACGGGTGAGCCATCGTTGAGGCTCTTTCGCCCTGGGATAAATCCTTCCTCCAAATTCCGGCCTCATGCAAATCAAATCAAGATGAAAGCTCTTTCCTTTTTGAAATAAGATGAAGCCTCTAAAGGCAGAACGTCCATGACGATTACCTCATTTCTTGGATCATCCTACTTGGTGGTCAGAACTCTTCAAGATCGCCTCGTCAACCCAATATCAACGTTCAAAATTGACCACTACGACCTCCATGCTGATATTCTTTCTAACTCGTAACGAGTGGTATACTGTAGGCTATTGGCTGACTTTTCCATGTCAGAGCAAGTTCCGGACCCAATCCCGGTAACGAACACTCCAGTGGCAGCACCTATCATAACCTGAAAATCCCGTGAAAAAACGCGACACCAACGTTTCACTAGATAGATCCGAAACGACAAGTTGCTTTGGCGAGTTTGGTGGAGACGCTCGTTGAATCTTTCAACATCAAGATTAGCATAGGACGGCACCATGGTTTATCTCTCGAGTATATCAACCGTACGAAGAAGCTCCACAATGGGGCAGTTCGGTACCCGCGCTTCCTGAACCGCGCAGGGTAACGCCTGGCATGGAGGTGGTTGTAACTCTCACGGTGCTCGCATCGACTACAAGAATGGCTCACCCCAGTCGTCCGGTATGTTTCTTTATTCCCTCTCGGATCGCTCGACCCCTTTCATCCAGTGCTTTTGTACGGGACTAACGTATTGCATAATTACCAGATACAGAACCGAATACTGCCCTCCCTTCCCGAAGTGATCAAACTTGGCCCTTCGAAATCTAGCTCAGCTCGTGGACAGCATATGTGGCTTCCATCCACCCGCTCCTTCAACCGTGCAGTGTATCATTACCATTGCATACACGGTATGGCAAGCCAACTAAACTTTTCTTGTTTTCCGTCGACTCGTACGGATTGAGTGGCGCTTGCGGCTTGCCAATGCTTACGCGATTAACGGGAATGATATGTCCTGTCGAATAGTATGTATATGAACTCTGAACGCTTACATACGATCGATAACATCTGTGGTTTCCAGAGTTAAGTATCACACAAAGAGACTCATCAGCGTGAAACCTACAAGCCTCCGAATCCCGTTACGGATGCTTGAAATGAGGACCCAGGGAACACCGTCTATATGAAACGCCTCCATCAGCCCCTCAAAACTTACTTCACGACCACTTTCCCCTTGATTAAATCAAGCTAAGAATGGGCCTCAGAAGAACCCAAGCCCTAAACATAATGGGGAAGCTATTGTTCGATATAGGGCTTTAGGGAAGAATCCTGGTAAGCCGTTTGTTTTTCCCTACATATCTGTCTTCCTCTCTGATATGATTTTTTCTTCAGGTGAATACGAAAAAGTCTACGATACGTATTTGGACATCTCTGAACGTGACATTGAAACGCTGCAAGATTGACGTCCTCGTGGATCAAGCAGCGCTATCATCGCGCGACGAACGATGGATCAGACGACGACTTCCAGACCCCAACATATCCTCCTCCAGCTCGCCAATGATCTATTTCAACTCGAACGGTTACCTTTCTCTAGCAAATTCATCGAAATTACGTTCGTTATTTTTCGCAAAGCTCGCTGTAGTACCGGATGTACTGGGTTCAGGAGGATCGAGGCTGTTGGTGAACGGGAAAGCACACGCAGCGTTCGAAGCGCGATTATCGGAAGTCTTCAAAGGTGAGACCGCTCTGCTCTTCAATTCTGGATTCAACGCGAACCGGGGATTCTTCGCGTACGTTCCGCAGCCGGGAGACGTGCTGGTTTATGACGAATACATCCATGCGTCGGTTCATGATGGTGTACGTGCTTCACGAGCACGCGGAGCACAGTTCTCGTTCGCCTATAACCCGATATCAGATCTGGAAAGTGTGCTTTATCAACTACAAGAAGGGCGAATAGAGCTTAGGACGGGAGAAAATAGTCTGTTCTTGTCGGACTTTACAGCGTGGATGGGATGTTTTCGCCGTTACGAGAGATCGCCGATCTGCTAGAGGAGACTTTCCCACTGAAAAACGCCTACCTTGTTGTCTATGAAGCCTATTCCACTGGTGTTTATGGTCCTCAAGGCAGAGGACGCGTCGTTGAGCTTGGATTAGAGGATAAAGTCCTTGCGCGATTGCATACTCTCGCCTTTAATTCCAGTTCTGGCACCCCATCCGCGCCCACTATCAGCATACCTACTCGCGCTCGGGGTAAACGTGCGGCCCATCACATGGCCGGCGGTACCGCAAGGGAAGGACCGCTTACGGGTGTGCTTGCATGCGGAGAATGCAGAGGAGCTGGATAGGTTGATTGAGGGGATTATTAGTTGGGCGAGGGAGACGATGGCTCAAAGGGAGAGGAAGAATACTCCTTCGATGTCACCGACATCTGTCTCGGTGTCATTGTCACTCATGGCCCAGATTGGAAAAAATATATTCAGAACTTGCGAATGATATATGCACGTTGGCCAAACCAATAAAATTTTCGATCACAAATTTTCATAAAAGAAAATTGTACAATTTTTTTAAAACTAATCGTCGAGTCCGTCAGAATCCATTGCCTGTTCTCTATCCTTTCCCTTTCCCACTGTTTCCTTCGAACGGTTCTTCTTCATACGAAGCTCGTGTTCATCTTCGCTGTCTGCATATCCCCAACGACGATTTTCATCGCTATCGGAATAATGCTTGCGCTTACGCTCGCGGTCACGATCACACTCGTCGTCACTGGCCATGTTGTACTTGCGGAAAAGTTTTTGCTTACTCTTTTTTGCTTCGGATTCGACGTATCTCCGAAAGTCAGCAACAGACATGTTTTTGAATCAAGATTTATACTGACCTAGACTTACATCAGTACTACCCCAAAAAATATGGATTCAAATTTTACATACCTTCCGGATCGGCGACCCAGTCAGCCGCATCCTCAACGTGGGCTAAATGTTTATTAGCCTTGAAGAGTCCAGTATCACCAGAGGCGATGCTGTGGCTGATGCCATATGCGGCCTGAATGTGGTCCTTTGTGAATTCACGACCGGGATATTTATCGTTATCTATACATTGCACTTAGTAAGGTTCAAAAAGATGAGCAGACACATACCTTTGGAAACACAATAGCCTCCCTTCGACCTTCCCCATCCAAGACCCGCTAACCGATGATAAATAGCCTCTAGACCATTAAACCGTGCAAGCGCGATTGAGACCAATTCGGCGTGTGGAAGAGCGCTGTGAGTGATGCTAAGGAATTCACGCAGCCAGGTGATGAAGGCTCCGTTAGCTTCGATTTGGTTGCGTCCGCTGGCCGGTTTGAATTTCGATGAGGACACCAGGTTTGAATTAGGGCTTCGATCCGAATTAGATGGACTTAACGGGAGGGCGGCCCGCTCTCGTGCGACAAGAAGTGGTGGTCGCTAGGAAATATAGGAAATATACGGTTAGAATATATGTGCACAGATAAAGATATATCTTACCACCGTTAGTGCCGATGTTTTGTTATTGGCGACGTCTTCCGAGAAGATGTCGCATACCAGAATGCCCGAGTCCGTTTCTTTGAGTTGATAGGAGTTGATAACCTTGACGTTTAGCGAACGACTGGTATTGTTGAGGATAGAGCCGACACTTCCCAACTGAATGCGGCTGTCTTCCGAGACCTGGCCAGTTCGATAGAGACGAAATTCATGATCTGCAACAATCAATAAGAGAGCATAGTGATAAATGACAGGAATCGTACTTTTTTTAGGCGAAAGATTAGAGACGGCAGCAGGCAGGATATCGGAGAGAAGAGTTTTATAAATGTGACGAGCTCCTGCGACTTCTTTGACCAAGGAAAGAGAGTTGACAGGGACGTACACCTCAAGAGGTGGCTTGGATTGATCAGAGGCATCGTGGAATTGAACCATGACTAAAAAAAAATGAGAAAAATTAACTTGAGCCACGTCAATGACTATTGACCTATCTTTTCTTCCTTTTCATGGGATATCCCATCCGTCTCTGGCAATAACCAATCATCCAGGTCCTGATCGCGTTCCCACATCTCTCATTCCTCCTGTATCGGGCGTGCATCGATGTTCATGGTGGTTGATTCATCTTCGTTCGTCTCGCTGTTAGGAGGTGCTACACTCGAGCTCTCCGTGGTTTCGTCAAGGACCTCTGCTGAATATAAAGTGAGAAAAAAAAAGCAAGTTATATGCTTCCTGACTCACAAATATCTGACTCCGCAGAGGGAGGACCCATGCCGTCAAGATGTTTGAAATTTGCAGGTGGATCGGTGGTAAGATTGAGTGAGATCAGCTTTTTATTGGCGCTATAAGAGACCACATGAGACGTATACCTTGAAGCGAGTAGGTGAAATCGCATTGTGAAGGACGATTGTCGACGACGTCAGTTGCCTCGGTCTGGCGTACAAACCCGGTCAAGCTCCATCCCTTGCTGGTGTCGCATCGAGATTTACAAAATATCTGCATAGGAGTGAGCTGTATCTTGCTAGCTTGTGGGAAAGCGATTGGGCTCCTAACATTCTTTGGGAGTCAGGTTGAAGTAAACAAGTGAATGGGTCAACTAGAGTGGGCGACAGGAGCTTGAATCAGTCCTGTTCCTGGGCCCTCTTTGCAGTACGAGTACGAGTCTATGAATGGAATTGATTGGCTTACAAGACAGAGGTTGCTGAATGGGCCGAGGTTAAAGCATATAGTGAAAGTTGTCAGCTGGAGGTTGTTGTATGATGATTAAGTAACGCACGAGGAGGATTATTAAATGGTCTGGCCTGCAAAGTTTCCCAATTCGAGAGCAACGGTCCAAAATCTAACGTCTTCAAGCGTACGCAACGCGGATGTGGCCGGAACTCAAACAACCGACGCTCTCTCGGTTCTGGCTACCGTTTGAAGCTGAACTATCGAGCCGTGGAGATCCGTAAAGACACTAGAGTATCAATAAAATGAGAACATCAGAGAGCAGGGGGGCCGAGATGCGCACAATTTTAATCCCGGAGATTCGGAATGAAAATCGCGGGAAGTCATTATCTGCCACGTGACTTGGGCATATCCAATGTATTAAAATTTACTCCTCTCAATCTCTAACGTTTTCTATATATTTCTGAATAACCATCCGTTGCCTTCATCATCACTGATTTTGGCCGCGGTAGTTGTCATCACGCTTTGTTTCGCATCGAAACAAAGTACGTCCTGGCATGCTCTCCCTCGGAAGGGCGAGAGTCGTCTTCAACCTACTCAAAACTCCAGCCTCTCTGCGACCGTTTCTCTCTTCCTCACCGAGCCCCGTCTCTACTACGACAGTTTCTTTTCCACGTCGCATCTTTTCCACAACCACGGATTCTCAGAACGACCCCTTCAACTACACGTTGGGGCGCTGGGTGTAAGTCTTGTACATTCTGTTCCATTGCGTACATTTCTGACCCGTCATTTCTGTTGCTCAGCTATAACGAAGCTACTCGCCAGAAAGAGCGGAGGCTCGTTTTCAATGTCGACGAGCTGAGTCGACTTGCAGCCGAGTCCGTCAGCAAAACGGCAGAGGATGTGGTCAGCTTGTCGAAGCTTGCCGAGGGTGCATTCCACCGTATCTTCATCATCACTCTACGTGACGGTCAGCGGGTGGTTGCTCGCATACCCTACCCCATTACTGTGCCAAAGTACCACATTATCGCCAGCGAAGTTGCCACTATTGAGTACCTGCGTTCCCATGGGTTCCCTGTTCCCAAAATTTACGCGTACTCGCCTGACTCGAACAACACCGCTGGAACCGCCTATATCATGATGGAGCTCGTTCATGGCTCCACGCTCGCTGACGTTTGGCCTAGCCTAGACAACCAGGAAGTCATTTCCGTCGTCCGCCAACTCACTCAACTCGAGTCGCGGATGATGTCACTGTCTTTCCCCGCTGGAGGAAGCCTGTACTTCACTGCAGACTTGGATAAGGTTGCCCCGGGGCTGGGCACACCTCTGGACGACAAGCGTTTCTGCGTCGGTCCTGACGTAAAGCTGGCGCTGTGGTACGGCAGGAGGCAAAATCTCGACGTGCATCGAGGACCGTGTACGTCATTTTGGCCCTTTTATTATCACGTTCCTCAATCTAACCGATAACTATAGATCAAACCGCCGAAGCAGTTCTCAGAGCAGAGGCTCATAAAGAACTCGCTTACCTAAAGCAGTTCCGAAGACAACCGATCCTCCCATTGCGGCGTGAGAGGAGGCCAAGCTACAACTACCAGCCGCAGTCGCCGTCGGACCACGTCGAAAACTTGGAGCGATACCTCGACATCGTGTCATTCCTCATCCCGAGCGACCCCAGTTTTAGTCGGTTTTGTATCCGCCATCCGGATCTCCAGCACAACAATATCATTGTGTCAAAGTCGCCTGACTCTGGCTGCAAAGTCGTGGGACTAATTGACTGGCAACACGCCTCTATCCTACCCATGTTTCTCCTCGCTGGCATTCCCCAACCCCTCCAGAATCATGATGATAGTGCCTCGCAGTCTATGACGCTGCCCTCTTTGCCGACGAACTTTGACCAGTTGACTGGAGCTGCACGAGCCAGACAGGAGGATCGTTACAAATGTCGCCTCGCCCATTACCATTACGTCACCAGCACGGAGGAGTGCAACCAGCTCCACCACGCCGCCTTCACGGACTCTTTGCATGCGCTCCGCGAACTTCTCTTCCAACAGGCTAGTGCCCCGTGGGAGGGAGAGACTATTGATCTGAAGAATGCGCTGATTGAAGCCACGGAGAAGTGGGAGGAGCTCGCGGGTGGAGGCATGCCGTGTCCCATCAAGTTCGACGCAGAGGACCTACCCAAGACAACGGCGCTGAACAAGGAACTGAGTGAAATGGAGAGGGGCTTCGATATCTTGCAGAGCATCTGCCGCCTTGGAGAGGAAGGCTGGGTGCTGCCTGAACACTACGAGAATGCCGTGGAGTTTTTGAAGACGACGAAGGAGGATTGGTTGGCGGACCCCGATTCGGTGGACGAACGGGAGGAGGTCATGACTCACTGGCCCTGGGACGACATAGACGAGACAGAGTATATGTGATGGGTCGAGCTAGATGCTCCGTGCTGCTGTGTATTTTCTACAACGGCCAGTTGGCCTCGTTCTTCATATCGTAGCTACGGGAGACGTTTTGCAGAGGAGGAATGTGTCGTTGCCGTCGTGTTTTCGCTATGCCCTGGGCCAACCTCTCTTACGAAAGTGCTCCATAGCTCATGTCTTCTCTCTTAGTGCGGATCGCGTACCGCTATTGACGGACATTCCTTCAAATGACTGAATCATCAGACTGGAGAATAGACCGAGTGTTGGCGTCGACGGGCATAATAATCCATCTTCCATATTGTGCCCGGTCCATCGTTGTTGTGCGTGCATATCCGGATGCCGATGCGCAATCTCTTCGTGTTTTGTTAAAGGCAGGAAGGTATCATTTTGGTGGACTTTCGTGTTTGTTCATCTCTGCGTTTTGTTCATTCGTAAATAGAGTATTTGTTGATCTGTAATTTTTCACAACAGGCTCACATTCATTTTGCACGCAAAAAAAGAAACTGCATACGTTGATCATCTAGTAGGACGACCTAATGGAATTTCGTCATCTGCACCCATCAGATTTCCCCGCATCAGAGGCATTGACCTTCCCACGATCCCAAGGTCTATGTTTGACCACCACGACATATACCTGTGCCGTGGTATATTTTACAAGATTCAGCGGTTTCGTAATGTCAGAGCAAGTTCCCGACGCAACGAACACTCCAGCGTCACTACCTTTCATACCTTGGAAACCTACTCGAAAATCTCGGTACCAGCGTTTTACTATATGGAGGCAAAAAAAATGGGGTGCTGTAGTAAGATCTTTCTATCTCTGGATTCAGTGAGTTCCTTTTCTCTGTCGCTTTCATCAGGGGTTTTACGTATGGACCATTCCGGCATACTTAGGTGTCCACAGCCGTGGCATTGTCTCTGGTGGCTGCTCTGGCCCATCCCCTGGCACTTTAGGGTTCCTCCACAACTGTCTCCTGCAGAGCTAAGCGACACGATTGACAAATACGATTTCGTCCTGGAACGCGCAAGGACCAAAGTAAATTATACCTTCCTTCGCAAAATGCCCCTCTTTTGTATGCGCGACACTCCCCTGCGAACAGTCTACCGTCTTTACGAGACCGTCTTTACCAGCAGTATGAATGAAATGATGGAGGAATCTCAGTATTTCTTCCATCAGCAGCCGAAGTGGAAACTCAAGGACATTCCTGACCCCAAAGACCCGGATCCGAAGCGACAAGCAGCTTTGGCCAGCTTGGTGGAGACACTTGTCGACTCCTTCAACTTCAAAATCAGCAAAGGACTACGTCGCGCGTTATCTATCAAGTATCCCCTCCGTATTGCGGAATTTAAAAAGGAGCTGAATCCGCCGTACGAAGAAGCTCCAGAGTGGTGTAGTTTGATGCCTGCCCTTCCTGAAACACTCAGAGTCATGCCTGATTCCGAGCTCCATCTCTGTCCTTTCCCCTTCTTTGTGAAGAGGAACATTGCAGTGGATGCCGGGCAACTCTGGAACATTTAGGTCCTGGCTTGTTACCCACGTTGGCCGTTGGACAAATAGCCCATATATAATGATGTATAAAGTCATGCAGAGAATTTAAAACATTTACGGCGCTCGTGGGCGAATCAAAGGTTTTTTTTACTATTATTGTTTTGTGCATGAGAAACATAAATCTAATAGAACAACACATTCGATTAGTGCTGTGCTTTTATTGAACGTTGATACAGAAGAAAAGATTGTAGGAGTGAGGATGGCAAGGACCGACTGGGCGGGATCGTGAATAAACCCAACGAGAAAAACCAGCGGTTCTAGTTCTCCCACCTGGTTATTGTTAGCGCTACCTGCTCTCTGTCTCGCTGCCCTCGTTACTGCTCTGCACCGACACCCGCTGCCGTGACCACTTCGACCCCACGCGCTCGGCCTCCATATCTCCGTTGTTTCCACCCTGTCGGGGTAGAAAGCTTCTCCCACCACACTCGCCCAATCAAAATCAATAACCATAAGTCCAATATGGCCCTTTGTCTTCGGCACAAGTAGATTGCAACTGCGCACATTTCCATGAACGTACTTGGATACATGCAGCTCTGCGAACTTGGTACGGATAAAAGCCCCTTCTTCTGGAGTGACATCGCGCTTATTCAACTTGGAACCGGAGGAAGGAGATAAACTGGTATGTTGATAGGTCGAGCACGTCCATAACTACCATTTTCCACCCGCCACCTATTTCTTCGTACCCTAGGAGCTGCGGGGCAATTCCCATCTCCGCGCATTTGCGATGCACTACTGGGGAATACTTGTATGTGAACTTGATGCATATTTTTTTGTGTTCTTCCTCCGTCTCTCCCATGAATACGAGCTGTTCCTGACTTTCTTGCTTCGTATATTTGAATTTTACGAGCCTATTTGTGGTGGTACACATGTACGTTGTGCGGTCGGGGAAAAGTGGGTTGAGTCTGTTGAGGATTCTGGGATTGTCGAGCGACTCGTAGATTACTTCGAGCGCGGTAAGTGCCTTCCTAAATGCGCCGATTTGTCTTGCAAGAACTAAACGCATGTTTTCGTCCGTGTAATGACAGAACAGAGGAACTGCAGGTGCGAGGATTTGGAAATGGGGGCGATCTGTCCATACCACGCCGGAGAAACAGATATGCGGACCTTTGGAAGTTGGTATGAGTGTACGAAATATGTGGATAGCAAAGAAGACAAGAAATGGAAATGCGTCCCAAAAACTGTCATCAACAAACACGGAAAGTTGAATTGAAGATACCTCGTCGCTCCTCTCCCCGTGAATTTCACATACGCAAATATCCCCTCCGCATATGGATCCACAATTGTTCCGTCTGTATCTCTGCCCATACCAAGCTCGTTGATTGCAGTCATGATCACCGACACAAAGTCGCCTGCGTCAATAACTCCTCCTCTAGAAATGTACATGACTTTCTGGTTCTGTGAGTCTACATCTCGACTATCCAGATGCTCAGAAGTTGAATTTGGGTATTGGTTAAGGGGTATCCCGCACTCCTGGAACATCCTCCTAACAACGCGACCACGCCCATCAGAGTAGAACCCTCCCATGTTACCAAAAAGTTGAGATGCGAGTATATTATCCTGTGCGAGAGGCCGGTAGGTCTTACAGTCATCGAGAAATTGCTGGAATGTGTGGTGTAGCAAAGTAATGGGAATGGTCGACTCCTCCGAGAGCGAGCGAGGCCATGTGATCTTGGATTTGCCTCCGTTAGTAGATCCATAGTACCGCTTGATCAATGTGTTTATTTGGGCGTTTACGTTGGGAGGTGCATCTTTGTAGCAGTCTATGATCCCCTGACGTTCTGTAGAAATGTTCGCCGTATTATATGCCGCATTATCCAACGACATCGCTGTTTGTTGGGATGATTGCGATTAGAAACGCTAGTGCGAGCACTGACTTCCCACTCACATTGAATACCGACGATAAAGTCAACCTTTCTTGCTGTACCGTATGCTTCGAAATGGGAGGATAATTTTGACCCCTTTGGCAACAGTGGGAACACACCATCATCGGCCCCGTCAAGGAAAATAAGCCCAGAGGTTTCAACAATGTTGGCATTGATTGGGATTGAACATTCCCACAAGGCAACAGACACGGCGCCTTTATGTCTCAATAGGTCTTCGTGAAGAGTACAGATCCTGGATTTCAACTCGGATACGGTAGCTGCATCTAGGTCAGCAGAGATTATTCGAAGATCAGCGACGTTGAAATCCATGGTACCGTCTGACATAAAATATGTCATCTCCACTATCGTATCACGTCCCGTAGTAGTCATGAGTCTTTGGGAAGGTAAAAATAAAATGTTGGAGATTATCTCAGAGCGCCGATGACTGATAAATTCTTCGATAAGATAATTTCGTGTTGATAGATCTTGAATGAAATATATATGAGATATGTGTTTAATAAAGGAGAGGAAAATGAAGAAACCAAAATTCGGTGGCATACGAATTTTGGGGGTTTGCGGAGGTCTTTGGCGGTGGGTTGCGAGCGGTCCGGAAAAGAACACGTGACTGCCGCGAAAGCAATCCCGACCACGCGTATTGAGTCTTGATGACCGAACGCGAACGGGAAAGGAGAGGAGGCCGCCAAAGGCCTGAGCGTATGGGTGGTAGAGAGCAAAAACAATAGAACTTCAAAAGGAATACAGAGAGAATTTCCCGACAACGAGAAGAGGGAAAGAACGAGGAATTCGAATTACGTGGCCGAAGAGAAGTGACGCGGTGAGTGTGACAGATAATCACAATCATTATCTTATCCTACGATGAGCCGCCTCGTAAATTGATATTCTCGCATCAAGGGAAGAATGATCACGAGGCAAGAATAAGGTCTTTGGGCGAACTGATGTGACACGTAACACTCTGTTTTTACGAACCACCATCATCGCCCCTTGCAGCCCTCGAGCACGCCCGACTGGGAGCTCGAGAGAGCTTTCTTTTTCATCACTATGTACCGTCAACGACCTTTATTACTGCGTTCTTTGATTCCTTGCTATGTAACTGCATAAGAATCGGCTTTGCTGGGCTATGACGTGGGTAACCATGGTTGGAAATGGAATCCATCCGTTATCGAAACTGGAGTGTTGCTACTTAAGCTGCGTATATATTTTGTGCTATATGATGTTTTTCTCCCTAACACAGACATTCCGCCAACTTCTCCTGATTAGCATCCTTTTTTTCCATTCACCGGTTTCGGAACGGTAACGTTGCATGTAAGAAACATGGAAACAAGCTACGGTATGTGTTTTAGATGGCATTCTATCAAGCCTTTTACTCACCAATTTTTATCCCTACCACTCCCTACCGCTACTCCAACAACCTCTGTGAGCCGCGTATGGCCACATGTTAACTGCTGTGCTTTTCCAACACCTCTGCGAGCCTCGTACGGTCGCATGTTAACTGCTGTGCTATTCCAACAACCTCTGCGAGCCTCGTACGGCCGCATGTTAACTGCTGTGCTTTTCCAACAACCTCTGTGAGCCTCGTACGGCCACATGTTAACTGCTGTGCTTTTCCAACACCTCTGCGAGCCTTGTACGGCCGCATGTTAACTGCTGTGCTATTCCAGCAACCTCTGCGAGCCTTGTACGGCCGCATGTTAACTGCTATGCTATTCCAACAACCTCTGCGAGCCTCGTACGGCCGCATGTTGATTGCTGTGCTATTCCAACAACCTCTGCGAGCCTCGTACGACCGCATGTTGATCGCTGAGCTTTTCCAACAACCTCTGTGAGCCTCGTATGGCCACATGTTGATCGCTTTCTCTGCTGTTCCGACAACCTCTGTGAGCCTCATATGGCCACATGTTGATCGCTTTTCCTGCTATTTTCTACAACCTCTATGAGCCTTGTATGGCTACATGTTGATTGTTATTTTGGCTATCCTTGCCACTCCAGCAACCTCTGAGCCTCGTTCGGCCCCATTTTGATCGCTTTTCGTGCTATTCCGCTGTTCGGGCTATTTATACTACCCCGTTAATTCTGATATCATGTTACCCTGCTAGTTTTTTATGTTCGTTAACCTCGTTTTCCTTTACCTAGATATTCTCTCACCTTACCACTCCATGCTACTCCCTACCCCGCTATTCTTGCATCTATTTTACCCTTGCAATGTTTTCACTGATACAGACTTCTCACCATCCTCCTTCGGGTTTAGCATTCTCCCTTATTCGCTTTTCATAGAGGCTTGATAACATTGTATGGAGCAGATGTGATTAGCATGGAATACAAGTTATGGTATGTGAATTTTAGGTTACATTCTACAACACCCTTTTACTCACCAATTTTTCTTCATCTTTCGTCCCTATTTGCATCCAACTGCTATTCAAACAACTTATATGAGCCTCGTGCGGTCATATGTTGATAGATATTCCCGCTATTCCGTTGGCCCTGCCACTCAGCCGTTATCACCCTACCCTGCTACTCTCGTTATTATCGCCATTCTCGCCATTTGGCCGCGAACGAGCTAGCAGCCTGTGTAGTACTTCAAATATAATACTATTCACACTATTATACCATGCAAGCGACGATCCACCAGCGCCACCGCGCTGTTTTCTAATTATCCCGTTTTCTATATTCGGGATGTTTGCTATCCCAATATTCGACGGCACCAGACAATGGAGGGTGTTATGCCCCATGTCTATATAAGCAGATACAGTGCATCTCGTATCACCGCTTCTATTGTATACTCACGTTATATTTTAATATGGCACAATATCTTTCGTACATATCGTGCCCATGCATTCGCAGTCCACACCCATACAATTTTGTACTCAATATGGCAGAAGGCTTACTGCCCATACCCCGACATTCGGATAGAGGCCACGTCAAAATGTTGATATTAAGCACACCACCCCTTGTATTCATTGGTTAACATACATATGTGATAAAGTCACCTGACCTGTTTATTGGCTTCCCGGTATGGGTGGGGATGGGGATGCTACTTGCTCGGCATAATTTTCGGGATGGAGAAAAACAAGGGCCTCCTCTGAATAAAAATGGCAATAGCTAGAATAAAGGGATTTGCACTACGTATGTACATTGTAAGTCAAGTACAGCGTTCTAAATGGGTTTGGCCCTAACGCGACGCGACATGGAAAACACGCGCGTGACGGCGAAAAACAAAACTATACGCTGAGCAGCCATGTAAAAAAGGTCTCCGGCAGGGCAACGCACTATTTTTCGGACCTCGAGCTCGCATCGTCGCGAGGGGGGGTATTTGAAAATTTCAAGATTCAATGCTTACTTTTTCTTTTTCTACTTGGCCTTGGAATAATTAATTAACAACTTGGCTAACATGGTACACGAAGCCACTACGTATGTCACTACCATCACCGTGTTCAATCCCACCCGTCGAGCCTACTACCCGGCAACGTTGTACCGAGGCCGCAATATGTAGAGCTCCGGATTCCATCTGTACATCAAGATCATGAGCGTGGAATCCCAGCCAGCTCCTGTTGACGAGTTCTTCCAGCTTGACGGTTCCTTAGGTCTAGTACCACATCCATTCCGGCCTTGAACCAATGTCGGGAAAGGGCACGTGGACGTGTCACCCGGGACGGGATGCTCGGGGTGCGCAATTATGCAGTCGGAATGGGATATTCGGGATGTCTGATGGAGAAATGCCGGGTGGAATGGAGTAAATAGGCTGCCCGGGATGGAATCTATGATGTCTCATCTCAGGAGGCCATCAATTCCGAGCACACATCCCATCCCGAAATATAAACACACTTACGTGTCTAATTTTCTAACACAGACGTAACTACATTTTGTCATTTTACACTTGCACCCTACCCCCCGACATTAAGCACACCGTGACGCCAGATGTTGGTTGAATAATGATGTTCATCATTTGAGACACTCTTCTCCAGGTTCTATGCTCGGCTCTTCATCCTTAATTATCTGACTGTTCCGGCTTGTTATCCTGCTCAATACAGGTACATTAGCGCCGAAGTGTTGCAGGCTGCTCAATGGGCTTTTGACATTGCCCGGCTTACCTGCTATGATAAACTGCGAAGAATATTTTGTTGTCACGTAAGTCTCGAATGATATCGAACATGGTTTTTATTTTATTTTGCGTCACGATATCGTGTATCGGACTTCGCTACTGCCAAAGGTGATGATCTCAGGGCACATCAACTGCCTTTTATTTATTTTGATGCTACATATTTTCTGCTTAAGAAGTGGACAGCGGATTTGAGGCTTTCTCCCTTGGAAGCCCCAATTTATTTTGTCCTCTCTAGAAAAATCATAAGATTGAACTTTTGTCAGTCAATTTTATTTTATTTTATTTTTCAAATTTCTTGGCCGCCCTGTTCACAGCTGGGGGTAACCTTTCAGTTAAAGCCTTAACTATATTTCACTTGATTTTCTTTCGGGTCTTCTTTTTCTTTTTCTTTTCCCTATGTTTTGCATGATTTTCAGCGACTCGGGACTCGGCTTGATATCTGCTCAATTTTCCCCATCCCTGACTGATCCCACTATATGACATTTTGAACTCGCTATTCTCTCAAAGCCTGTGTCACTCAGACACCTACCGAATCGTCAGTATTGACTCAGATTCGAGTCAAATATTTTCTACTCTCAATGCAAACACACATTTCGAAGGCCTCAAATATGACCTGATCCACGAAGTTGATCGCTAGTTGATCGCGTACTCTGCCCAGTTTGGCCAAAATTAAAATTAAAATATATTCTCTTTTACATTCAAATGCTTACATGCTGCATATATTTTTTGTTACACCATATAACTCACACATCCTTGGCCGGACACATTATGTAACATTGTGATAAGATAAGCACCCATTAACGACGCTGACCTTTTGAATATAGGGCTAAGTTTTGCCTAGAATAAAATAAATGTGGTCTGTCACTCCTAAATGTGGGTATCGAGACTCACTCGCCGCGTCATGACATTCCTAAAATTGGGTGTCGCAGTATCGTCTCGATATAAAACATGAAGTGAAGTCTGCTTCATGGGCAGGAGAGCCCCGGGCCGGGCACAAATCCGGCACTGGGCTTTCGCCCAAACTCTATTTAGCTAGCTACATATAAATATTTTTCTAGCAGCTCGCAAGCTTACTCTACGAATAGAAATGTGTCTGCAGGGGTGACCCCCAAAGACTCGGCTCTGCTCATCACCCATCTTTGGGCGAACTGATGGTGCCGGTGACGCGTGACACTCTGTTTTTCACGAACCACCATCATCACCACGACCGACTGGGAGCTCGAGAAAGCTTTCTTTTTTCATCCTTTTCCACTTTCAACAACATTCTTTTGCTGATCTCTCGTTAATTTAGGACACTGGTTTTTTAGCGTGCCAGCGTGCAGAAGCGTATGGCGGTTATGGCGGTTATTTAGGGGAAGTATTCCCGCGCACCGCTCATTGGGATTTTTACATTTTCCGCGCAACTTTAGGCCATTTTAAGCCTTATATCATCTAAGTTGAAATATCGTTTTTTATGTGCGTGGGGAAGACGTTGCACGCTTTTTTTGGTTGGCGCGTATCAAGTTTGTACGCGCCGATACTGATGAACATCTTATCCCGGAGTTTTTGAGGCAACAACCAATCGAAATTCTCAAGGAAAACTGCGTCATTCCAGTCCTGGAAATCCTTTCGATTGATGGGTTCTGCTTTGCTGTAATGCCCAGGTAGCTTATTCCTGGCCATCCTATTCTGCTTTCGTATATTCATGAAAAAACTTCAGATGGGGGATATACATCGAATATCCTAGATTTCGGACGATGCGCGAGGTCCTTCGTATGATGCACACGATGCTTAAAGTAAGTGACATTCATTGCAAAATCAAGTTGGATGGTGTAGTTACTACCTTTTCTGAAGGGACTGAGTTTTCTCCGCCAGCATAATATCGTTCATGGAGTAAGCTTTCTGTCATATATCTTTGCATGTACTCATCCGATTTTTGCAGGATATCAGCATGAAGAACTTTCTGACCGACGATTTTAGAGATTTCATGGTTTCAGAGAACGGCGATGGGCTGCAGGTCTCGCACTATATGCAATTTACGATCTCGACGTCTGCTTAAAGCTTCCCGTGGACGTAAATCGCAAGGATTATTGGATCTCTAATGAGCACGCTTGGGGAACTTTCAACGTTACTACGGATTTTGCACTGGGGTAGTATGACTATAATGCGTTTATCACGGATGTTGGGACCTTGGGCGACATGTTTTCAGACAAAGTTCAGGTATATCCTATTTGATAATCCGCGTCCATTGATCTTTCTGATCGATTTTCAGTACCTAATTCCGGCACTGTCTATATTGGCTCCGTTCCTAGACAAACTCACGACGCATCGGCTGAAAGAACGTTTCACAGCTTCCGAAGCTGTCTCATTTTTTGAAGAATTTCATTCTCAATTGACGGAGGAGGAATTATCGCAGAAGATTTGGAAAGAAGGCTGGGATAACATTATATACGATAGGTGAGCCGCTGTTCCTCCCGAGTTCGCTAAGAAGTGGGCGCACTATAGGGAACCGTCTGTATCTTGGACAACGAAACTCCTGCGTAATGCTTGCAGGTATTGATTCCTTAGGCGTAATGTGACTCGATTTCGGAGGTGCCTTGGGTGGATACCCAACTGTGGACGTGCGATCGTTTCCTATTTTACCACAGGCCAGAAGATAACCTTATAATTTCTTGACATACATGTTTCTGTAGTTGCTTCCATCCATTTCGTACTTGTACATTCTTTACTTTGGATTTATAGAGTCTATCTATCCCCTTCGCATTTAGTTAACAGTCGAGGACAAGTATTCAACGGATTATATTTGAGTTTGACCTTTCCCAGCCGTTCAACGCATTGTCGACAGTTGATGCGATAGTTGAGTAGTGCTATCTATATCTTCATGGACAGGTCGAAGTCGTAATAATTATAGCGTACATCATATAACGAATCCGTGATGCTGGACGTCTCGGGCAGGTGCTCTGCCGATATTCTGATGCGGCATCTGCACCAATGATTGATCAATCAAATTTGGGTTAGGGTTTAGTCCGACGAAATTGCATTGTTCGGCTTTCCATTTCTTTTCGTATCCTTATCCATTGCCGCTAGATTTTCCATTTTCTCTTCAAAGTTGAAATGGCCATTACTCGAATTGGATTGTACTTTCTTTGTACGGGGGTGCTCAGAACCTCACTGGAGCCATTGAAAAAGCAACGATGAGGCAGACTCGGACCCTCTCTTGCAATTCGCGTCTACGCATTCGCACTTCATGAATTTATATCGTGCTATTTGAACTTTCTGAAGTCTTTACATCATCTAAGGAACCGAATTCAGGACGCAAGTGGCTCGCCGAAATGGTCCGGTAACGTTCTTTTTTTCCTCATCTAATGCAGATGCTTTGTACAGGACTGACATATGGCATATACCTCTCAGGCTCAGGACCAACGAACTTGATCAACCGTGCAGATGAACATTCGAAGACTCAAATAGTACACATGGCTCCTACATACCCACCTTCAATCGTGGCATGTATATCCATGTCAACTCAGCTGTGTATCTGTTGTTTTGAAGACTTGAGGATATGTGGTCAGCACATATCGCAGCGCAGATACGATATGTCAGACTTTTATTGTTCCTTCTCAACTCGTACGGGTTGGATGGCTTGCCTATATTTACGCAATTAACGACAAGGTCATGTTCTGTCAAACGCTTGTAAGCATATGCATTTAAACTTGTTTCTACCGGATAGCCTCGACATTAATGACTCTTTCGACCTCCAAGTTTACATACTGTTGCTAACATCTGTGATTTCCAGAGTCAGAGATCACAGGAATCTAAGACAGGTCGTCCTAGCAGTTAGCATCTTCAACGCACAACAGGAAACCGGGGCAAGGCCCTGGAGAACCCCAACACGACTCTCCGCGTCATAACCTACCAAAGCCTGGCTTGCCAAAGCATCCAAGCCTTGGTCCCCCTAAGCTAGGCAGACCTGGTTCTACAAGGTCATCGCCCAAACAATCTTCACCTGGGATGAAGAGTGGCCGACCGAATCAACCTGCCTCCAAATCTCCGTCTACGCAGACAAAGAAAGGGCGACCGAGTACCAATCAACCCGGCTCAAAGACGCCAAAAACAAACCGACCTAGTACCCAGAAACCTTCCACACAAATACAGAAGGGAGAACCGAAGACCAATCGACCTGGTACACAGTCGCCAAAAACCAATGGGAAAACCAATGGGCCTGGTACCAAAACCCCTTCTGCTCGGCCGAGGACTCCGCAGAACAAGTCAAACCCTCCAAATTCGAAGCAACCTGGTACCAACACGCACCCGAAAACCAAACAGCCTTCTACAAAAAACAAGACGGGTAGGCCCAAGACGACTCGACCAAATACAAAGCAACCTGGTTCAGGAAAGGGGAAGCCCGGGCAGCCCAAGACGACGCGTCCACAAACGAAGCAATTTCCTAGTAAACCGACAACTGGTCCTCCAAACACCAAGAATCCTTCGACAAGGACAGGGAAACCGAGAACCACCCGACCGGGTACCAAGCAATCTTCTACCTTCTACGCAGACGAAAGCTGAGCCTAAGACAAGGCGTCCTGGTAGTAAGGGACCTTCCACTACGAAGTGACCTAGTCAGCCGAAGATTCAACGCAAACCGTCTCCAAATCGACCGAATAGCAAGCAGCCATCTACGAGGACGAAGAGCAAGCATCCCAAGACGACGCGACCGAATACGAAGCAGCCTTCGACCAAGAATGGTCCTCGTCCCAATACTAAACAGCCACCGACAAGGAAGACAAATCGGCCAAAGACGACACGTCCGAATACGAAGCAGCCCTCGACCAAGCACACGAAGACACCTCGTACAAAAACCAGGAAGCCATCGACAAATCGGCCCAAGACAACTCGTCCCAGGACTAAACAGCCTACAAGGAAGAAACCCGACCGACATTCGAAGGTGCCACGCAAGCCCACTCGTCTGAAAACCAAGAGGCCATCCACGAAGAAACCTGAAAGACGCCCGCGTCGCAAGCCCAGAAATCCTCACCACCACGACCATGATCACCAGCAGTCGAATGACGGCCAGAACAACGATCCCAAGTACCTTCTCTTACACCGATGACAAACGCGGTTCACTGACTGTCTTTCTTTTAGTCTTATTAAGATGATGGAATAGAAAGAAGCACAGTCATGGGTGGAAACTGCTGAGGTCAGTTCGAAAATGGCGAAGGCGCAACAACAACAGGCAGCAGAGCAGCTTCGTATTGCAGAAATAGATAAGAAAGTCGTCGATAGTTCTTAACGGGTCGTCTGTAGTAGACCCATGATAGTAATTGTACATACCATTGGGCATTAACACAGGATTGGTGTGAACTTCGGTGTTCGGTTTTGTGTGCCAAGGTTAGGGGTTACCGGTTACCAGTAAGGTTCCACCACAACCATGCTTGCTAGACGACGACTACCACCATAAATCTCTCATTTTCTCAAATTTTATTCTACACAATGCCTCATATGCGACCGATTTCGATGCTACCCATTAGGCCATTCCACACAACTATCAATTCATTATTGACGTTAACCGCGCTCCGCAACATCTAAACCTGCGCCGAGAAGAAATCCTCCCAACGCAACCATACTATGGACGAGTGCTACGAACCTGCCATTTTCAAACACTATCAAGAATATAGCGGTCAGGTATATAATAATATACTACACAGTTGAGGCCTCAAACATCAACAGGGCAGCAACGTCGATGAGGTATCATATACATCATATATCATATTGCGTTGTTGTGTTCTTTTTTTGACCCACGTTCAGGCTTGGAAGGAATCGGAAGCCGCCCCAGAGCCTTTCTTCTCAATATCCTGGACGACGCACAGTCATATTCCAGCATAGTCAATCACAAACAAATTTTACTTGGTTGAATCTTGCTCGGGGTCGAGGATGATGCCGCAGTTAACGACAATTCAGCAAAACTTCCATCTAAAAAAAATTGTATATTTCTTCTTATCTAGAGACTCTTGCGAACAATGATAGTTACCCGCAGATGTTGCGGGTTTGGGGCGCAGCTCCGGAGAATACTCTACATGAAGAAACGAACACTTGGAAGTACGACAGCGGTTGTTAGTAAATTCATCGCAGAATGGTTATAAAAGGACTATTTTAACTCACGGCGGTACGCAATCTGTTCATTATACTTATCATCAAACTGACTGTTTTTTGAAGGCGATATGCCCAAATATCCTGTCAATGTATCGAATCTATCGAAGACCTCTAGAGCTTTTTTCATCTCGCTCGCAACGGTCGCGTTATAAGAAACGATCTGCTCAACTTCCATGCACCGCTGGAATCTCCCATCGAGCCTCGGCGTTGCTATAACATGCAGAGATTCCCAATGCGAAAAGATGATGACTCCGATTAGGATTTATTCCTGGACGAGTCAAGGCCATCTAGGAAGATACTTCTCACTGGTCCGCTTATGATGTTAGTTTGCGATACAAGATTGGGTGGATTTGTCAATGCTTCGCAAGTCGCAAGGAAACTCACCCCTCGTGTTACACGGGCTTTTTCGCGGGCTGCCTTCTGCCTCCTGTGGGACAGCAACTCTGCTACTTGTAATAGTTGTGGAATCGGACTTCATCAAACTCGGTCGAATTCCGCACGTTGCTGGGAACAGACAACTTGTTTGTTTTTTTTTTTTCATCTTTGTGCTTCGTTGGAGGAATGAGGAGCTCCAACAATCTGCAGATAAAACAACGGATATTGATCACCCAAGGGACAGGGTATGTTGCCGATTATTTATCACCAGTGATTACTATCTTACGTTCAATTCTCCAGCAGCTTGCTGACGGTGTTATATACCATCACATTGTCTGTATTATGGCTCGGTGTCGGCCACATTATCGTCCGTTGTTCTCCAAAAGAAGTCGATATAGATCTATTTTCACGACACAAATAGCACTTTACACTGAAGCCTCCGTGAAACGCGCCCATATTTTTGACTTATACCACCTGCTTTACTGTCCTACTTTTCTCTACAGTGGGTTTCTACTTTGCTCTCCAATGATTCGCGACTGATGTGATGGACTTATCTGCGCTTTTTAGTTGCATATGAATTATCCGAAGCACCTTTAAAACTCTGCCAATGAAAACGGCCTATAAGGTGTTCTAATTATACATGGACACCCATCAGCCACCGCACACGACACATGTATCATTCTTGTCTGCCAAGGATTCGGATGTCCAAACATGGATTTTGTGTCGGTATTGCTATGGTTTCGTTTGGAGTTCGCACAGCCTATATACCCCTGAAGCAATTATAATTCGACCATCTTGACTTGATGAAATGCGTAAAGGAACCATCTACGGCAAATGCATCACAGAATGGGCGCCCTATGCGGACGATCACGTAGATCTGGTTGGACCTGATGTCAGAGTGGAAACCTGTTGAATACCAATATTCGTATCTATCCTTAGTGGCGCGCTGGCAAGACGGGACGGGTACTCTATAAAAGCAAAGCGGGAAGCAGGCCGATTTCTTCAGCTGGTCTCACCCCACACATCCCCTCCCAATTAAGTTCAGCGTTGACCGTTGACCCATATCTCACTTCTCCGTCGCTTTAATCCAACTAAATTAATACATCCACCCACCCATCATCATCATCATGGTTCAAATCTCCAGGTCTTTCGTGCTTCTTGCCGCCATCCTGCCAGCACTTTCTGCCCCCTTGTTCGCCGCTGACGAGTTTTCATTAGAGTGGGTACTTTGATGCGTATTATCCCATTAAATTATATTAAATGATTTCACTATTCTGAATAGATCCCGTGAACAAGAGGACTTGTCTATTCGAGCGGGGTATGTACATCGTATATTCGTCATGTAGTTCATCTTAGCTGACGTACTTCATTTAGCGATGCTTTCGAGGGATTGGTTGAGGAGCGCGACCTCGGCGACGACGCTGAACTACTTGAAGCTCGCGAGTACGACGACTCGCTCGAAGCTCGTGACTTTGAGGACGACGAATTCGAAGCTCGCGACTTTGAAGATGACGAATGGCTCGAAGCTCGCGAGCCAGGTCTCTTGGGTGCCATAGCAAAGGTCGCTGCTAAAGTCGTCGAGAAGGAGGCTCCTAAAGTCGCCGACAAGGTCATCAAGAAGGAAGCCCCCAAAGCCATCAAAAAGGCTGCACCTAAAGTCGCCAAAGTTGCTTCCAAAGCTGCGCCCAAGATTGCGAAAGCCATCCCCAAAGCAGGGAAGGTTGCCTCCAAGGCCGGCAAGGTCTCCAAAGTCGGGAAGGTGGCATCCAAGGCTGGCAAAGTCGGCAAAGCTACATCCAAAGTTGGCAAGGTCGCTTCTAAGGCTGGCAAAGGCTCAAAAGTCGGCTCCAAGGTCGGCAAAGTGTCGAAAGTTGGTAAAGTTGGCTCCAAGATCGGCAAGGTCTCGAAAGTTGGAAAGGTCGGCTCGAAAGTAGGCAAAGCCTCCAAGACTGGCAAGGCTGGATCCAGAGTCGGCAAAACCAACAAAGTCGGTTCCAAGATTGGCAAAGCCTCCAAGACTGGCAAGGCTGGATCCAGAGTCGGCAAAACCAACAAAGTCGGTTCCAAGGTTGGCAAAGCCTCCAAGGCTGGCAAGGCTGGATCCAGAGTCGGCAAGACCAACAAAGTCGGCTCCAAGGTTGGCAAAGCCTCCAAGACCGGCAAGGCTGGATCCAGGATCGGAAACAAAGTTGGATCCAAGGTCGGCAAAGTCTCCAAGACTGGCAGACCCTCCAAATCCGCGAGGCCCTCCAAGAACACTGGCACTGGCCGATCTAGCAAAGTTTCCAAAGGACAGGGACGCAAACCCGTCAACGGTAACAAGACCCGGGTGCCTGTCAAGAACCAGAAGGGACAAAACCAACACGTCATCCGCAAACCCAAAGTTCCCAGCAACACCAGGACCAAGAACAACAACCCCGCTGCAAAACACGAAGGTCCTGGCGGAAGGATTCAACGTAAGACTGGAGGCCAGCGTGACCCCAAAGTCGAGAGAAAGCCCAAATCACTCACCAATGGTCGTGGCCCAGTCCAACCCAAACGCCGACCCACCGACGGCCGCAACAACAGCCGCAAGACCCCTTCATCCAAGACTGAGCAACTCAGGAAAGCTGGCCACATCGCAAAGAAGGCTGGACACGCTGCCCAGAGTGGTATCGACAATGGCCAAAAGTAAGTTCTGCTTTCTTCACTTATGTCGTCAACATGTTAAACTGACTTTCGTCTCTTTCCAGCGTCGCTCAATTGGTCCAACAGTCCGAGGCACAATCCCAAGTCCAAACCAGCCAGCTCAGCTCACAGATGGCCGCCATGCAACAGCAAGAATCCGCCGAGCAGCTCCAGATCGCCCAATTGCAATCCCAGTTTGCAAACAGGCAATGAAGATGATTGATACGACGACGACGGAGAATTCGGAGGACGTTCGAGCTTGATTGAAAATTAGGGTAATAAATGTGAGATCTATCAGAACGCGCTTTCTTCTTCGGTTTCATCCAATGTATTATGCATGTACCACTAGTGTAATTGTCGAGCGCTCGTTATTCCTCTAATTCATCAAGTTGGAAACATACCTATTTCGCAACGCCTAAGACCCGATTTATAGTGTTCGTAAAACATGAAAACCGTCTGCAACATCAAATCTTCTTGTAGCCCCCTCCATTCGTGTACATTTCCTCACAGATTCGTCGAACAAAAAGGGATTGAATTGGATTTAGTTATCAGCTTTCGAATCTCTATCAGTGTTTCGGGCGATGTCCAGAGCACCGCGCTCCTATGCCAGCTCAGAGATTCACAAATAAGCAAAGAATCGAATATCTGAATTATAATCCAAGAGTATTTCCTATGTAAATCAACACCAAGTGACTAAAAAAAACATCTCCACTACGTTATATGCACCACGAAGATGACGCTCACACTCCATACCATCATACAACAGGCATAGGCAAGCCCCGTTTCAGAGAGTTTAGAAGTACGTATGTATACCGCCCGAGAACAAAAACAGCAAGAGGCGAAAGATAGAACATTGGCGTTGCCATCCATCTATCCGTCCATCCATGATTCTCCTGGGACCTGCCTGAGAGGCCTGACAGATCGTTCGCGCATCCAACCAAAAACGCATCTATGAGTAGTGGTGCAATGGAGTGCTGGACACGAATAGGTGCGTGCAAAATTCCAAGGTTAGAAAGCCTTCGATGAGAAAAAAATACTTTCCAGTCCAACGGCGATCGAGTCGAGCAGCTCCGGTGATGGCTATTCCTAGCGTCCTGTTTTTGAGAGATGGGAGTATGCAGGTATGCAGGTGTAGAATCGAATGCCAGCCACACCGTAGTTAAACGTGCAACTTGCGTAGGGCGGAACGTGGATGGCATGACGATATGGATCACGCACTGCGAGTGAGACAGGGAGCAAGGAGAAGCCTGGGTACTGAGCGGATGAAGGAAAGGGGGAGCCAGGGGGAAACAAACATGCTCCTCTCACGGCGTCCCAGTAGCAATGCGTGGTGAGCATGTCGACCGCCCTGCTGCTCCAGCACGACCGAGCCTGGCACAGCAACCGTCAGCAAGTCATCGGCATCATGGTCGTCAATGCAAGGTGTATGTATGACAGGCATGCCCATGTCCAAACATACATCGAATATGTCCTATATCCGTCTTTACGAGATCGCCGAGTCCGAGAGTCCGAGTTAATAATGATCACGATGAATGAATGTTCGATGAGGAAGGAACAAAAGCAAGCATTGCTTATAATGTAAATGTATACGCGCGATATGTATGAAGGTAATAAACGCCAAAGCGGCTCGCCAACGACCCCACAATGAAGGATATCCACAAGAGAAAAGAATATGGACGACAACAAACGTCAGGAAAATGAAAAAAGTCCGCAAAAAGTAGAAGTTCATAAATAATGCAAACACAATTTAAAAAGGGTATTCGTCCCATCCGTGCGAGAGAAATGACAAAACTGGGAAGAACGGAAAAAGAAAAGCACGGATGAGATGATAAGGCAGCACGTACCCATGGTGCTAAAATAAAATATAAGGTGGGTGATGGAAGGAAAAAATCAGAAAAGAGACGAAGATAAAAAAAGGGATATCCGGAACCGGGGGAAAACTGTGGGACGTTGGGAGAGGGAGGTATAGTAATAGAATGGACGGGCTCGGGCGGGAAAAAGAATACATAAATAACACAAATCGCAACGACGACGGTCCAGCAAAAGAATAAAACGACGATGACGATGATGAGAATGTGAAAGGATATTTTCTGATATTTTCAGAATTGACGTTGAATTTGCTTTGATGATATTAATCCGATAAAGTAAGAACAAAAAAACACAAAGTCCGGTTGATATAGTAATAAAAAAGGGTGGGGATAAAGAAGTGGGAAAGGGTAACAAAAAGCCGAGCCCAGAAAAAATAATGATATCGCGCAAACAATGCAAGCAAGTGAGGTGGTAGAAGGACGTTCGGAAAGAAGAACAACGGATACACGAGGCTGGATGAATAAAAAAGCGGGATAGAGGTTTGTGCGTATATCCACTGTCCTGGCGCTACGTCGCTAGTCGAGGTCTATGGTGGGAATCCTAAGGCGCGCAAGTTCTATGATTCACAGCGAAAAACCTGGCCTCGACGGTGCTAACCATGCACATATCCGGAGACATAAGCCAAAAGCGGATGGTTGATGGATCCAGAAGCATCACAACGTAAAATGATGGTCTAAGGAGCAACCGAGATGATGTGTGTTTTTGTTTGATATTGATGGCCCGAATTCAGTGATATCAAACAAATGCGATAGATGGATTGCGGTGCGATGGGCGCTGGATGGACGGAGGGTACAAAACGATGAATAGATTAGACAAAACAAGATGCTGAAGCAGAGCAGAGGAGCAGAAGCAAAACGGGCTGGAGGTTTGTTGGGGCGGTTAATCTAGGAGATAGATAGCCGAATCAAAATTCTTCTAGCTTCCTTCTAGTCCCAAAAAGGTATGGGCGGATGCAAATACTAGTCTGGTCCGACTTTGTTTTGTGCCTAGTAAATATGAGGCGGACGATGAGAACAAAGGTGGAGAGGGTGGTGGTGGTAGTGTCGGGTTGAAAAGCTATGACAGGAGTATTTGGATTGATGTTTGATTTCTTGATAATTTGATTTTATGCGTTGAGATTCGTCGAAGTTCATGGATGTGAGGGGTCGTTTCAATATTTCTTCATGGGTTATGGAGAGCGAAATACAGGCTTCAGACCATGCTGGGTGTCCGTCTTTGGTACTGCGGCAAATTGGTGGCACGCACGGGTGGCGGACGAGAAGCTGGTCGTCGGAAAGTATGTCTTGACATGATCATTTTAGCCATAGATGCTGGTACTTGGGTATCGTATACGGCAGGCACTGCAATGAAAAAGATCACGATTAGCACAAGTCCACAGCGGAAAAACATGCTCATGACTGACGAGGTTGCTCGAAAGCTGGCCGTTGCCGTCTGGCTTGTTGTTGAATCTGCTGCATCTGAGGGGACGGAGGTTGCCAACCACCACGTTCCGCGATGGCTGCTGGAGGGAGGCTGTCCCATTTTACAAGGCCCCATAGCCACGAGCTCATTTTCTTCGTCTGGCTGGTTTCCGATGTCGTCGCTGCCCTCGATTTCTCCTTTGCAGCCTGAGACCCTGTTATTGATACCGACGGAGACGCTCCCACCGGCGTCTCCTTTTCCTTGTTGACAATGGTAACATAAGACACTCTCTTGCGACCTTCTGTCCATGTTGGTGGTCGAACGTAGAGCAGAGCGGCGCGGATGCTAGAGAGAATAACCAAGGATGCTAGAAGGACAAGCCATGTACTTGGCTTGGAGAGAGGGGAGAGAATGCCGAGGTTCAGAGACAAGGACGGGAGGGAGGGTAGCGCTGGGACGGAGACAGCGTCGATGGCGGGGATCTGGACGAGCATCATAGTGACCAATCGTCGTCGTCGTCGTCGCCGTCGATGAGGAGATGGGAGCAGAAAGCAGGGGAGCAAACGTGGTCACCAAGGGGAAAAGACAAGCCCCTCGTGCGACAGTTCATTAAATAACACGGCTCAATACCGGCCGACTCCGGCACTTCCTTTTCCGGACTTCTGCTTCCTTTCCAGAATCCTGTCACCACGGTGCGAGCTTGAACCGCGTTCATCCCGAAATTTCGCTGTTTCCAGAGACAACGCAACTATTTCTTTCTGCAGACTATAGCACTTGGAGGAGTTCATGAACCCTTTTTGTACAATCACACCGGAAATCCTACTTGTGAACCTTATGTATGCTCTCTTGTTCAGCATGACAGACGTACCCGATACCCATAAGTACATTATTCTATCTTAGAACGCCTCCGCTTGATTTGCTCTGCTGACACAATGGTTCTCGTTGCTATACCTGCGAAAAGAAAAGGCGACGACTGTCTGCTCTGTGATCAAGTTCACGTATGCGACCGAACATTTATTGACGAGGCACATTCTTACAGCTTCCAGATTACTTGGTAAACTGGCAGATACAGGCTCAAGGCTTTGTTATCGTCTTAATGATTGCCACGACGCCGCATTTCATAAAGTCAAATCCAATCCTTCCGCCGCTCTAGATAATACGATTCTACTAACTGATACCGTCAGTGATTCCTGTTGCTATACTAGCTTTCCACCAGCAGAGGTTGTATACCCTGTGATCAAGTTAGCATATGCGACCAATTCACGTACTCTTACAGCTTCCCGATTGCTTGCTACGCCAAAACATGTATTAAGCCTCAAGGTTTTGTTATCCTCTCTTAATATCATGATCGCCTCGACGCCGCCCTTTCATAAAGCCAAGCTCAATCCTTCTGCCGCTCTAGATAACATTTACGGTCTACTTACACCCACCACCCCTTCATTTATCAGGCCAAGGAAGGGGGTTGGCCCCAGTGCGGCTGCGCAAGGTAGGAAACACCGTATCCGCTACTATCGCATCCGTTTTCTGATCGCTCTAAATGCAGTGCGCTCCATTCATTCAGCGATAAAGGTAACCCGGAAGGTACAGCAAAATACCTGATCCAAGAGTCCCTCAAAGACTCAACTTTTTCCAAAGGCATGCAACAAAGGATATCTAGTTGTTCAATTCCCCTCGGATACACGAGAAAGCGTCAATCAAGCTAATTCTCCTCCCGCTATTATTAAATCGTAAGTGAAAGACCTACCGTCGGATACAAGATATAGACTATTTATATTAATATCTCCCTTTCTCATCACAAGGCCACGAAACACGCTATACATGCACTTCGTTATTCTGCGTGATTAGCTATGAGCTATGTATACCCACTTTTGTTCTATTAGTAGGTTGACTCTGACGAGGAAGAATTCCTGAGGTTTATCCGGGAAGTACGGCTCTAAATTGGACGGACCGGACACAATATGGAGGACGGATTATTATGTCCGTCGACGTCAGCTTTCGGTCTGTCCACCACCTCCTCCTTCTCCACACCAGTCTGATTCGGTCATGTGAAGGCATCTTCGTCATGCGACCCGCATAGAATACATCGTGAGTTGTCTAATTATAGCTTTAAATGACTTGATCATGAAGAACTGCACGGGGAAACCTAGTATGAATTGCCATCGAGCGCCCGGTAATTGAAATTCATACGATTCTTTCGCAAACCTCCGTCGGATAAACTTCGAGTGTATGATAATCGTCGTGACTTTACATTTTCTGAACGAAAGACACAGAAACCGATAACCCCATCACAGCGTTGATCAGCATCATGTTCATCGAGAGTTTAATTAGTTTCGCAAAGCAACATCAGTTCGTGAAACTGATGCTCAGCGCACATGAGCGAATCAGGGAGGATTCAAGGCAGCGAATCAATCCAAAGATAATTCACGAATATAGTTATCAATCGAAGGTATAAAAGACGCAGAGCAACGATTCACTCTCTTCGTAGAGCTGGTCTCAATACCTCAACACAGCTAAGCGTTGTACGCGGCATATCACCTACTGATTCATCCTTAACCAACAATGGTCCAAATTTTCAACGTTCTTCTCGCCGTGGCCATCTTCACCACTGCTATTGCCGCTCCTGTGCATGAGTATGTACCTGTACTACACCTCTATGTTCGCACATTACTAAGAGAATTAACAGGACTCGAGGATACACAAATAGTGCTTCAGGCATCGAAAGACGTTCGGGATCTGTATCTGAGTATGTATTCAACTACTTCTATAGCACCTGCGCTCAAAAGAGCTCGATAGACCTTTTAGTATCCTATACGAACGCGGCCGGACCCCCAAAAAGCCCACCGTAATTAGTAAAATCATCAAAGGCGTCGAGAAGTACGCCAAGCAGTGCCAATTCATTCGCGACGAAGACAGCGGAACCGTGTTCGTTCGCGAGCTTAGCAACAACGATCTGGACGCCCGTGGTACATTCCTCCAAAAGATCAAAGGTGTCATGCAGAAATGCCACTTCATCCGGGACGATGAGACGAACGAGGTGTATGTGCGGGCGACCGACGATTTGGATGAGCTGGAGATATTAGGCGCCCGTGATGTCAAGTCCTTTCTTGGTAAAGCGATCAAAAGCGCCAAAGGGTGGGCACAACAATGCCACTTTATGCGGGATTTCGATGAGGGAGAGTTGCTTGTTAGGGACCCATCGTTTGGTGCTGTTTTGAAGAAGGTCAAAGGATTGGCGCATAGGTGTCATTTAATGGGATAATGCTGGCGAGTTTGATTGTTTACCTGCCTTGAGCTTCAATTGGCATAATATAATAAGTACCTCGAGTGTGTATTTTACCCATCAGAGTTTGAACTGGAATATAATCTGTTCATTACTTGTTGTCGACTATCGACTAATCGACTAAATGCGTTGAAGGGAACATATAGCCTGTATGATATGAATCCAACGTCAATGTTTTATTACGATTCGCATGAAAGGAACAGACGGTAATATAAGGTACGCACCTTGCCTACGCCCGAAACCGACACAAACACGCTATCTCGACGCGCAGCCAACATTTCGGACCGAAATGTTTCCCCCTTTTCCTTATACTACCTTTTTAGTTTATTTTCCTTTCTGCCAGCAAGGCACCCTTAAGGGTTCTCCGTCACTTGTTTGATTAGTCTTAGAAAACTTCTTTTCGCCTAGATAAACCCCTCCTATTTTGATTTGATTCCAAATCTTGCCCCCTGAGTATCGTTACAAGTAGAATTACATATATATACGTAGTACTACTCGTTTGTACTCCCCAGCAGAAGAATGTACCTGCCATACCCTCGTTATTGATCTACGCTATGTACCACACCCACCCTTTCCATTCCTTATCCATATCACCAAGAGGTTTAGAACCCCCGAGACGATTTCGCCTCGTCTCACCTCTTTCCCCGAACTCACAACGGTTCACATCGTTTCAGTAAAGAGGTTTTGAGTACGAAATGGATAGAAGGAATTTCAGAAATATGTATTTCAAGAAATTATAAGGTTATCTTCTGGCCTGTGGTAAAATAAGAAACGATCGCACGTCTACGGTTGGATATCCAGGCAAGGCACCTCCGAACTTGAGTCACAATACGTCTAAGGAATCGATACCTGCAAGCCTTACGCAGGAATCTCGTCGTCCAAGATACAGGTGGTTCCCTATAGTGGGACCACTTCGTAGCGAACTCGGGAGGAACAGCAGCCCATCTGTTATATAGATGGTAGCGCACATCGTCTGTGTAGTGGTTCGGCTCCCAGATCGTCTGCGATAACTCCTCTTCGGTCAATTGAGAATGGATTTTTTCAAAAAATGAGAGAGCTTCGGAGGTCGTGAACCGTTCATTGAGCCGATGCGTCGTGAGTTTGTCTAGAAAGGGAGCCAATATAGGTAGTGCCGGAATGAGGTACTGAAATTTGTTTAGAATGACTAATGCAAGGCGTCTATAATATTAGGTTTACCTGGAAATAGTCTGAAAATAGCACGCCCAACGCCCCCACATCTGTGATAAATGGATTATAGGTACACTCTCCCTGCGCATAATCCATAGTAACGTTGAAAGTTCCCCAAGCGTGCTCATTAGAGATCCAATAATCCCTACGATTGACGTCCGCGGGAAGCTTCAAAGAGTAGTCGAAATCGTATATTGCGTATAGCGCGAGTCCTGAAGCTCGTCGGTGTTCTCTAAAAGGATTGTATCGAACCATGAAATCCCCAAAATCGTCAGTAAGAAAATTCTTTATGCTAATATCCTGCAAAAATTGATGAGTATAGGCAAGGCTATATATTACAGGGAACTTACTCCATGAACGATATTATGCTGATGGAGAAAATTAAGGCCCTTCAGGAAAGGCAATCACTACACCACTGAACTTGCTTTTGAAATGGACATCACTTACTTTAAGCATCGCGTGCATCATACGAAGGACCTCGCGCATCGTCTGAAACATAGGGTCATTGGCGTATATCCCCCATCTGAAGTTTTTTCATGAATATACGAAAGCAGAATAGGATGGCCAGGAATAAGCTACCTGGGCATTACAGCAAAGCAGAAGCTATCAATCGGAATAATATCTAGGACTGGAATGACGCAGTTTTCCTTGAGAATCTCGACTGGCTGTTGCCTCAAAAACTCCAGGATACGATGCTCATCCGTATTGGCGCGTACGAGTTTGATAGCTACGTGTCGGTTTTGTGGATCTTGAGCAAACACAACTTTTCCTTCGGTATCATCCGCATGAAGTGGGGAACTAAAGCGGTCGGGCACTTCGTTGCTGTCGTATATCCCATATGGATACTCCCCATCTCCGCTTTCTGGCAGAGGCAATTTTGGTACGGTAGAGAAACATCCATCAGAGTCATCGTATAGTCTCTCGTACAAGGTGTATCCACGACTTCTGAACCATTGAATCGTTGTCGCAGATTCCCAGAAAGTTACTCTGTCTTTATAATGTTTTCTGGTGTTGTCACCTCGTTCGAACGGAAAATCTATCGTTAATTCTGCACAAGGCTTGATCCAGATTTCATAAGATTTTTCTGTATGAAGAAAGGCTATCGCTCACCATCATTAATTGAAGATACTTTCTTCAAATGTAGAGCGACGAAGGCGTGAATGCCGTAAGAGTGAGAAGTTCTAGAACGCCTGACCTGTAACGCGTAACTTTTAACGTGTCTGATTGGATAGCAAAAAGGGATATTAGGACAAATGTTTTTGACGACTACGCGTCCGCAGACGACATGTTTCGGAAGGATCCACGAGCTCAGGAAATATACCCTTTTAGTATTACGACTATGAATCCAACGTCAACGCTGTATTGACTTCAGCCGTTATGATTGGATATCAAATATTATATAGGTGACGCCGCTCTCTGATGTGGAAGGTCAAGGATATAATTGTCGTATAGAATTCTAAAAGGAACGGATGGTATTTAAATTATAGGTATGAAATAGATAACAGCAACTACGGAAACATCTATGTCAAGGAATCATATGGTTATCTTCTGGCCTGTGGTAAAATAGGAAACAATCGCACGTCCACAGTTGGATATCCACGCAATGCACCTCCGAACTCGAGTCACAATACGTCTAAGAAATCGATACCTGCAGGCTTTACGCAGGAATTCCGTTGTCCAAGATACAGGTGGTTCCCTATAGTGGGCCCACTTCTCAGCAAACTCTGTGGAAACAGCGGCCCACCTGTCATATATAATGTTATCCCAGTCTTTTTTCCAAATGATCTGCGATAAATCCTCCTCCGTCAATTGAGAATGAAAATCTTCAAAAAATGAGAGAGCTTCGGAAGCTGTGAAACGTTCTTTCAGCCGATGCGTCGTGAGTTTGTCTAGGAACGGAGCTAGTATAGGCAGTCCCGGAATTAGATACTGAAAAGCGATCAGAAAGATCAATGGACCCGGATTATGATATGGGATATACCTGAACTTCGTCTGAAAACATCTCGCCCAAGATCCCAAGATCCGTGATAAATGGATTATAGTCATACTCCCCCTGTGCAAAATCCATAGTAACGTTGAAAGTTCCCCAGGCGTGCTCATTAGAGATCCAATAATCCTTGCGATTTATGTCCGTGGGAAGCTTTAAGGAGAAGTCGAAATCGTATATTGCATATAGTGCGAGTCCTGCAGCCCGTCGCCGTTCTCTGAAAGGGTTTCTTAGAACCAAGAAATCTCCAAAATCGTTCGTCAGAAAGTTTTTCATGCTAATATCCTGCAAAAATCGGATGAGTACAGGCAAGGATATATGACAAAAAACACACTCCGTGCACAATATTATTCTGATGGAGAAAAGTCAACCCCTTCATGAAGGGTAGTCACTACACCATTCAACTTGATTTTTCAATGGACGTCACTTACTTTCAGCATCGCGTGCATCATACGAAGGACCTCGCGCATTGTCCGAAACATAGGCAAACTGATCTTCGTCCCCCATCTGAAGATTTTTCAAGAAAATACGAAAGCGGAATAGAATGAAATAAGTTACCTGGGAATTATAACAAAGCAGAACCCATCAATTGGAAGGATCTCCAGGACTGGAATGACGCAGTTTTCCTTGAGAATATCGATCGGTTGTCGCCTCAAAAACTCCAGGATATGATGTTCATCAGTATCAGCGCGTACGATCTTGATAGCGACGTGTCTGCCTTGAGAATCTTGGGCAAACGCGACTTTTGCTTCTGTATCAGGTGCGTGAAGTGGGGAACTAAAGCGGTCAGGTATTTCGTTGATGTCGTATATACCATACGGATACTCCCCATCTCCGCTTTCTGGAAGAGGCAATTTCGGAATGGTGGAGAATTGACTATCCGGACCGTTATATAGTCTCTTGTACAAGGTGTATCCACGATTTCTGAACCATTCGATTGTGTTCGCGGATTCCTAGAAGGTGACTCTGTATTCATAATACTTTCCGGTGAAGTCGCCTCGTTCGAACGGAAAGTCTATCATTAGATCTGCACAAGGCTTGATATAGACCTTCTGTAAGACTTTGCTATGCGTAGAGAAGCCATTACTCACCATAGTTGAAGGTGTCTTAGGCAAATGTGGCATACACGATATGTGAATGTTGCGAGATTGAAGAGGCCCGACTCCGAGGGTTCGACTCAGTATTTGACCTTGTTTGTACTTGAATGGTTCAAAGTATGTATCACCGCTGCCGCCGACCTCTTTGTATGATACTATGAATGCTCGTCTCAGATACGACCCCCTTGTAAATGCGAGAAGGTTGCTCTTCCTATTGTGGACATCCGTGACACGGTCATATAGTATAGATGTCCATCATAAGATCTTCGGAATATCCCTGCAGGACAACGACGACTCTTCGAGAGTTGAGACACGTTAAGAGCAATGTGTTTATACCTGCAAACATTACGCAGGAATGACACCCTCTACGAGTAAGGCATTGGCTCTCTATACTTAGAACTTGTGCGACAGGACGTGGTCCTTTTCGAATCGGTTGGCTCTCATAGCAGAGAAAAGGACCTGCAGCTGCCCTAATTAATTGTTGCAAGACTTGAAGCAAAGGCTAGGATACGTGGGGAGCTGAACTCGCTCGAACACATCGGGAAATGACCTGCTCGTCTTTTCTAAACTTCGACCGTTCAAGACGTGAAATATGTAAGAAGTGGCGTCATTCAAAAGCAAGTACGTCGCTTTTGAACTTCATAAGGTATAACTCAACTTTGAACATGATATTTCAGAACAGGCTTATTTAATAGTATAGCGGATTGGACATTGGCCTAACGTACAAGCCGTGTAGTCCATCTACGAGTTGAACAAGAATAAAATATTTTTAGGTAGAAGAGAACTGCGAATGCGAACAATACATTTAAAGACCAATCGAACATTATCGACCATAAGAAAGAAAGAAATTGTTATTCATTTGTGCAGTGCGCAAACCGTATAAAGTGGTGCCAATGATGATGGGGTATGAGCTGACTATCTCCAATAAGGACCTTTGGTAGGACAAACCGTTCGATGGCCTAGTTAGCTTCAAGGCAAGCTCGGAACATTGGTTCATGTCGGGTATTCCAAGGTGGCGAGGGAATCTCCGACAGAGTTAAACTGCCAAAAGAATAAGATACCGGAGGGTCGATGAACTTGTCGTCCCAAATAACTATCGATCTATTTGAGCGGCATTTTATCACACATTCCCACATGAACTCCAAATATGTGATCCAATCTGCGTAGAGAGCAGAGCGATTATCTGGGTCGTCTGCGTCAATGTGATCGAAGGTCGAAAAAACCCCCACTCTAAACTGGGACCCGTCCTCATCTGCGACATAAACGCGACCAAAAATGTTCGGTTCGTCCTTCTCGAAAATCAACCACATTGTCGTGGAGTAGGCTCTCCAGATAAGAAGAGCTGGGATGAACTTTACTTGAGGCGTACGATTTCTGTACACTGTGGCAAGAAGCCGTGGTGAGCTGTTGTTCCATCCCAACCAATTAGTCCCGTCGCCTTTATCGCCAGACCAGGTCCTTATATATACGTGTGGTAAGCCTGGCCATGAAGATGCGATAGCCATACGCGCCGGCCATTCAAGTATCCACAGACGAAATTCTTCGGGAATTGCAGGATACTGGGACAATAGAGCGTCTATGTAGGCCCTGCGGTCAAAGTATTGCAGATTGTCGATCGTCCATTGGCGTGTCTCGGGAAAGCAAGGGGTGTTGAGCATGCGGTGGAATAAATCGAATAGTCTGCGCCGGATTGGGTGGATATTCGCAAGTGGGAGTAGGTGTTTCCATCCTCTACATACTCCATGAGAGATTATGTAGGGTTTGAGCTCCATATGCGAGAAAATGTGAAGTAAGAGTTCGTTTGGTAGCTGGTGTATTTCGTATTTTTGCGGCAAATGCTCAGAGAAGTCCGCCATGACTGCTGCAGGTACTGGTTTTCGAGGGTCGGATTTACCAAACACGAGACCGTAAACATAGTAGTAGGGAAACCCCAACGTTTCGCAGTGCGGTTTTTGACAGAGAGCGTTTGACCGAGTTCAAATTTTTCTTTGTGACAATCCGTGCGCGTGACTCCACAAACCAGACAAAACCTCGGCCATCAATCATACTCATCGTACAAATCCGCCAACTCACGAAGCAGCACCAGCGCCAGCACCTACGCACTCCTCCGCTCAAGTCAGCCCCCCTCGCGAAGAACAAGTCGTCGTCGTCGTCGCTGCTCCTCGCGCATGCTCTGCTCAGGTTGGTATCAGTATCGGTGTTCCTAGCACCAATGTCGATGTGGCAGAGGCGCGTGAGGAAAGACTCGGGCTCTGTCCAATCCCAATTACCGCTTGATAGTGGTTCGAGGACCGGGGGCGGGTTGAGCGCTACGAGACTTAACGTTATTCCTATTCCCGTCGTCGCGAATAGGGATCGGAGGCATGGGGAGTCGCAGGAGAGGGAAAGAATCATGCAGGAGAGGGAGAGGATGATCCCGACGCTTTTGTCTGCTGCCGCTCAGCACGTGTTGCCCCCGTCGCCATCGCCATCGATTGTTGTTGTTCTCCCAGGGAGTCCAAATGCAAGTCGTGCAGACTCCGCCAACGCCTTCTCAGTCTCAAGAACCCCAGGGTGCGCACGCGGACGGGGGTACCGATACCAAATCTCGGGACCAGGATCAACACCAACACGATGATCGCTGTCGGTATCTTTCTTTTTGTCTGGTGGGTATACTTGCCATACAAAATTGACGATATATGAATAATCTAAATTTTTTTATTGTTCTCTTTCTTTCTTTGCCTCGACCCACATGGACGTTAGGTTCTGGCCAGACAACGAGCCCGACACGATACAACCCGTATAGCCGACACACCTCCACATACCCTACCCCACCCTTCGTATTACCCGATCCACATCCATAGCAATGCAGCCCCCGTTCGTCAGCATCTGCAAATGTCAGCGTACCCCGCATCTGCATCTTCGACGACGATGATATTAGGGAAATCACCTAACGCGCAAGTCGCTCCCTAGGCTTACGTTGAATTGGGCCTCTGCGCATGCGCATGGGTATAGTGGTTCTGATCCATCAACATCAAAACGCAAGTCAGCGTCAAAGTAGACTTTGACTTTGAAAAACCCTCACCACCACCACTACCACAAAATCCTCAAGCCAATGAACGAGCGGCAGCAGGAAATGCACGCTCGCTCTGCCTTCCTCCTCCTCTTACTCCTTGTCCTCGTCGCCCTCGTCGTATGCATACCCCCACACTCAAGCGCAGGTACGAGCACAGAAGAATATCATCCTGTTCCCGAGGAGTTGCGCGGGGGGTGATTCAGAGTCCGAGTCCGAGGGGGTGCCTTCGTCTTCCACTTCGTCTTGCACTTCTTTCTCCTCATCATCATCGTCCACTTCTTCCGCCACCTCCACCTCCATATCGGCGCGCGACATACATCTCCTCGCGCGCGTCATACTCAAACCCATCATACAAGTCCGCCAACACACGAACCAGCACCAGCACCAGCACCCATGCACACGCACTCCTCCGCTCAACTCAACCTCATCCCCTCACCAAGCCGAACAAGAACAAGTTGTTGTCGTCGCTGCTCCTCGCGCAAGCTCAAGCCGGTCTCAGTATCGCCGTTCCTACCAGCGTTCATAGCACCAATGCCCGAGAGGCGCGTGAGGAAGGACTCGGGGTCTGTCCAATGGAATGAGAACGTGGGCGTGGGCGTGTTGAGCACTACGCGACCTATCGCTATTCCCATCGCAAACCGTGTTTTGATTGTGGGTGGGCATGGGCAGTCGCAGGCGCAGGAGAGAGGGGGGGAGCGGGAGAGGATGATCTCGACGCCTTTGTCGGCTGCTGCCGCTCAGCCCGTCGCCGTTCTCCCCAGAGACGCAGATCCAAATGCAGACACCATACTCCCTCCAGCCACCTCCTTATTCCGCTACTGTTTCTCCTCCTCTTCCATCTCTTCTGTCTCCTCTGTCTCCTCCGTCTCCTCTATCATTTCCTCGGAATTCAAATCGGAATTCAAATTTTTCGTCTGCCCGAGCACCCGGTCATTGAAATTCCTACGTTTCTTTGTTCGAGTGTAAGATAATCATCGTGTCTTTACATTTTCTGAACGAAAGATACAGAGAAACTGATAACCCAAAAGCGTTGTTCAGCATCATGTTCATCGAGAATTGTATCAGTTTTGTGAAGCAACATCAAGATTCGAAGTGTGACGCCCATCAAATCAAGACATTTCCAGTTCTGGATCTCATAAGCGTTTTCTTCGAGGTTCCCATTGTTTTCTCCCCTCATATTCCAGGCGCATTACACACCATAAATGTATAACACATAGTATCAGTTTATTATTGGGACATGCACGCATAATAAGGTCGTCTTGAAAGTTGCTCCAAAGGTCTAGTTGACTAGCTCCAATAAGGGATCTTTGGTAGGACAAATCGTTTCATGGCCTAGTTAGCTTCAAGGCAAGCTTGGAACATTGGTTCATGTCGGGTATTCCAAGGTGGCGAGGGAATCTGTGACAGATATCTGCTGCCAAAAGAATAAAATATTGGAGGGTCAATGAACTCGTCGTCACGAATATCTAGTGATTCATTTGAGCGGCATTCTATCACACATTCCCACATGAACTCCAAATATGTGATCCAATCTGCATAGAGAGCAGAGTAATCATCTGGGTCGTCTCCGTCAATGTCATCGAAGGTCGAAAAAACTCCCACTCTAAACTGGGACCCGTCCTCATCTGCGACATAAACGCGACCAAAAATGTTCGGTTCGTCCCTCTCGAAAATCAACCACATTGTCGTGGAGTAGGCTCTCCAGATAAGAAGAGCTGGGATGAACTTTACTTGAGGCGTACGATTTCTGTATACTGTGGCAAGAAGCCGTGGTGAGCTGTTGTTCCATCCCAGCCAATTAGTTCCGTCGCCTTTATCGCCAGACCAGGTCTTTATATATACGTGTGGTAAGCCTGGCCATGAACATCCGATAGCCATACGCGCCGGCCATTCAAGTATCCACAGACGAAACTCTTCAGGAATCGCAGGATACTGGGACAATAGAGCGTCTATGTAGGCCCTGCGGTCAAAGTATTGCAGATTGTCGATCGTCCATTGGCGTGTCTCGGGAAAGCAAGGGGTGTTGAGCATGCGGTGGAATAGATCGAATAGTTTGCGCCGAATTGGGTGGATATTGGCAAGTGGGAGTAGGTGTTTCCATTCTCTACATACTCCATGAGAGATTATGTAGGGTTTGAGCTCCATATGCGAGAAAATGTGAAGTAGGAGTTCGTTTGGTATCTGGTGTATTTCGTATTTTGGCAGCAAATCCTGAGAAAAATCCACCGTGACGGCTGCAGGTACTGGTTTTCGAGGGTCGGAGTTACCAAATATGAGACCGTAAACATAGTTGTAAAGCACCCCCACGTTTCGCAGTGCGGTTTTGACAGAGAGCGTTTGACCCATTTTGCGTGATATAAAATCGTGGAGCACGCGCAGAGAGGGTAGCGTCAGCGGGGTAGGATGGGTATGGTGGTACCTTTCGCGCCTGAAATGACCAGAAAATGTTCGCTTTGGCAAGATTCAGTTGGCTGATAGCCTGGTACCTAGGGCGATCCAGTCAAATTGCTGCATCGTGGCGTAGCACGTAACGCGAGGTATGTAACGCGTCCGCGTCATCTTGAGCTATGCATGTGACCTTGAGACAATCCCGAAGGGATTATTTTCGACCGACTTTGCTTATGGAAACAATTGTTGTCCAATTGTGATAGCTTGAGATTATGAAATGGATAATGTAGTGCTCATTTTTTTACTGTCAGTGTATACACGCGCATCTGTATATACATATTCCAATGTGCGCGTGAGTTTGAAATATCTAAATCAGACTCATAACGCACGGTATCATCGTCGTGGGCATGCCAGGGTTAATACTAAATATTAGGCTGCGGGCAGTATGCTCAGGGTGCTGTTAACCTCATCATTAGGACGGTCCACCGCGCATAAGTAGTATCTATTCTGAAAAGTATACAAATCGAGGTCACGAATCAGTAAAAACATATAGCTAACTTGATCACCAGGTAGTTGATAAATTTAGCCTAACTACTAGGACCTCGAACAGGTCCGATGACCCCTTATATTGCGGAGAACTCACATTCCGCTAGGAATACGTCAGTATACACTGGTCACTCGTCAAGTGTAGAAAATCCGCTGATGTTTTGCCAGGTTTCGAACTTTTTTGGCGGGTCAAACGGAAAGCCTCCTGTTAACCGAATTCTCGGCATGGCCACTGATGTTTATTAAAATTAGGTATGTTTCAATATATCCTTCTGGCTTATCATTGTCAGAAAATTTGCTAAGCTGTGATTAGAGTCCAAATGCGAGTACCTCGTTACGATTCACGAAGGGGACGGACGCGTTAAAGCCACGTGCTGGCTGCATCGGTTTCCCACGATTACCTCGTTTTTCATACCCCTCTGCTCGACGTTCTCCGTTCTCCTCCCTCTGCCTCCCTCTCTGACCTCTCACACGGATCTTCGACCTTCAACTAGGCCCAACGCGGATGTAGCCGAAACTCGAGCAGCCAACGCTCTCGGTGCTCAGACACAATTGTCTTCGGTTCTTTTCTGAAGTCCAACGGTCAAGAAGCTGTATTTGGAGCATTATCCGAAGAATACTATACTGAAGCTTTGAAGCTTTGAAGAGGGATCTCCTTCCGTCACTGCGCCATGTCTCATCCTCCGTAATCTCAATCATTCGACAATCTCAACTTACCCCGCTTTTCTGCCAGCGACCTCGCCAAGTGTGTTCCCGCGATCAAACATTCAAGCTCGTCTCAAACGTTGTTCGGAGAAATCTCATCTGAAACCCTTTTGCATTTGGCTCTATATATCAAAACCGAAGATGGGCGATCATCATACACCGACCCCAATAGACGACGTATATTCACCTTCGGCGAACTTTGCAGGACTGGATGTCCAATATTCGGGTGCCCCTATCTCCGCCTCCACCGCTGAAGGGCTGATGCGAGAAGCTCGTGAATCACCGAACCTGTCCTCGCTTTCTTGTTTCGCCCCTCCTCGTCAAGAAAGACTGGAACTCGAACCATCGACTGGTTCGAATTCCTAAATCTTAGCGCTTTCCGTGCCTCGATCTGTGTTTCATCCAGAAACATCCTTTTTCCTTGAGGACGCCTACTCTTGGTCACCGTACCGCTCACAATTTTGTGGATGCCTCTCTTACGTGCAAGTTCAAGCAGCTCCGGGCCACCGAAGAGCCACCCAAGACATCTCAAAAGAAAGAGCCTTTTTTTTTTTTTTTGGCGAACATCGTCTACGTTCTTCAAGAATCCAGGTATCCACGATCGCTGGATATCACCCTCGGTGTCAAATCTTTTAGAAGGCGCGCATCGATGACTGCAAGAGAGAGATCCTCTGATTGAGCATAGACCGGTTCAATTATGAGAACCTCGCCAAGGTGTCTTCTCGCGATCAAACATTCAAGCTCGTCCCAAACGTTGTTCGGAGAAGTCTCATTTGGAACCCTTTTGCATTTGGTTCTATAAATCAAAACTGAAGATGGGCGCATGTTATGCACACGATGTATCTGCCATTTCAGAGACTTTTACAAGACTGAATGTGCATATTCGAGCGCCTTTACCTCACACTGCGCTCAAGCCTTTCAGCTGAACACACAACACCCTAGCGCAGATGAAGTAGGAAACCCTTAGGATCCCTGGCTCTTTGCCCTCGTTTTATTGGTCATCGCTTGAAAGATAGACTGGTTTCGCCTAGGAAAAGAAGACACTAAATTCGCATTGTCCCTCTACACCCTTTCACTCCTTGTGAACGCGTAGCCTTGGTCTTCCTATCGCTCGCGACTTTGCGGATGCGTATTCTTTTGATATTTTGCTGGAGTTCAAAGCCGTCAAGGCACCTGAGGCCTCAACGTTCGCCCTCAAGCTCTCTTTTGTCCGAAGATCATTTCCATTCCAAGAAACTCCGCTATGCTCTATTGTTGGAGAATACTTTCAAACTTCAATTTACATACCTTTGGAAGAGAAGAGATATATCGATGATTGCGAGAGATACCTTGAATTGTGACTACTTTTTCGTGCCAAGCAAAAATATTCAAATCTACCTTTCATACAGTGTACCCATTCCTCCCAATGCTTAACGTTTCTGTTTGATAAAATTCCATACATCCCTGAATAACAATCTATTGTCTCCATCGTATCACTGGTCTGAGTTACACTGGTTGTTCTGTCACCGCGCTTCGTTTCGTATTGAAACAAAGTACGCCCGTCTGTTTCTTCACATGTGATATCACAAATCAGCCTGGTAATACGTCGAGCCTTGGTAAACGTCAGCTTGACAAATACCATGTTCACTTTCTTCCATCCCATCGATATCGTAGAACATAATTTCCGGTTCCGTTTGTCCTTGAACATCAAATTATTGTTTCCGCAAGTCAGACGGCTCTCGGGTTGTCTTTATCGTCCAATTAAAATCCGAAACGAATACACGGAGCCTCGTGTAAGCTGTGTAGATTGTCGAATCTCCCGCCGTTCAAGTTTTTCTTGTTCTTTTTTCCTTTTCCAAAGGACACTGCCTTGCTACTCGGATTTCCGAGGGACAAAAAACTTTTTTTGTTGACAGGTAGAGCTGAAAAATCGGTGATTACTATTTCTCCGGAAATCCCTATCCATCTCATCAGTTATGTTTTTTCCCTCTTAGAAGCACAAATTTTTCCATCGGAATGCCGCGACGACAACAAAAAGAATTCCACGGCCGACTGACGAGGCTATTATGTTTTTGAACCGATGTCCCCCATTTCTTCGCAGTTTGATGGATTTGGAATATTCATCATGCAAAAATCTCCATCATTTACGTCATAAAAACTGATAATCTTATTCAACGGTTTCTAAATTTGTATATTTCAGAACTCGAGTTAGTATAGCATGCTAATTATCCATGTAAATCTGCCCTGTCCAGAATTCACATATTCGAATCTCCTCACTCAGGACTATCTTCGAACTTTCTGGGTGTGGCGCGCCATATCGATCTCCTCCGCATGGTTCATGTGAGTCTCTGTCGCCGGGTGCAGTGTCAGATTCTTCCCTCTCTTTGTTCTTAGTCGCCTATGTCGTCCCACGGCTGATTTATAGGCATGCTTGTGTGCAGAAAGAATGGCTTCTGACGTATCTTTTGATCTCTGCTCTTTGATGTGCTCAGCTCTTGACGCCATAGATTCCGAAAGGGAGGAGGTACTTGTGTCATGAGACATCAACGAGGCGTTGAAGGAATACAATAAAAACACAATGCCTCGGAAAAATATGGAGTAAGAACAATGTACTGAAGTAAAATCATCGAAGACAATGATTATCATCCGATAGTGTGTGAGTGGTCAGCAATTGCTTGCGTTTGCGCCCTTACTGCGTGTTTGCTGATTGACAGCGGGTGTCATTAGATAAAAGATAGGATGGTGTAGATGACCCACTGGAATGGCTTAAACTTCTGTTTTTTGTGTGCACTGCAGCAGATGGATCTGGGTGATTTCATGACGCCTCGTGGTTTGACTTATGATACTTCCCACGAAAGTGTGAGTCATTCCCAGCGCCTCGTGAGAACGATATAATGACCCTGTCCCATTAATTTGAATCAAGTATGGAACTGCCTTGAGTTCCGTGCCTGTGAAAGAGTGTGAGGCAAAATGTAGCAATAACATGAACCAGGCTTTAGAAGCATCACTAGTACGAATTGCAAGATGTTGAGTTGACGGTCGGTAACATTAAGTCCTCTCATTCCACTAACGGAAATTCACATTCTTCTTTTTTTCTTTTCCGTTTGAGGAAAGAGACCTTTTCTACACAACTTTGATGTATGGATCGAAATCCGAAAGTGATAAGCTACATCGGTAAAGAAGAGTGGCGTGAGCAGAATATTTAGTAAAATGTGTCTGCCAATTGCGCATAATTTATCTTACTTTTCGCACCGAGAACAATATAAATAGGGGGTGGTTTTTCTTCTTACTCCAGACTAAATAACGCAGCCCAAGCTTTTACTCACTGCTTTCACTACTTGAATGACTTCTACCACCGACACCACAGTTGCACCTCTAAACGTACGTTCTTATGATCTCTCCGTTGCCTTGTGTTCATGAACATTCAGAATAACGACTATGTTCGACTGAGACCTGGAGTTTCCATCTCTGGCAAAAAATTCAAACCCCAAGACCAGGTCCCGGGAAGCGGTCAAACAGTATACCCCTCTGAGGGTGCTCAACATACTGTTCAAGCATCAGATGGCCTCCTACTCAAGGTGAAGAGTCAATCAAGGCCTATAAGGTACTCTGTGAGTATCAGTAAAGCCGTTGTCGTTCATCTATACCTTTGTGCTTATAGCGCTCTAGGACTTTGGGTTAAACCCAGCAACTTCAGAACCAGTCAAGTATAGACTTGAGTGTGTTCTGAACCAAGTCTGCCTCAGCAAGTGGGACTACGTTAGTCCTCCTTCCCCGGGTCACATCTGTCACTCGCAGCTTCGTGCGTTCCAAGGAGTGAGTACCAACATATTCACAGTAAGTCGTTCTTAGTATGCCAATATTATATATGCCAATCTAAATATTTTCTTTCCAGAGTGGCACCCATGTCATTTATATGTCCAGTCGACCATACAATTTCTCAGTCGGAGGTAGTTCTTACACAGTCTCCCAAGGGGATAAATTGCGCATCCATGGCGTGCCAGCTACTGGCCCTATAAGTGTAAGCGAGCAAGAAATGTTCTATATATATCATAGTCACATAATTCTAACTATCTAAATATCGCACAGGGAAATCCATTACCAGAGGGATCGAAGCCGGAAAAGGCTTGGTACAAATTTCGCATGATAAAAACTGTCAACACAAATTATGGGTGGGTTGCTGACTCCGAGGGATTGGTGGTTCGGGAACAGATTGTTGGCCCTCTTCGAGGCCCTACTATCTAAAGTTAAGCATTATTATAGTCAAGCGCGATTAAGTCTGTTATATGTTTTTGCTCAATCTTAACTTTGCTCGTTTTGTATCGATTATATGCTTTTTGGGACCAAACTTGATGTAAGGGCCATCGTGACACGTGGCACGTACAAGTATTTTACGCCTTTATGAACATTGAAATAAAGATTTACAGTATGAATCAATTTATCTGACCTTGCGATCATTGAAGCGTGATTTTCAAGCCAGGTATATTTCTACCCTCGCTGGTATTTTGTACTAGGACTCTTTTTGCATGGAAATTCCAAAGATGGCAGGAAATTGAATGAGGGGCAAACTTGAGAAATTATGGTGCGCCGTTTGCACCTAAACTAGTCCGCCCCCGATCATAGCGCCGAAATTCTTCAGATTTGCTTATATTTTTCACCGTCGGGTCACTTGCGGGGGAACTTGATTTCAAGCTACCAGTGGCGGGGGCGGCCCATGTATAACATATATAGCATTGCAGTACGCAATCTGACATGGCCTCCTAGGCATACACAAGCAACGATTAATGACTATTGAATGACTAGGCACTGCGTCTAGGCGGACTATCGTTTAACGAACCATATTTTCTCCATCGAGCAGACGCGGAGATCGAATGAGATGCCCTCTTTTGGCCCTCGATGGGTATAATAATCACGTGCATAATTCACCCCGAACATGACACGTTGAACGAAGTTACAGGTCTAGCCTTCCACTACTTAGAACTTCTCATTCGCACAGCATTCACCTTCGTCGCTCTACATTTGAAGAAAGTATCTCCAACTATGGTGAGCGATAGCCTTTCTTCATACAGAGCAATCTTATGAAATCTGGATCAAGCCTTGTGCAGAATTAACGATAGATTTTCCGTTCGAACGAGGCGACAACACCAGAAAACATTATAAAGACAGAGTAACTTTCTGGGAATCCGCGACAACGATTCAATGGTTCAGCAGTCGTGGATACACATTGTACGAGAGACTATATGATGACTCTGATGGATGTTTCTCCACCGTACCAAAATTGCCTCTGCCAGAAAGCGGAGATGGGGAGTATCCATATGGGATATACGACAGCAACGAAGTGCCCGACCGGTTTAGTTCCCCACTTCATGCGGATGATACCGAAGGAAAAGTTGTGTTTGCTCAAGATCCACAAAACCGACACGTAGCTATCAAACTCGTACGCGCCAATACGGATGAGCATCGTATCCTGGAGTTTTTGAGGCAACAGCCAGTCGAGATTCTCAAGGAAAACTGCGTCATTCCAGTCCTAGATATTATTCCGATTGATGGCTTCTGCTTTGCTGTAATGCCCAGGTAATTCATTTCGTCCTGTTACGCTGTCGTGGTTTCATGAACAATCATCAGATGGGGGATATACGTCAATGACCCTATGTTTCAGACGATGCGCGAGGTCCTTCGTATGATGCACGCGATGCTTAAAGTCAGTGATATCCATTTCAAAACCGAGTTGTCTGGTGTAGTAACTGCCTTTCCTGAAGGGCCTGAATTTTCTTCATCAGCATAATATCGTTCATGGAGTAAGCTCCCTGTAATACATAACCTTGCCTATACTCATTCAATTTTTGCAGGATATTAGCATAAAGAATTTTCTGACGGACGACTTTGGAGATTTCATGGTTCGAGACAATCCTTTTAGAGAACACCGACGGGCTTCAGGACTCGCGCTATACGCAATATACGATTTCGACTACTCCATGAAGCTTCCCGCAGACGTAAATCGTAACGAGTACTGGATCTCCAATGAACACGCTTGGGGAACCTTCAATGTTACCATGGATTATGCGCAGGGAGAGTGTACCTATAATCCATTTATCACAGATGTGGGAACGTTGGGCGTGCTATTTTCAAACTATTTCCAGGTAAACATAATATTATAGACGCCTTGCATTAGTCATTCTAACCAAATTTCAGTACCTCATTCCGGCACTGCCTATATTGGCTCCCTTTCTAGACAAACTCACGACGCATCGGCTCAACGAACGGTTCACGACCTCCGAAGCTCTCTCATTTTTTGAAAAATTCCATTCTCAATTGACCGAAGAGGAGTTATCGCAGACGATCTGGGAGCCGAACCACTACACAGACGATGTGCGCTACCATCTATATAACAGATGGGCTGCTATTCCTCCCGAGTTCGCTGAAAAGTGGGCACACTACAGGGAGCCACCTTTGTCCTGGAAAATGAGACTACTACGTAAGGCTTGCAGTTATACTTTCATCTTGCGTAGTGTGATTCGAGTTCGTCGGTGTATTGTGTGGATATCCAACGTTGGACTAGCAATCTCGTCATATTTCACCGCCGGTAAGAAGATAACCCTATGATGGCCTTGAAACAGACTGCTTTTATCTACTTCGTACTTCCAAGTTCTAGCCTAAATACCATCTATTCCATTTGTCACCTTTAGCTACTAATCGTATGCCAGTAAATACATAAACCACCGTACATGTTGCGTACATGGCGTAAGTAGACATGGATAGCTCAAACGAATACTCACGACCAGCCGAAGATTCGGCAAGGATGACTCCGGAAATGGCATGACAGTGAAACAGTTGTGTCTTCATGAATGATCCGCGAGTTGTTTGTCTAATTTAGCAATCTCAAGTTGCTCTACAGATTCCTGCTGCTGCATGGCCGCCAATTGGGCACTGAGCTCCGCGTTTTCGACCTGCGATTGCGCCTCTTCTTGCTTAATCAATTTGGCAGTGCTAAAACAAGTCAGTCTCATAAAAGAATTCTACGCTCGAATGAGGACGTACCTTTGATCGTTATTAGACTGGTTCTGACTGTTATTGTTGGACTGGTTATCGTGGTCGTGGTCGTGATGATGGGGCTTTCGCTGCTTGGTATGTGGGCCCCGTTCTGTCTTCTTCCTCTCAGGTTTCTTGGTTTTTGGACGAGGTGTTTTGCGGAAAGGTTGATTAGGATTCCTCGTTGACGGTTCCTTGGTTTTCGGGTGAAGCGTATTGCGTTGAGGCTGAATGGGCTTCTTCGTCGAAGGTTCCAAGTTAGTTTTCGGGCGAGGCGTTTTGCGTACAGGTCGGCTGGGCTTCCTCGTCGACGGTGTCTTCGTTTCAGGACGAGAAATCTTCCTCAGAGGCTGACTCGGCTTCTTCGTCGATGGTTTCTTAGTCTTCGGGCGAGGCGTTTTGCGTAAAGTTTGGCTGGGCTTCTTCGTCGATGGTTTCTTGGTTTCAGGACCAGGAGTCTTGCGCACAGGTCGATTCGGCGTCTTCGTCGACGGTTCTTTGGGTTTCGGACGAGGGGAAGTTTTGCGTTGAGGTTGTCCTGGCTTCTTCGTTGACAGTCCCTTCGTTTTTGGGCGAGACCTTTGGCGTCGAGGGCCTGTTTTGGTGGTCTTCGGACCAATGGTATTTGTCTTGGGAGAAGGCTGCTTTGTATTCGGACGGCTTGTCTTTCGAGTAGACGGTTTCTTGGTCTTGAGTCGAGTCGAAGGTGTCTTGTGTTGAACAGGTTCACTGGGTTTCGTACGAGTAGTCCCGGGCTTGGTCGGCGGTTGCTTCGTATTGGGCCGTGTCGTCTTGTGTTGGGGTTTTGACTGCTTCTTGGGATCGGGACGAGTAGTCTTCTTTGGTGTGGGTTTTCTGGTGTTTGGCCGTGTCGTCTTTGGCTCAGGTTGGCTGGTCTTCTTCCTCGTATCAGGCTTCTTCGTACTCGGGAGCCGACTGGGAGACGTCTGGTGCTGAGGTTTTGGCTGGTTATTCTTCGTTCTTGGAGAAGGCTGCTTGGCCTGTGGGCGCATCGTCTTTGGCTGACTAGTCTTCTTCCTGGTATCAGGTTGCTTTGTTTTCGGCCGACTCGTCTTGTGCTGTGTTCTCGGTTGGCCAGGGTTTGTCTTCTCTGAGTTTCAGGTCGACGAGTTTTGAGCTTATTAGTCTTTGTCTTGGGCGCGGATTGTCTGGTACTTGGATTGCCTGGCTTGGGTAGATTTATTTTAGGAAGCTTTGGAGATGGGAGCTTTGGAGGAGTCGTCTTTCTTTGTGTTTTCAGCGCCGACTGAGAAGGTTTCATCCTTGTCGAAGGCTGTTTTTCTGGGCGTGTCGTCTTCGGTTTTCCTGTTTTCGTCTTTGGAGAGGACTGTTTCGTACTCGGTCTTGTCTTCGTAGTGGACGGTTTCTTGGTGTTTGGATGAGTCGTTTTTGGACTACTGGTCTTCGTCTTTGGTCTCTTCGAGGGCTGCTTCGTGCTCGGGCGATTAGGTTCGTGCTGCGTTTTCGGCGTCGTAGTCTTCTTCTTCTTGATCGAAGGCTGCTTGGTGTTCGGACGCGTTGTCTTCTCGGTCGAAGGAACCTTTGTCTTAGGGCGACCTGTCTTGGCTGAGATTTGGGTTTTGGCTTTGTCCAAGGCTGCTTGGTTTTGGAACGCGTTGTCTTCTAGGTAGAAGACTCCTCTGTCTTAGGTCGCGACTCCGGTTGACCAAGTTTTGTCTTTGTGGAAGGCCACTTCGTGGTAGGACGAGAAGTCTACCTGCTTCCATTTTTATTGAAAAGTTCTCAATATTTTGAGAAGAAGACTTACGCTGCATCGTCGAGGGCGAGCTAGTTTTCTTGGTAGATGGTTCCCCGGTTTTCTTTGTTGACGACTTCCCGGTTTTCTTCTTAGATGGCTTCCTGGTCCTCTGTGTGTTAGGACGTGACATTGGGACTCTCGTTTGGCGCAGAGGTTTCAATAGAAGTGTAGTTGGGTTGCTTGTCTTCACCTTAGTGAGCAGCTTCTTAAGACCTGGGAGAGTTGGCTAGCCTATTTTCTTGACGATGCTTTTTGGCTTCGTTGGTTGCTTAGTACTCGGACGCTGCGTTTTCGGAGACTTAACGCTGTTCGATTTCGCCTGATTTGTGTGCTGCTTTGTACTGGGACGATTTTGAGCCTTCGGCAGTGCCTTTAGTGCTTGTTTACTGGGAGCCGTTGTTGCCGTTGTTTGCTGTTTCTTGGGTGGAACCTTCTGTTGTGGTGCAGATTTAGGAACAACTTTGGGCGCAGCGAAAGGAGCAGAAAGAGCCTTCTTTTGAACCGGAGCCGTCACCGCAAGCCTAGCTTCGAGCAATTCATCGTCTTCCAGACCTCGCGTCGAAATTAAAATTATCTGAAGTCCTATTGCGAGGTTAAGAAAAGAAAGTATAAGAAGAGTCAAATATGAGTATTTGCTAGAAGACACCCACACCGCTCCTTCGACTAACGTGCTTTCATGAGATCTGAAAGTTGATTAGGTTAAAAAATCATCAGATCCTTCAAGTATCAAGCACCGGTATCCCTTACCACAACGATACATCTGTACGCTTCAAAGGAATTGCCAACACGGACTGAAGAAGCGCGGCCAGGATAATAAAAGCAGTAGAAATTCTAGCCATGGTGAGCGTATGTGCAAAATGTTTTCGCTGCCCGGGGATATTGTGCTCAGCAGTCAACGCTGAGCTTTATTTGAGAGATTGAGGTAGGTAGTAGGGTTGAGGCCAGCTGAAGATTCAAATGAGCAAGCCATCGATGTTATATATGTGCTAGGGGAGCTATTTTCTTGGGGATCGCAACCGCGTCTAGGTGGCTCGGACCTTCTTGTCAAAATCAACAATATCGAAATCATGACGGCCATAGATGGTGGTACTGCTCAGTAAAAAAGAGGACGGGTGATTATGCGTGATTCATCCGAAGTAAACTAGTGACGAGAGGTATCAGGTCCCTGATTATAGAATATAGGACACCTTCGAGGCCGTATGTGTCGAAGAGCTGTGCTGGTTGCCAAATTCCTGTAGGTCATAACACACGGGGTGACAAAATCAACTTTAGCTGCCACCGACGCAGATAAGAATTGACGTGTACGTAAAAAGAGCATTATGGGAGGTCGGTTGCTGACAGAGCATCTAAAGGATGTTTGAAACAGGTTGGAACACATCTAGAACACAACGATGAAGGAGTTCGTCGGAATACGTTGAGCAACGAACCGGGACTTCGGGTTGCTCTCTACTCCAGGTGTGCCCGATACGTTACAGAAGTCTGTGATGTGGTTTCTGGCCATATCCCATTTCGTCAACTCTCGATATGTGGTCAAGATGGCGACCTTGAGGTTTTGTTGTTTCTGAAGTGTTTTTTCTAGCCCTGATTTGACAAAGATGGGTTTCAGTTTGACCTTGGGGTAATGCACTATTTCTATGAGGCAAAACTGCGATGCTTCATAAAATATAAGTAAATAATCTGAAAATTGAACCAGGTAACCGAGCACTTACCATTGACTTTGATCTTCCTGTTTCCCTGTGTACTATCTGAATCTTCGGCGAAGTTATCACTGTTGTGTACAGCCTAAGTATTATGATGCAACTTCGTATTCCTGTCTTCCAAAATCTTTACAGCGGGATCGGTTCTTGTAGCCACGAAAGAGTCTTCAAGCTTCAAGCATAATAAACTAAGAGATCAAGGACTTGCTCGAATGCTGAAAACATCTTTCGGAAATGGATCGGCACTGACTGGCAATTTACAAGCGCCGCTTGCTCTTCACGCGTCACCCAAATCAGACGCGTCGTCTGTGAACCTGGTCCTGCTATAAACACCCTATCATATCTTAAACTGGTCGGAGCCAGAACTCTCCGTTTTCTTCCCAAACATAGGCAACATAGTGGTGAATGAGACAACACAATGCTATTTCCATATAGCATTTGGTTTTGGCAACGGCTCGGAAATGTCGTAACAGTTCAAACGTTCATGTCTGGGATCGTTCAGAACGGTTACGTTGGATCAATGATGCACAACATCGACGACTCATTGCCAAATTGCTGAACGACGGTCCGTATATCGCGTGTTCTCGACGTGTTGTATTACTTCTAATAATTGTAATGCAATTTTAGATCATTCTCGCCACCGTCAATGACGGGTTTACTCTCTCGTTCCTACCCGACAGATGATACGGGTGATGAGCAATCTCACAAATTGTGGCTCACAACAGCGCTCAATTATCAACTTGTTCCCGGTTCCTCCATTTTACTCAAATTTCTTAGAGGAGACAGCCACCATTCCGAACAGCTCATCATCCATGCTCGATGCAACACGATCCCAGCCGACGATATAATCAAGTCGCTACCCACATGTGCGCCTACGAAAACAAAAATGATGAGAAATTTTTGCTGATAAATATCGTATTTTCCAAGGATCAAACTGGGCGAGTATGAATATGTTGATAGATGTGTGGGATTCTACGACCCCTTTTGCTGGAAGACATCCTCCTGATACAGAAGCGCCAGATTACTTCATGGAATAAGCGCGCCTTCATTATGGATTTGCCCAGGCATCTGAATGTCTTTGGACCATCAACAACGCTATGGATCTCAGCATCCCCTTCCTAAAGAAGGTCCCGAACCCTTCCTCAACTTTTCTCAGGGTTTGGTAAAGGCGGCTCGCAACACCAAAGGCGAACATGCAAAATAGGATGGCCGAACCCTCTGCGAAAGTGGAATATATTACCAATTCAACGTTGCTGAAAAAATCGCGGAGAAGGGCTCGGTGGAAAAGGTCGAATCATCGTACTTCCAAAGTGATTCTCTAACGGAAGTGCCAGATTCGGTGCGATTGACGCCCAAGTGCCTTGTAACCGAGCAAAGATAATTAGCCGGTGTGCAGAAAGAATGGCGTAACATTGTGTAATGATTTCCCATGAGTTCTAGTTAAACGTTATATTTGATCCAACAACCATATATACTACCATTTATAAATATAACACTGCTGTATCCATTTCGCTTGCTATTTTCAATCTAGCATTACCTGCACCATACACATACGCATATAAACTATGTCTTTATCGTAAAATCACGACTCAAATGAACTCGTCACCGTACTGATCAGAAATGGAAGATGTTCTTGAAATATTTCATCAACCCTGCTTCACCACGGACCCTGGCCCCCACGATTCCATCTGGGCGCACGACAACGATGGATGGCTCCTCTTCGACGTGATAACCAGATCGAGCGTATCCCTCCTCGTCTACAAGAATCATGTCGAATGCTCCCGTCACGAGTGGATCGCTTCCTTTGGGAAGAATGAGCACAGTGCGGACAGTCTCAGCGGGTAGCTGCTGAATGGCGTCCAGGAAGAATTTCAAATCTGCACCTGGCTTCGAAAACAACAGGACAGTATGCTGAGTGGGGGTGAAAATGTCATGGATGATTATGTTTTTCGCCTCCGCGCCGACGACCTTCAATCCAGGTGCACCAGGAGCCCTGTCACCCGGACGAGCAGCAGTTTCGCTACTTGCATTATATCCGGTCCCTTTCTCTGTAGCGACTGTGACGTCGTCTTCGTAAACGATGGAGCTTCCACGATAGTTGACGGCGAGCTGCCTGAGTTCACTTCCGCGCTTCATTTCGCCTCCTGATACTTTGGTCTGATTGAAGAGCTCGGTGGTCTTTCCCAGCATCTCTGCGATGACAGGTAGACGCTCCTCCCCATATGTATCGAGAAGCGAAGGGGAGGAATATCCTTTATACACGAGTGCGAGCTTCCATCCTAGATTAACCTTAACAGAGGAGTGTTCAGTTGGTTACAGAGCATGGGAAAATGGTGAAAAAGAAACGTACAGCGTCTTGAACACAGGAGTTCATTCCCTGAAGTAAATAAATCAGACATCTGTTGGACAAATAATATCAGATCACGAACCTGTCCACCAGCAGGGCTGTGGCAATGAGCAGCATCTACAAGTGAACATTTCAGTCAGGATAGCCCAAGCTTAAGGTTGCAAAATACATACCACCACCGACGAAAACTCTACCTACACGGAATTGCTTGACCATGCGAATGTTGGGCCTAAGGTAATAGAATTAGTAGAAAATTTATCATTTTACACTGGTAGCACTTACTTGTATCTGAAGGCGGTAACAAGGTCCTCAAAGATGATGTCTCGCCTCCCTGTGATTTCGTAGAACTTTTCGATAATGGCTTCCCGACTTGCTAGGACTTTTGGCACGTCGATTTCGGGACCCGCGATGAGAAACTGAACAATACGATCATCGTGTCCCGAGTTCCGCAAAAAGGTACTTGTGGAGAATCAGCATATATTTACCACAATGATGGAGGAACAGAAAGCAGTTCTGATGTCGGTACTCACAAGGCCTTGGTCGGGTCTCCCCACATGTGCGAAGCTTCCATGAGCTCTTTGACTCGAATATCTCCAACAGCAACATTATCTTCTTCCACTGTCTCCCCCAAAAATTCTAACCCAAGTGTCTTTCGGACAACGCTGCGTGCGCCATCCATTCCGACGAGATATGGAGTTTCGACATGTTCGACGGTTTCCTTGCCGTCGACATGGCGTACAATCTCCACCGCAACATGACTACCGAGATCTTTGAAGGTGCGCAGTTCTACGCCTCCTTCAACAGTCACGCCCAATTTCTTGAGGTGGGACCTCAAGATAGCTTCATGACGATGTTGTCCCAATCCCAAAATGTTCGCCTGATGAATAATTTATTAGTTTCAAATTTTTCGAATAAGAAATTATAAAGTAAGTGACTCACGTAAGGAATTTGGGGAGTTTCGTCATAGCTGGGCACCAGCGGAAATTCTTTCACGACTTTGTTTCCATCCACAGGGTCATATTTCTTGATATATGGTGGAGGTTTCCCTGCCTCCAAAACGTCGGGCAATGGGCCCAAAATTTTATAGAGTTCCAAGGTGCGCGGCTTTGATACGGAATCATGAGTGAAATTAAAACAGGTATAAAAAAAATCATAATCACCATGATCCCTGCTCCTCGTTCTCCTGGGTTTCTTGCGGGCTCCTTCTCGATGATGCGTACTGGAACGCCATTTTTTGCGAGAGTAAGCGCAGCAACAAGCCCAGAGGGTCCTGAACCAACCTGAGAAATGCGTTAGCTGGATGTATTGTTCGAAAGTATGGTTGCCCACTCACGATGAGGATGGGTCCAAGAGTCATAGTCCTGTAGTTTGAGAGTAGGGCTGATTGTAAAGAATTGTTCAGAAGGTTGATGTGATTTCCTTTCTTTTCGTGGCCTTTTATCTATATCTACTTCTAGCTCATTGCCATCCTCGTAGTTTCTAGTCCCTGTTCCACAAGGACCGTGAACCCCCAAGGAAGTCAATGCATCGACGTGCACGGTCGGCGCGAATCAATTGCTCGAGCTGCCGTGACCCTACGTCCAGTATGCCGTGCAGAGTCCACAGTCGAAAATAGGATAAAGATCGACGAACTTCTCATCCCTTGACCAGCGTTGTTAGCGAAGAGTTGAGCGTAAGCGCTCGGCGGGGGGTCTATGCCGTCAAGGCGCCGCGCCGCGCAAGCTAGTCAGGAGATTCATGAGAAACGGAAACGGCCCAGGTTTGTGCAATGTTATTTTTAATTTACTTACCCCTACCCTTCAGGTTATGACTGTTCCGTTCTCTCCTGCATGACTCATCATTGCTTACATGCTACAGAGAAAACATGGTCAGCATAAAGGCATGACGGTGATTATGTTTAGATAATTTGCATACTGTCATCTTCAGTGTGTTCAACAGCCTGCAGAATCTTTGATCCCATGGAACCAGATGAAGAAAATATTCCGCAGTTTGGAAGTACAGCACACTTTCGACTCGAAGGATTCATATGTATGAGCGCCAATTTTATAGCTTCTTCTTCGACATGGTACCCAACGTATGCATATTTATTCTCGTTGATCAGAAGCTTGTCGAACTTGTTTGCTGGCTCACCAAGCCAGTTCGTTGCGCTGCTTTGAGAATAAGAGAATGCTGCGAATAGTATCAAAACGTAATTTCTGAGGGTGTTATAACGGATGCCTTTCGTAGAGTAGAGCAGTTCCGATGATGCAGATGATGCATTAGTCGTTTCGAACAGAAATTCTTGATGTGGTGTTTCTGCTGAGGACGGTAGCAAATCATGCTATGGGCGTGATGGAAAACACGTTATGTCACAGCACCTGACTTGCTGAACAAGGCGTGATCTATGGACAATAAATAGCCAAAGTCAATTCTTCCCAAAGCCACCATCTAAGCTAGAGAGAAAACTCACGCAGCGAATCAGTATGACCATTCCATCCATACAGGAGCTCGAACTAGCGGCAAATAATCTTGTGCAGAAGGCACAGAAGGAAGATTCCCTTCAGTGAGCAACACCACCAACGCGCCCAGTTACTTGCTAATGAATGACTCATCGATACAGCGAAGTCAGTCAACGAATAATTCGAGAGATGGTAGAAAAGAAATTCTCACTCAATCCTGGAGCTTTGGAGGCTTCAGAATACAAGCATGCCCTTAAGGCAGCAGTAGTGGCAGCAGTAAAAGCAGCAACCGTAAGTTATGGCGTCAATTATTACAACTCTTACTTAGCGACCTATATTATAGGAAGAGGATGCCTCAAAATTAAAGGCAAAGCGAACCAGCACTAAGACATCATCATCAAAAACTCGGAAGAGCACCGTGAAGAAGAGGTCGAATAAAAAAGCGAAGGCGGAAGGAGAGGAAGAAAGCGACTCGGATCAGGAAGCTACGCCGAAGAACAAAGGAAAGGGAAAGGGCAAGAGGGTCATTCAGGACTCTGAATACTCGGAGGAAGACGTACCAAGCCCTAAGAAGAAACCGAAAGTCGCTTCCAAACCAAAGTCTGCCCAAAAGCCTAAATTGGGTTCAGAGGAAGATGGAGATGAACCAGATAAGAGGCCTAAGCCGACGGAGAAGGCAAAATCAAAGAAGATAGAGTCTGACGACGAAGACGGGGAAGAGTCGAAAAGTAAATCACCGTCAAGCAAGAAGAAGGGGTCGAAGGAATTCAAATCTTTGGTAAGTGCATTCATTGGGTTGGATAATTTTACGGAGTCCTTACAGTTAATAGGAACATGTACCAACCTCAGATATGGACGAGGACGAGCCCATGCCGAACCAACCTTCCACGAGCAAAGCCGCACCAAAGGTTTGTACACAGATAACATTTGGCTTATTTGCTGAGAGGATTTGTGTAGTCTCCAAAAACCGCAAAAACCAAATCAGACGACACTCCTAAGAAGAAGCCTGCACCGAAAGCGAGCTCGAGCAAGCCAACGAAAGTTCAAAGCCCTGAGGTGCGTTCGTAACATCTTATCATGTTTATTGACTAAATATTTGTCACGACAGCCCGATGCGAAGAGTGACTCTGAGCTCTCCGTCCTGATCGAGGAGCCGCCTAAGAAAAAGAGAAAGTCCGCGTCAGAAAAGGTCAGTGACTACCATTTAATATAACAAATTTGGAACTGATAGCGCGTTAAAGAAATCGACTAAAGCGAAGGAAAAGAAATCGACCAAATCATCAAGTACTCTAAGTAAAGACGAGGAAACTATCAAGCGATTAAAGGTAGAGTAAATAAAATTTCCATGAACGATAGCTCAAATATTGGCCTATAGGCTCTCGTCGTGGCATGTGGGACACGTAAAGTTTGGTCGAAAGTTTTCCAGGACCTGGATACACCTCAACTCCAAATCAAGAAGCTCAAGGAAATCCTCGCAGAGTTAGGGATGACTGGTCGATTAAGCATGGAGCAGGCAAAGGCCATCAAGGAGAAGAAGGAGCTTGCTCAAGAACTCGGTACAGGTTTTCTCTTGCTGAGTATAGTCAATGGTGGCTGACTACAAACTTAGAGGATGTCACCGAATTTGCAAAGAAAGTCGCCTCCAGACCTACAACTACCAGACGAGAGACTGCAAATAAATCTTCTGTTGGCGCTGACGAATCCGAATCAGAGAAAGAAAGCGACAAAAATGAAGATCCAGACGACGAAGAAGTCGCTGCACCTCGCAAGCGCATGGTGATTAATATCTTTTGTTCCTTCCCAGTATATCAACTAATTCGCATATAAGAACGCTCGCAAAAGCATCATGGCTTTCCTGGAAGATCAAAGCGACGAAGAGTAATAATTTAACATTGGCACTTTTTGGAAAATTTTGGGACCATGTTTTTAGAAATACTTGGACTAATTTATTCTTCCTTCTGTCCCAATTGCTGCCCTTTTCTCCTTTCTCTCTCTTCACATTGGTGCGACAGACATAGGCACAGGACGCAGAGCCTTCTGGTCAGCATAATCCGGAGTCACGTAGTCGTTGAACTGGAAAGATGTTTCAAACGTTCCGTCGGAAACGAGCGACAAGCCTGCGAGGCTGGCTCCAGCGCCATCGAGAGACCAGACTGATAGTGCCAACGTGTTGGTCGAGTTACGCCTCAATATCCTGTTAGGAAGTAGGAAGTCAATAAACAGTAAATACACGAAACTCCCAAAGATTACCCAGCAGGCAGAACGAAAAGTGTCTGAGGTCTGTTTTTGTGTGCTCTGGTGAGTAAAGAAACTGCATGAAGGTAGCAAAACTTACCCGATATTGTTGATATATTTTCCAATTTGCCATCCATTCAGGTAAATCTGTGCCCGGAAATTGGAGGTTATTGCACTTGGGGTTATCGACAAACGGACAGGCATATCAATGCCAGTGGGAACTTTCTATACATGATAGAAGCTCGCGCATTAGATTTGACAATATGGGCATTGGATGCACTTACAAGATTGAAGGTTGTTCGGAAGAAATTTACTCCAGCACCTTTCACCCCTCCACCAGCAAAAGGTGTGCCAGTTGCCCAAGACGAATCAGGGAAGTCTGGTAAATGTGCACCTATACGCTCTGCATACAGTCCGCCTTCGTTCAAGTAACCGCGGAATGTGTCTGGAGTATTTGCTGCGCCTCCCTGTTATATCAAAGGTCTAAGGACATGTTTCCTCGCCAAACAGTCAAACGCAGCTCACTTGATTTCCTTGTAATTTCCAAAGATTGAACGTAGCCGTGCCGCCCACAATAGCGAATCCTCGTATTCCACGAGGCTCTTTCCCGCTATTGGCTTCAAAATATTCAGTGATTTTGAGAATAATCGCGTCAATTTCTGACTTACTGCTAGTCTCAACAATACTGTCCAACAATGTTAGCGATAGATGGCACACCGTGCGAAACACTACTCACCCCATATGATCCTGTAGGATAACAAACACATTATCACGGCCAACACGAAGCATCGACGAGGTGACATTCCAAGTATCAGTGGTCATGCTGGTGGTAGGACTTCCTTGACTGGATCCGAGGAAGACGCCATTGAGCCAAGCAGAATAGCCTCCAGCAAACCCTGATTGCACAGTAGTTGTGATAGCCGTCTCGTGTCCCGTTGCGTTGAAGTGTCCGCGCCAGATCAAGTTTCCCCCATAAAATCTGCAGAATTATATTGGCAACACGGAACATCCAAATCAGAGGTAAGCACTCACCCGTACTGTTGCGAGTACAATACACGGTTCCCAGCTAGAACGGGAAGATTGGTGTACTAAAAAAGTATTTAAATGCTAAATGATAGCTCTTTGCAGAAAAAAGAACCTTACGTTTGTTGTAGTTTGACTAGCTGTCACGAAACCGGAATCATCGAAATCAGGGCTGATTTCGGGAAGACTACATACCCTTTATCAGTAAGCATGTAATAGGATTGTGAGACAATGGGCTTCCACCTTCCAGAAATCTTCCAATTAGTCAGTGCAGGCAAAGGCGGTATGGCGGGCGAAGGAACACTGCTTTGAGCCGTGGCGAAGATGATTCCGCTACCATTTTTAGACACAGTGAGGGTTTGGGAGTTCCAGGTTATCTTCTGGACGTTGGTAGGCACAAAGGCCTGGATGGTCGTCGTCCCATTTAGATCTCCAGTCTGCGTTTCTCGGTCAGTTTAGTCGTATCACCACATTTACGAATTTAATCTGACCAGTGCCAGAGTATCGTTATCTATTTCTGCGGTGCGGATTATATATGGACCTCCGACTAGGACACTGGATTTTACATCAGTGACCGGAGGTAAGTATGTCTCGTAAAAGCTCACGTATTATTTGTGCCGATGGAGAAGAAGTTGCCGAAGTTACCAGGTTGACTGAGGACGGGTGCATGCCAGGTATTCGCAGTCGGTTTGTCCATGATAATTACGACCAAGGTATTGCTCCCATCTTGAATCTGAATCGATTGTATACCACCGACGGCGTAGTTAAGCGTGAGTAAACCATTCGAGAACCGGGATGAGATATTTGGGAAAGCAGAAATATTTAAAACTGGGTTTGTTAGATTTATCGCTGTTTCGCCAGTTTGACCAGATGGAGCATATATCATGAGGTAGTCAGTCGAGTCAATACTATCAGCTCAATAAGTTAGTAACTTTGATGAGAGAGACCACAAAAAAACTTACGTCGTCCAAGTTTGTATTCTGAAAGAGAGAAGCACATCAGAGATTGTAATAGACAGAGAAGGAAATACATACTCGGCCGTCGAGTAAAGAATATTGAACTTGTGCAGGCCAAAGACATAATCGGTGACGAGAATTTTGCTATCCCTTCCATTGAATGTCAAAGTGCCCGTAGAAGGGACGAGCAATGTTCCAGACGAAGTTTTTAATGTGATTTTTGTAGTGGTCAATGCCGTTGACCTGTAATCAGGTCAGAATGTGGGTTGAATGGGGAAATGATTTGGTGACGTACGTCGAAGCGTCATGTCGTGCAAAATAGAATCCTGCGCCAGTATTCAGGTTTCTCAATTCTGCGGCGTGAATCAGCGTGGATGTCGTATAATTTGTTCCGTTGGCAATCAATGTGGCCCCGAGAAGGTCCCGGGATACTCGCAAAAACAACCCTACATTGGTTGAATAAATGTCAAAGAGTGCAACCAGGCCAGGGTTTTGGACAACATTCTGTACCTTGGAGACGCATTTCATTCATTTTCGGGTTTGCTACTCGACTTTCACTGATGCCTGGCCCGATATTAGTAATCGCCCATAATTTGAATAAAATTTCCAAAAAGTACCTCCTCCATACTCGTATGAAGAATAGCTGTAGGGGACAGTCAGCATAGAGCCGAAACCAGAGCAACATTTTTCTTACACCGTCGGCTCCAGTGTTTGCCCCCAGTTGGTACCACCGAAAAGCACTATATATTAAGATTGAGAACTGGAGGATCATAAGTTATGATCAAGGTCTCACTGTAGATATCTTGGGCACTTGTGAGTACGACTTAAATATAGCATGCATGCGGTACATACTTAGGATTGTTGCAGTTTGAGCGCTGATTTTAGAAATCAGTCGTACAAGCCATGGCTGTACAGATGGTAGTTCTCACTAATTTTCCTTGTAAAAGACGTTCTCTGTAAACTTATTAACACAAGACCGCCAGAATCACAATGCAAAACACTAACCAAAGTCTGCGTTGGTGAGTCCAGTTGCCGGGTTCGCTGTACAATTTAACAAGGTCATAGTGTGCTGAGTGGTCGAAGGAATGAAGACCCACAATATTTTTCATAGCCAGTTCCACCTCGAGTCCCAGTTCCCCAGCTGAGTAAAAATCCACCTCCGAACTATCCACCTAAATTTAGTACGAAATAATGCATATATATCTATGTTTACTCGCCTCAGCAAGGCAAAGAGGGTTACTGGGTGCGCTTGCAACGTGATTCGAATAGTATACAGCCTGCACCTGGGCCCAGCTGTTGGCTCCTTGAGGATAAGAATCACCGCTGGAAAGCAAAATATTAAATATATTATAGCCACATCTCGACAAATCGAAGACAACCCACCAGTATATGTCTACGTGTGTGCCGGGTTTATCAGGAGAAAAGTTTCCAGTGGATCCAGCATGCTGGTCGTTGTGGGTGGTCGCTATGAGGAATGGTCGTAAAAGGTTCGAAACGTCATCAGCATCTTGGTCTTTGACTCACGTATAACGACCCCATTTGCCCGATACAAGTCAATGATGGCCTGCATGTAAATATCATTGTTGGTACTGGCGCTGTACTCATTCTCGGCCTGGACGAGAATGACTGGAAACTTGATATTAGTCGTCGTTATTGGACTGGCATATAGTGGCCATGCTTACTCGGTCCTCCATTCGTGATCTGATTTTTTGCTATAATTTTGCTGATCGCAGTCATGTACGGAGTCCAGGCTGATTTTTTTTAATGGGGTAGATTCAATTTCAGAAACGTTTGGAGTATATATAAATTAAATATACCTTGCTGATATGCAGCATTATTTGTCCTAAGGGAGCCTGCAATATTGCCTACCCAGCCAGGAAATCCTCCACCCGTAGTTTCTGCATCTGGATACTAGGTGAACATCTTCGATACGGAAATAAAGTTCAATTGAGCTGTGATTCTTACTGATGTAAGGTCCTGGTCTAGTAGTATGATCAAATCATGACTCGTAAGTTTAGTCACAAAAAATTGTACCTGGCAATCATCCAGAGACCAGCTTTCTTGGCCTCATCAATGAACCTCTGGATATCTCGATACGTGCCCTCCTCAAAGTCACCCAGGCTGTTGTTTGTGGTAGGGGTTGGGAAGTGCGTCGCCCAGTTGACGTAGAAGGAGACGGTGTTGAAACCATTAGCCTTGACCTTCTGAAAAATATCGCCCCAGAGGTCCGGGTTACCGGGTAACCTCCAAGGATGAATCTCTGCGGACAGAATGAACACTCGTTGCCCAAGAATGAACAGCGAGTGGGTGTCCCAAGTAACAGCATCAGTCAGACCATTTTTGCTTCGAGTGCTAAGGGATGAATATGCAGACGCTGCATAGAGGCAGAGGACCCAGAAGAAATTCCAAATCATCGTTCGGCGCGCTTGAAGCTTCTGTTTTCCGTTGTCCAGGTTATTTTATACATGTATATTTTTCAGATGATCTCCCGCCAGCGAACGCATCTATTACAAGAGGGCCAGGTGACACTTCACACTCCAGAATTCGCGTATGGTCAGCGTACATGGGTGTGAACAAGAAGAAGAAAAGCCGGTCCGTTTCCCCGCCTGGCTGCCGCCAAAGCTCGTCAGTTGCGAATGCAAATTTTTTCAAAGTCATTTTCCTGGAGAACACCTGCCAGGATTAGACAGGAGAGATCTATGTTCAAAGTCATGCGAATTATTGAATGAATATCGTGATGGAGGTCAAGAAAAAGGTCACGTCATGTCGCGATTTCGGGGTCGCGTCTGGTGATGAGCGGAGTTTGTTTTTCCATGTCTTTCTCGACGCATACAACGCCAAGCGGTTCGTTCCCATCGTTAACCACCATCTGCACAATTTCGCTTATATTTCAGCTCGACAGGGTTTCTACTGCCATCAATACACTCAGCACCACCATTCTTCACGTTAGAGCCATCTTTCACGTTATGACGGCTTATCGCAAGCTGATAATTTAATCTAGCGAACAGCCAAATCTAACTACACAGTCGAATGCTACTGAGCAATGGACGCGTCTCATTTTGACATATGCTCGTCATCAGAAACTCTTTCTATTACGCGTTGAGGATGCCGATTCAACAGACAGTGATTGGGTGGATATCTTGAGAAACGAACGGATAAATCGTACGCTGTTTACCATCGTGTTATTCGTACACTCATCAAAGATCTGTAGGAAGAATTTTGCCCGCCCATTTATCGAATATAATTTCCACAATGGTCAGCAAAAACCTCGCTGCGTATGAACCTCCGAAGCAAACACGATCGGCGCTAATCTTTTGGCGATTACCTGAGGAATGGGCCGAAGTATTGCATGACTGGGTGAGCGCTCTGTTAGACGTGGATGCTCTGAAATACTGATTACTGTGTATGGAGGCAATTGCAACTGGACAGCTCAACACTATTCTTACTTTCTACGATATCACGGATCCCCCTATTGACTCGCCTTTAACTAATATTCCGGTCTCCCTATTACGACGGGCCATCTCGATTCTGGGGAAGACAGGACGTTCCCAGCTTATTGCTATTCCTGATGGCGAGGGCGTGAGGTTCTTAACTAGATCTAAATGATGTAATGTATACGTATGACTTCGCCCTCTATCATAATGCAATGCTTTCTAACACTTCTGAAGACCGTGGTGTCACTGCGCGTTAATAAATTAATACATTGAAAACTACCAATACAAGTTCTGCTTTCAAAACATGATGTTGTACAAAAAGTGCTTCTCGGGTATGCAGACCTGAAATCATTAGTCGATTGGGGTGCTACATTGACTCCAGTTATCAAAATTGAGGTCCAAATCAACCTGAAGGTTGTATAAACAATGGATTTATAGAGAAGGCGAGGACTAACCAGCGAGACATCTCTTTCGATTTCAACAGCAAGCATCTGTGCAAACACCTCCATATCTTCTCTTCCTTGTTTGCTACAATTCGGACATGTAGCTGCGCGTGCAAGCGCCTTCTCAATTATGCCCCACTTTCTAACTACCTCTCCCCAGGGCCTTTGGCGCAGTGCTTCCGATATATCTTGTATCCACTGTGCCCACCATTGCCTGATATCTGTGAAGTTACTACTGCGCGGGTTCCACGTAGCTGGACATTTCCTGCAAGTAATCCATGTCCATTGGTCGTCATGATCAGCGAGTGCTGGTTGGAGCATAGCACGAGAGCTGGCCACCTCTCCGCACAGACGATGGTACTCTTGCAATCGGTATAATGTTGCACCCGAAATATATTCGAGCTCAGGAATAAATGGGGCCTCGACAGGATGTCGAAGGGTATACCGGGCAGCTTTACGAGCTTCCGCATCCCATCCATGACGATATGCGATGGCGAAAGCCCGCAGGGGCTGCGATTCCACAAATCGCGGAGCTAGCAATTCGCCTCGCAAAAATTTGACAAGGCCATCCATCTCAAACTTCACTGCGGCCTCCGCGACCCTCTGGATCTCCTGCAGAGAAGACAACTTCGGCAGCTCATGCGTGGTGATAGGAAAACAAAAACCAAGGAGGATGCGCAGCGTCTCGGCGTCCTCTGTCATTTGAATGACAGGAGTTCGCCAGCCGTCCAAGCATTCTTCGGAGTAGGTGTAGGGAGTCGAAGGTTGGGGTAATGTAAACAATTCAGTAAAGAACGGCGACGACAGCGACAGCAACAACTTGAACAGTCGGAAGTCGACAGGCTCCTTGTCGGAGGATCGCAAAATAACGTCTGCGTCGGGTTTGTCAAAGGGTGGTGGTGCTAGAATTGTTCTAATCATCATTGGTAAGGATTATTATCACAAGTTAGCAAGTGCTTAAAAGTTTTGCCGCCCATGCACGCAAGCGCTCAGTTGTCGTCGGGAAGAGTCGACCACTATTATTTAACATCATTAATTGAAGCTGGGGTATACGGAAGTAGTCTCACGTGAGCGGCAACCTACGGCACCGGCACGCGGGGTTGAATGACCTCATTAACCTTATTTGGATAGCTCCTTCCGAGTCGGTTCCGAAAAGGGCGACAATCGCGCTTGACAGTGTGGCGCCCATGCCCATCAAATTTCATTCATAACAAGTAAAATTTACATGATAAAATTTGTGCATTATATAGTACAGTTGCATTAGTTATGTACCCCAAAGATGAAAATCCAGAAATGAATATGAAGTTTTTCAGCGCCGATGCTGAAAATTTACCGATTCGGTCCAATCATTGGCCCACCCGCCGGTGTATGGGGAGTAGGACAGGGGTATATGATGGATGATTACAGCTGCATTGCATCCAAAGTAATAGTTCAATTCTAAAACGGATGGTATTCGATGACCCCTTCCGAGTGGTCATCGCCGGCGATGAGGGGTCTATGTATCGGAAAGGTCATCGATCTTAACTCTCTTCCTGGGTCGCTCGGAGTCGGAGTTATCAGAAGAGTGTACCTCGTCAGCCTTTCCGTCAAGAGGTGAAAATAATTGAAGCGGTGAAAGGGGAGCATGGTCTTCGGCGGGAGAACACTGCGAGATGTTTCGAGTTCCATGTACGCTCATAGGTATATTGCCAAAAAGGAGAGACTCTGTCGCAGCAGTACCGGAGGATTCGATATTCCTACGAATATTAATGAAGAATTAATTGACAGGCTCGTTAGTAGACATTGAGAAATACCCACTGGTCGTCCATTTCATCGATTTTACGTTTGAGTGCAGAGCAATTTTTACGCAGTTCGTCTCGTTCGCGAGCAAGAATCGAGGCCTGGTCTCGGACGACCCTAGCAAAGTTAAGGAGTCCCAAGTTCGCAGCGCCGTGCGTCTCTGCGCGCTTCCGCCACATCAAACAGTTATTTCGTAAAGCATGGTTTTCGGCTCGCAAACGAGCTAATTCGGACGACTCTGATGATGAGCAAGAGGCTTCTGTAAGAGAAAACTCCTTTTCAGGTTCTGACAGGCCCTCTTGAGGACCACCGTCGTCAATATATACTCTCCGGATACTAGGAGTGACGAAAGAACGTAGATTTGGCGGTACTACGTTCAAATTTACTGGAGCTGAGAGAAAAAACGTTTGTCAGAAGACAAACGCATGTCGTCAGCTCGACTATTACTAACTGATGTTGTACATCGTCCGGCATATTGGACAAGGATGTAAGTGTGTGTATGGTTGGATAGCTTGCACGGTCTTGATAACGCAATCGCAGCAGAAAATGTGGCCTAGAAAAAAGGATAAGTAAAGGAGAGAAATGATAGTGATAAAGACAAACCGCAAGGCAAGGAAACCGGTTTTTTCAACGATTCCAAGCAAATTCGACAGGAAACCATTGGGAAATGGGCGTAGTGTTTATATATCCCGGTCTGTCGGGAAATGATTTGGGGAAAATAATACGGACACCACTGAACGAGTCCTTATATGAGCGTACACGAAGGGTCTTCAAAGGTCTAGGAGATGACGCGGTCTGCTTGAACACTTTAAGGACCCCGGAGAAGAGGTGGTGGAATGAACCGGGCTCCCTCTATCGGTCGAGTTCTGTCCGGACTGGCTCATCAGTAATGAGAAAAAATTGGACTAAAAGAACACGCTGTATCCGTACTGGCCTTGCAATTAGATCGACGATTTTTATTTAGATGAAATGCAAGATTCGAGTGCTGTCGGAGACTCTGAAAGACCGCGTTCGGCCCATCCAGATCAGGAAATCAGTGCCAAGATTATGCCTCAGTTTGCGCTAATCCGCTTGGCTCGCGTCTCTGGGCCAATGAGCTTGACCAGCCCTTGCGTTGAATGGGTTGGAACGGTGCTGGTTGGCTTGACGTTGGCAGAGTAAAAAACAAGATTAGGATCAACTTCAGCCTTAATTGCCCTGTCATTCAAGTCAACCCGGGAAACATCAGAGCGCATCAGAGCGGAGGACATTCACCACCGATCCTATTAATTCTCACATATATGTTACGCGTGGAATATCAAACGTCATGGGTTTGCAATACAATCTCGATACCAGACCAACAAGCAGTGTAGTATAGGGGTCGGTACTGCAGGTCTGCCAGATGCTCTGGCTGCAAAGATTCAGAAAGAGGCTTGTCAAACATATCGTCTTCGAGCCGTCGAGAAAACATCGCTCGGGATGCTAATGACCAGTAGGCGCTACTCCATCGTATATTTGAATACCATGAAACATGCATACAAGAGGCAAGGCGAAATGCATTACCCATGGGGTTTTTACATCTATTTGAGTTTGTGCCTGAAGCTGGGACTTATGAGAGTTTAGAATATTCAAAAGAAAGAAGTGCTTACGAGACAGAGAAGTCGACATTCGAGGTTCTTAAACCAGGTATGCATACTTGGACACAATTGGTCCACGGCTGGCAAGTTGACTTGAACCAAGCCTGCATGAGACAACCTCCAGGCCAAGAAATTGGAGTCGTCCTAAATTAGCGCCTGATGTCGCTAGATACCAAGATTGTTTGCGGTCCTTTTATGGCACGCATACATCAAGAAGCGCCATGAAAATTAATTAGCCACTAGGATGAATAAGAGATTATAGGATGCGGCGTATCCAGGAGATGGCGTGGTGAGCCGGTTCGCAATGGTTCATAAGGGCCAAATTGAGAAAGGGTCCTGTATACAGTGCACACGAATCATGATATTCTTCTGAACAACTGCTGAGATTGTCGAGGCATCAAACCGGAGACTAGAGAGCCGGAATACCAATTGCTGTTATATAATGGCATCTTTCCCAGTTAAAATGCCAATTTAGATGCTAATAGAAGATGGATGAGCATATATCATGGTGTGTCGTAATCCAGCAAGGTTTCGTCACAAGGCAGCTGCGCAATGGGGCCAGAAGTCGTCAGACGCGAAAAAAGTTGACGATTTGTCAGAAAAAAGTCATTAAATTTGCAGGATGATAAAATTGGCGTCGGTCCATGCTTTCCCGAATGAGTTGTATGCACGCAATACACCCATTACTGAGAGATTGTGAGTGTTTCAAGAATTTTTGTCGTTGCTCATCACGGATCGCTGTCAAGGGAATTCGAACGGCATTAGCGGAGATTAAAGTAACCTCGGCCGATTGCGGCACATATGCAGAACTGAAATTAAGGTTTAAGCCACCGCGGCATCGTCGTCCCAAACAAGGATTAGGGAATCTTTGAAGCAAAGGTAGGAAACAGCGACCAACCACCCTCGACAAAATGGTCAGTGCACAGACCCCTTTCCAATGACGAGGGAGATGCTGACCGACCATTTTTTCAGGCCGACCAAAAAACGACCCCTACCAATGTCATGAAGGAGCCCAGAATCGAGAAGTTGGTCATCAGTGCGTCTCTTATGAGTTATTTCAATAAACAACGGGAAAGCTCACCGTCGTCTGCATCGTAGACATCTCCGTCGGTGAATCTGGAGATCGTCTCACTCGTGCCTCCAAGGTTCTTGAGCAGCTTACCGGTCAAACTCCCGTCACCTCAAAAGCTCGCTACACCGTCCGTACCTTCGGTATCCGTCGTAACGAAAAGATCGCCGTGCACGTCACCATCCGTGGACCCAAGGCCGAGGAGATTTTGGAGCGTGGCTTGAAGGTTAAGGAGTATGAGTTGAGGCGCAAGAACTTCTCAGACACCGGAAACTTCGGCTTCGGTATCCAGGAGCACATCGATTTGGGTGCCCGTTACGATCCCGGCATTGGTATCTTCGGTATGGACTTCTACGTCGTTATGGGTCGCCCAGGTGCACGAGTAGCGAGGCGGAGGCAACAAAAGGCGCGAGTTGGCTTCTCGCACCGTATCAAGAAGGAGGATACCATGGCATGGTTCAAGCAGAGATTCGATGGTATTATCCTTGTGCGTATCTGCGGTACTAATTATTCAAACTGTATAGCTAATTGGTTCGGTATAGAAATAAATCATTCACCCATATTGCATCCACTTTTCATCCATGCTATCTATGTTACCTCTCTATGGCATGTCTACGTATACGCATGAATTTTTTTCACTCAGAAACTGATACCCGCAATTGGAATCTCGTGGGGCTGCATTGTGAAAATGTCTGGGCATCCATCTTGTGTGTCTGAACGGTTCTCGTCTATATTGACCTGCGTTACTTTTGAGGAAATTCTATCGAAGGGTTGGATAAATATTACAAGATATACAACATCGTAAATTACAGCTGCGGCATCCCCAATGGAATAAATATGGTATCATCGTAGTCCTACACGTATGGTGGATTTCGGTCCCGTTTGAATTGGTCTGAGCGGACGACCTTTTACGTCGAGTTGAAGGGTCGAGGATGACACGGGACGAGGACCATTGATTCGACGTTTCTTCAGTACCGACGCACTTGAGTCATTGAGGTGCCAATCAGAGGTAAAGGTAGCGCCGGGCAATGGTTCAAATTCGACGTCCATAGGAGTCGCTGTATTCTCGTTGCTGTAATGAGATTGACGAGGCGAACGAAGCGAAGGTGTTTTTTGGATTCGTGAAACTTCATTTCCAGAGTAATCGCCTTCGTACCCCTGTCGGATGGTCAATTACCGCACAGAAACGACAACCACAGAGCGATACTACTCACCAGCATCGAGTCGGAAACTGGCTCCCGTTCGGTCAGCATCAACCTTTCTGTTAGCGATGATACTTTCTCCGTAAGCTTCTTGTTCTGGCGCTTGGTCTGCTTTACCTGAAAAGAAGATTCAAATTCGACTGGTGATCAAGAAAGACCCCTTCAGGTTCACTCACGTCATTGTTTTGTCTATAAAGAGTATCCTTGATTCTCTTATTTTCTTCCTCCAGATCAGCAGCACGTTTTTGCCATTGTGTCAATGCCTCATTGCTTTTATCCAAATTCTCTTTCGCGATCTCAGCCAGGCGGATGGCTTCCTCCATATTGCTTTCCGATTCTTTCAGCGAGTTCTCGAGTTTCTTCACGTCTGCCTGGAGGTTCTCCGACTTCTTCATTTTCGTGTTGAGCTGGTCGAACTCGCGCCGGCTTTTGTGTAGCTCCTTCTTCAACCCATCAGCTTCCTGCTTCTGCTGTTCTGCTCTTGAGAATAATGGAACGATTCGAGTTTGGAAATCTTCGATGGCTTTCAGTAAATCAGACTGTTGGAAATCGTAAATATATTATATTACGACGCGGAATGGAAGCGGCTCCGAATGCTCACCACTTTATCGTCACCTGGGGGAACACCATCTTTCGCGACCTTGCGCAGCTTCTGACTAGCCTTCTTCACACTAATCAGCGGTGTATCTGCGTTCATTTGATCAACACCATCGATTACGGCTGCAGTGAACACCGTCGCGGAGTCGACAAGCTCCAGATAAAACGGATGGCCTTCTCGTCTATGTAAGATAGTTCTGCAGTGCGGGCACTTGGGCCGTGTTTCTCGGAAAAGCGCTTCCGTGCATATTGTGCAATATCCATGGCCTTGAAGGGTGTAAAGTATGTAAGTAAGCAAGGAGATAAGGAAAGTAAAACAACAATATACTTACCACATGGAAAGATTACCACGTTTGGTTTGCTTCCAGCCTCAACGGGGATGTGCGTTAGGCAGATATTGCAGTGTACAGCTGGCATTCGTGGGTTCAAAATTCTTCTAAATGAAAGCCAACTTGTATATAAGAGGGAAATTCCTGAAAGGAGGAGACATGCAATGAGGAGCAGCCCTTGTGAACGTTTTCTTCGAGGCAAGTTGTGAGAGTCTGTGAGACGCGTTTAGCACGCGACGTTTGTGATTGATTGACATCGGCTTCAACACGTGGTAGACGCGTCGCGAATGAATTCCTTGCCATAACCTGCAGGCGTCGTCAATGTCGACTTCGACTGCTAGTTGTACACCTTGTCGTGTCATGGTGGCTGCAGAGGGTTTTGAAACCCGTTTTGCCTTTATTCTGTCGTGGTTGGTCCCATCGCTGGCAAACCGAAATGGAATCAACGACTTGGCCAGATTTTGTGTCCTTCATTTCCTTTCTTTTCGTTTGAAGACTGGCAGAAAGGTCGAGGATGATAGATGATACAGCATAGAGGCCTCTTTGAATCGATCGAAAGACAACACAGCAATGTAGTGGTCAAGAATTAAAAGACGGAAATTCAAATTCCAGAACACGTCTCAGCCAGTCGTACGTTAGGGTTAGGGTCGACTCTGTTCGATGCCGTCGCCGACGAGAGGGTTTTGACAAATTACCATACACCTCACATATGTATAAATCCGACATGAGTACACCGACCTTCCAATGCAAATCCGACCAAATGGCTGATGCCAGATACTGCGGGTTTACCGGAAATGACTATATTCTCAGCGCATTGCAGAGTGATAACAGGTGGTTGTGGACCGGACTCCGAGCCATTCTGCACAGACTTCTTTACAACGAGTAAAAAGTAAGTATAATTCGTAAATATATTTGTGCCGTAATCGTTTATTGTCTTTTGAGCGCAGCAGAGCTGCGATAGCTGGCTAGCACACCTCATAAGACAGATATCGAACGCTGAACATTGTACCAAGTCCAAATACCGCGGGCACAGTTATTTCGCTGGATTTCGACTCTAAAATCGCCTCCAAGACAAGGCTGAGCCGCGTGGGAACTTGGGCTTAAATAACCTGCGGCACAGTCTGCCCTACCTGGTGTTTACTAGCGGTTAAGAATGCGATGAACATCATTGCTACGAACAGTCGAAACACCAGTTTCCTTGCCTCCCACAAAACAGAATCGTGAGCAATATCTCTCCTATTTGATGCACAATTACCCATGCTGGGTCAGTTTATAGCATACATCTAGGCATGCCGTTCAACGATAATCAAACATTCATTGATAATCTGCCAGACGAAATACTGGGTGCCGTATTCTTCCTGAACACCGAAGCAAAAGACGATGGCATTGACACGGCGTATAACACGGTCAAAGTGACAATCCTTGTCTGCAAACGGTGGCATAACATCGTTTTCGACTACCCTGCTCTCTGGGGTCGCGTAATTAACTACCAACGGGACAGTCCTGGCAAAATTGAAGAACTTTTACGTCGGACGAAAACGTCACTGATCGATGTTGGTGCAGATTCGATGGTTAATCATGTGCGCATGCGAGACTCGCGCGGTAAAGTGGTGCTTGGGCATATCTTCGACCATGCCTCAAAAATACGGACTCTCAACTTACAGATCACATTCTCTCCATGGAGATTTATCTGCAAACGCTTCCTTCAGAACCCGGCGCCAAGATTGGAATATTTAAAGTTGGATACGTCGTGTCCTTTTCCAGATTGTCTCTTTCCAGACTCTCTTTTCGCGGACCAAGCGCCTAAACTACGGAAGGTTCACCTACAGAGATGTCTCATCAACTTCTCTTCCATTGTCCTGAGCAACCTCACAGCATTGACCGTGATGGATATTTTAGCTCCTTCCGTCATCATGATGAATAGGGCTCCTGACCACCCCCTGAAGATTGCACCCACAGTCGAGGGCTGGCTTCGAACTCTTGAAAATATCCCATCGCTTCGATATCTTACGATAAGCAACGCCATCACTCCACAGAACAGCGACATTGATCCCCTGCTCAAAATTAGGCTCTCTAATTTACTTTTCTTGACTGTAGGCGCCAAATTCCAAGAGGGCACTGCACTCCTCGAGCGGCTATCTTTACCACCTTGTGGAATCAGGCTACGTTTTAGCTACGACAGGTCTCGTCCTGGAAATGAAGACACGAAACTATTACACTTCCTCAGCAGTTCCCTCTCGTCGTGGCCTCGAGATACGCAGGGTCGTTATCTGCAGGCAAAGATTTTGAGCGGAAACAGGGTTCATTTCGGTAACTCCAGACGAGTCGGACACGTGTGGGACATGACAGAGGCAGAAGTGGTTGAAGAACATGCACTGAACTCGGCTGATCCGTTGCTCTGGTTGGTCCTTTCCTTCGACAACACGGGAGACAGTCTGCAGTTCTTTGACCGCCTTCTAACGCTGTATGCAACAACGTATCCGACAACAACTTCACTGGACTTGTGGGTCGACGAAGAATTTACGAACGCAGCGACCATTCATGCGAATGGACTACCTGTCCTTCCATCTCTGAGCATTTTACGCGCATTTTCTGCCGTGAAAGTTCTTGACCTCCTTGAACGATCGCCTATTACTTTCCTCCCATTGTTGGAAGCGCTCTCCTCTGACTCGGAGACACCCTTTTTCCCTGCCTTACGCTCCTTGCGGCTGACGCGGACAGACGTCGATTATGAGCCAGGATCATACGTTGCAATCCTTGCATTTATACGCTGGCGAGCAAAGATTGGTGTACCCCTTACCGACTTGGACATCGTCGGTGGGAGGATTAGCGACAGCACTTCAAGGGCTCTGGAAGAGGTAAATGTGAAAGTCATAAAGAGCGTATTGGGTGCAAGATGGGAAGATTCTGAATCTGATACAGATTCGGACGTGTGATTCAAACTCAAGTCTCAAAATGCAAGTTCTGCAACGAACTAGCTTGAAGTAATATGCATCACCCTTGGACACTCAACCTGAATATAAATAAATGCCCCTTTTCCTTCAGAGGGCTGTGGATAGATAGGAAGTTTGCGATCCCCACTATAGTACGTGGCCATAGAAACTATGCAGGTACTTCCCTGTACTTCCTTAAAGTTCCTTTTAATTACGTACCGACGTGATAATTTGAATATAGTTCAAAATTGTTTACCCCTGGGAAAAGATCCAGCAATCCATCATTTGGACTATGCAACTGTTAATCATCATGTGTAGAGGCATCCGTAAGATATTACAATTTATAGCCCGTTCTGCCCGAATTCTTCCACTGCTTACATTCGGCGCGCCCGCATTGCGCAAGGCGCAAAGGCGCTTCTAAGGAAAAAATATCTTCAATCGCACATCAGAAAGTGTGGCAAAAATACGAACGATATGGCACAGATGACAGACCCAACATCATACACATCCCACAGTCGGTTTTTTTAGCCCCCAAGGGATGGTGACGGAATTGTTTGATGGCCAACATGCAGTGCCTTGGACAACCCCAAGCGGGTTTCATCCCCTTCCCAACGGGACGGGAAAAGGCAAAAACAAAACAAACTGACAGTTTTCGGCTTCAGGCAATGTATAGATGTGGATCATGATGGTAAACATGCATATAGCCGGTCAATATTTCTTCTTTTGTTATTTTGTTCGCCCTTTTTCTCAAGCAGACTCCTTTCGATTTCTTTTTCTTTTCTTTTCACGTCTAGGACGTTGAGGCTGGCGGACTGGAATCTATGGCGTCATCACGGCTGGTTGTTGTTGACGATAGCGATAGTAGTATTTTCTACTCCAAAACCTGGTTTGTGAATACTAGTACGAGGCGAAAGGACAATCAAGGGAATTTCGGGGCGGTACTCAAAGGGACCTTACATGGGACCAACACCAACGGAAGCTTCACGTATAATTTCTCAGGTATGCAACAGCTTTCTGGCTTTCTTTTGAATATACTAAAGTATTTATCATCTCTATTCCCTTTCCCAATTCTTCGGAACTCTTTTCAGGTACCCAAATGTTTGTATATGGGACCATAAACATGACGGACTCAGACCCCACCTGGAATTGCATCGTAGACGACCAAAATATCGGTGCAATGAACCCATTTCAATTCGTCGAGAATAATTGGCCTTTATGCTCAGCGACGAATCTGACTAATGGGCCTCACACTCTTACTGTCAATGTCAAAAGTAAAGGACAACCTTTCCTCTTTGATTACCTCCAATACGCTCCTTCCAATCAAGACGATGCGCTAGCAGGCGCACTTGTCCAAGTCCCCCGAAACGATCCGGCCATTCAGTACGATGAGGGCCTCTGGGAACCTCTGGCCAAAATTGCAATGTTGACAAGAACACGAGGTTCTTCTATGACTTTCAACTTTACAGGACAAAGCGTTGCGTGGTACGGTGTGATACCCACCGATTTCCCTATCCAGCCTTCATTGGCAAGCTATTCCATCGACGGTGGACAACCCACACCTTTTGCACTCAAAGGATTAGGACCGACCGATGTGGCCGAATACAATCAAAAGATGTTTGAAGTCGATGACCTGCCCTACGGCACCCACACCCTTAAAGTGACTTTTGAAAGCGACAACACAACCACACCATTAACGCTTGAAAATCTACTTGTGCAAAACGGTACAGTCACCGCATTCCCGTCATCCACGACGACGAATAGTACTGTTCCTGCTGTTTCGGCACTTGAAGCAACAAGCAAGAGACGAGTGAACGTGGCTGGTATAGTGTGCGGAGTCTTGGCCATCTTACTACTCGGTCTCCTTCTCGTATTTGTATTCTTCCGCTATCGAAGACGAAAAAAGGGAGAAACGCAACTTTTCCCCAATTCTTTTACGTCCCCACTCAAACGTTTTACTCGACCAAGAACACCCCGCATGAGGCAAATGTCTACGCTCGACCTCCTCGAAGTGTCTCCAGCAGATCTCGCACCTTCTCGCACTCCTGCCTTGGCGGCTCATAACTCCATACCGCCCGCCACACGCACACTCCCTCCTGAAGGATATTCAGGTCAGCCAGGTCCATCGAGGAATTTTGAAAACGTCGAAAATTGGATCCAGCAGCAGGCGGGTGGTTCTCGGCCGCGAATAGATAAGCAGCAAGCTCGCCGAACTGAGCCACCGCCTCGATCCCCGCCCCCACCCATGTCCGAAGCAATAGACGAGAATGCGTCTTACTATGGAGGCTATCAGACTTGGGGACAAGCGAAAGAAATGGAAGCCAAGTTGAGTGGGAAGCAGCGGATGTCCTACATGTGATTCCCTCCCCCTTCGTGCCCTTTAAAGTCACTGTTGCACATGCTATCGCCGAACATTTTCTGCCCTTTGCCTTTCACTCATACCTACCTAACCACCCACACTCGTTTCGAGATTACATACTACTACCGTTATACCCGTGCTATCCTTGCTATCCTCTTTCCTTTACTTACGCCTTGTTATTAGCATTATTTCATGAACTAGGGCTGCTGTACAACACCATACTTGAAAAGAAGTGGTCATTCCTTTTTAAATGCTTCTTTCCTTCGTATGGTTTTCCTGAGAACGCTTTTTAAAAGACCCATTTTCGAAGCGCTGCTTTATGTAGGAAAGGAAGGACATCCGCCCTTGTGCGGCTCGTTTTAGTCAGTCCTATAACGCTACAAACGACTCTGGGTCAGTGGGCTTCCGCGGACTCCCATAATACAGCCAAGTACATATACTTCACCACTATTGGTAGCAGGTGCCGGTGAGATCCTAAAAGTTGAACGTTGGGCCGAGCCCATTACCGAGTCATCGGATCTGCGCTTTTACTGCCCGTCGGTGAGAATGGGATTTAACTATCACTCGAGTACCCCCTCAATGGCTGGAGGGTGCCTCGAGTAAAAGTAACAATATGTTGCGATGCTCGTCAATATTTGGGGTTGGAGGCCTCCTGCCAACATAGGTATGAGGATTAGAAATCGACGCTTCATATTAAACCCTCACCGCTCCACCAAATGCTTTTGAACGGCAGTTTATTTAGTTGCATCTCTTATGTTAATGACTTGGTGGTAGATAAGCGAGCGCCTCTATCGTTAAGAATGTTAATTAAGCGCCGTAGGAAAGAGGGGTCAATGCTTCCGCTCGTAAGGCTGCATATCTAGATAGCTAATTGGAATTGGTTAAAATCAATCTAAGTTTCTATGTAGCTTCGGCATCCCACGATACATTGATATATCATGATGATCCCAACAAAACTAGATGAAGGCGCTTGAAAGTTGATACTGAATCATGATATCATAGGCTATCTTAACTCAATACTGATAATGGGAGTTGATTGTCAGAGCTATTACCTCGAGTACTTAGATTTGTACGAGAAAAGGTACAGTTGCTCTTTCTGCAACCCAATCGTAATAAATAGAACGGACACAGCAAAATCCAAGATGCGTCATGTGCAACACAAGTTCTATCAAGAAAGCTATAGCCTAACCTGGGTCCTTTGATTGAATTTCTCATCTCATTTCTCTCGCCACTCGAAATTTCTCTTAATCCACATTACGACCATCTCTACAAGTGTCAGGTTAATAACGCTTAAGCTTTAACATTAAATCAAGCATTATTCCTGTTGCTGATTTGAGCTGATTACTCAGGACCATCCTATTGCACTGGTTGACCCATCCATATGTTATCCATCCAAAGAAAGAGCGACTCATGCGTTACAGAGAATATCGAGGTTCCAGAAGAGATTCTTGATCTTATTATGGACGAGCTGGGAAATGTACGCTCGCCACGAAGGCTGTGGGGATCAGAACCTGAACCACAGGGGAGGTTAGCGCTTAGGGCATGCCTCTTCGTATCGAAACTCTTTCGACGATACGCGTTGGCACGACTCTTTAATCACGTCACAGTCTCAAATGGGTTCTTGGGACGGGACAATAATCACCTTGCATTACTTCACCAAGTTGTGAAGCCACTTTCATTCCGCTCGACGCTTGGCGGCGTCGGTCCATATATCAAGGAAATCGTATTTCGGTTTACAGCCGGGCCTCTCGAATATGCAGATCTGGTCTCCCGACCACTACAACTTCACTGGGATAGGTCCGTAGATTTAGATCTAAACGCGTTCTTCGCAAAACGGGAACTGGTGATGCTCATCAATGAGCTGAACCAGAAGGAATACGGCGTTCGGTGTTTTACTTTAGATTTATCTTCAACTCTCAGAGGACAGAGGTGGCCCAAATTTCCACAGAACCTGCAGAGGGCCATTCAGTCCCTCCTTCTCTCTCCGCATCTGAAGTCGTTGGATATAAGGGGCGTGGCACAGCTGCCTCCTACCTTTCTCACAGGATCCACCGTTACGGATCTTCGATTGCAGGCGTTTAGCGATCATGTCGACTTTTTGAATAGTCGATATATTGCAGAGGGCCTTCTTGTTACTCCCCCAGAGTTAACGACGCTGTACACAGACAATACCTACCAGTACCGAAATCCATCGAAACTCAAGGTTCTGACTGCGCACAGTGGACTTGGAAATTTCCAGACCACTCTGAGCATCATACAGGCGTCTTCTGGCTTATTGGAACGTCTACACGTTATTTATCATGGTAAGTTTCAAAGTATATAGTCACAATATGTGGCATACTTATTTTTCTGAAAGATAAATCCGAAATATTCCTCAAATTGCATCCTGGATTTCGAGTGGACTTGTTACCCCATCTCAAGAGTTTCAAATACCACCAGTATTTGACCAACCAAGTAACACCACGTCGACCACTATACCTCTTCTGTCAGATTTTGGATGCGTCTAAGTCTATGACACAACTTGAGGAAATAGACCTCCAGCTTGTCTTTACGCATGTGGGGCAGAATCATGGGTATTTGATCCAAGACGATCCCGGCTGGGAAAGGCTTGATACGCTCTTATTCAGACATGATGCATATCCGGTCCTCGAGCGCTTATCTCTTACGATACTCATGCATATAGATAAAGATTTCCATAGTCTTTTTGAGGATGATTACCACCTTACTGTCGCTCGTGATATAGCGGAGAAATCTTTGCCTCGTGTTTCACGGACAAAGAACCTCGTTATTGACGTGCGCTCGGTATAACAGAGAAAGCTATATACTGCTATTCTAGTTACATATTTTATTTAATACACATCGGAGATGTGAGATACTACTTTTCTCGCCCAACGTTAATGAGATTGTGCATATCTCGATAAGGAAAAAGTTAGACCAAATTAGGTAGACCAAAAGTGGAACCTAATTCATGGGTAATTTAACTGACTACTGCTACGGGAGCGCCCCATTCAAATAAATATGTCGTCAAGTAGTCTTTTTGCAGTTTTTTCTGACAGTCTTCGCCCAGTCATTCAATAGAATCAAAATCAAATCTGGTGGCAAGAATTAGTCGCACTCGCGGAGTTTGTAATCGGGGTCTAAACTTCATAAACTATAGCGCTTTCTTGTTTCTTGTTCATCATCAACGTCCTAGTTTCAATTCTCTCACTAACGTTGACTCGCACAACACAGATAGTTGCTCACCATGAAAAAATCTGTATTTCAGGAAACGTAATCGATCATATACCTGGGAAATCTACCTGACAACCGCGGGTTAAATCTGGAGTGATGACTCGAACGACCAGACTGTCCACGCCCTTTGTCCTGTTAATAAAGAAACCAAGGGTCTTCGACTGCAACATCACAAGTTAAATGGCGAAATATGTAGGAGATAGATCTTCAACATCCTCAAGTAATGTGAAAGTTGAGTACTGCTTCTTTGTAGTGTATTTGTAGCGTTACTAACGCGGCGAAATAACAGGCGAATTATCATTCTTCTACAAATCGCCTGCCAACGAAACGGACGTGGAATTCATCTCGTGCTTATACGAGGATATTCTTTGGAGAATATTCATGGAGAATACTGTCTATTCCTCAACATCTGACGGTCCGTTGTCAATCGCCCGTCGCACTTCTCAAGTATGCAGGCGATGGCGCGCTATCATGTTACGGTCCTCTACCATTTGGGGGCGATTGATATCCTTGGAAGAACTTGTCAATGCGAAGAATGAATGGAAAGAAGAGGTCGTTGCCAGGACCGGGTCAGCTATGCTCTGGGTACACAATAACGATCCCGCCAGTGGAAACTTTCCCCACATGACCACCTTTCTCTTCCGCCTTCTAGACCAGCACTGGGAACGAGTCCAATCATTGGTAATAATTGAAAAATATTTAGATGAAAGCCGAAAAGAATTTTGGGTGACATTGTTTCAACGCCCAGCACTAAAGCTCAAGACGTTTCATTTCACTTTCTCTGATGCAATATGGAACGACTCGTGGATGCTTCCTTCGCCTTTATTTAACAACGAATTTTCTTGTCTCAATTCCTTTTCTTTCTACCGATTATCTGGAGCACTAATCGAGAGGTGCGCAATCAGCACGTACATGCCCAAGTCCTGGGTTTGCCAACTTTGCACTCTCACACTTCAGACATCGGCCATGATCGAAACAGTTGGACTACTCCGTTCGACTCCTCATCTCGAAGAACTCGAAATCATAAACGCTATTGGCCCCTTGGCAGAAAACGACGGTACCCTCCCCAAAGTCTTACTTCCCAGACTTAAAAATATCCACATGCTTAAATGCAGTTTTCCTTTGGCCATATGGTTGGTGGTCCTACTTGTGCCATCTGAAGGCTGCTCTCTTTGCATACGCCCGGCCATCCGCAAACGCAGTGATCCGTGGACAAGTGGTTTGGTATCACAGCAAGATTGGACGACAGAAGCATATTCAACGATCATGCGGTACGCCGTATCCTACTTCGAGCACCACCCACCAACAGCGATCGCTTTCTCGTACGATAAGTCCACTTTGACCCTGGAAGACTTAAGTACCTCCCATGAAGAAATGAGATTCCATATCTCCGTATCCCTCCTTAACGGCAACTACTCGCTCATTGGAATGTTATTGACCTCCTGCCATCTGGCTTCTGTACAGGAACTTCACCTTACCACATCACACGCAGTTACTGCAGCGGCGATTCCCACAGCCATGCTACATACTCTCTTGCCCTTCCGTTCTCTGACGGGGCTTTCAGCAAACATCGACACATTGATCTTGATCCAAGACTATTCTGAATACGAGTACCACCCAGACTCCCTATTATTTCCTCAACTTCAACAACTAAAGATCTTGCGCCAGGTCTCGACTTCAAGCAGGGATGATATCGTCCGCGATCAAGCCAAAATCATTGAAGCCTGTTTCAAGCTCTATGCTGGCCGCGATGGCATGCAAATGACAACCTTTGACATCTCTCAGTTGACGCCTTATACCACCCAGCCAACAGATTTAAGCTTCCTAGAAAAATACGCAGGCCTAATCGTGCAATGGGGGCGTTATCCCGAGAGGAGGATGTATACTTGTGGCAGTGGCCAGCCGTCCCAGCTGATGTTTCCCTGTACGATGAGACCGAAGCGGAGTCATCCAAATACGTCTTCGTCTCGCAAAGGATGTGGAATTGGTATGCGACGCTCTAAATCCTATAAATCTGGGTGGTCGGTGCGAGTTGGGGGTTGAACCGAGCAACACCAATTCATTATCTTGCGGAAAAACAGGAAATGTATTGGCTGAGGATGGAAGAACGTTTTGTTTTCTACTATAATGACTTTTCATGAAGGTGTACACGCGTATATGTAGCGTATTACCCCCTCGAATCGTTCAAGTCTTTTGCTGTACTAGTTTTCTTCTCGAGTTATTGATGACCGTTATCAACCTCCCCTGCAAAATGATTAGCATAGTGTATGATACATCTACATATAATACATAGCAACGCTTCTTACTTATTGCAACAATGTTTTTACATATCGCAGGAAAACTTAGCCAAAACTGCAGGTTCGAAAATTCAGATCCAAATGGGGGCGTGAGAATTAGTTTTCTGGGTGATATTCAATTCCGCTGGTTGCCTTAATTACTTACTCAAAATCGACGCCAGACGACTGCTGTCGTCGTTTCGGCTCATATTTCTCTGGTCGACGACGTACGACGTCAGGTTGTGGAAGGCGTAGTCGAAGGAAAGATTGTTTCTGGTTAGAAAGAACTTTCCATGTTTGTCGAATGTTACTGATCGTATGTTACAGACATTGGACTGACTTGGGTCTGACGGCAGGCTACTTCAGTCTATACGCGGTTCTGTTAGTGAGAAGAACTTGATTTGGGACGGAATTAACATAGAAAAGCCCAACATTGGGCATTGAATATCACCGACGCGTCGTTCTCTCATTCACCAACGCTTTGCCCTCAAAATGCACCGAAATATCGTTAATTCCATATTATTCTATCGAAATCCTCGCGTGATTCTGGTCAACTCCAGCACTAGAAGAAGGATACACAGCTCTCTCCGAAATCCTACATTCACCTCTTTCTTTTTCCATAACTCCCAATGGCTATCAACTGCAAACGGTAGTACGCCTCTGAAAAGCGGGAAACTCTCGCGTACACAAATTTCCGACATGGCATACCAAGCCCTCCCACCAACTTCTCTGTCGCCTTCGGCTTTTCGTGAAATCGAGAAACCGACAGTAGGAAAGCTGCTGAAGATATACAACCAGCTGGCTAAATCTAATCTAACTATCCTCGTCGTTCTAACGTCCATGTCGGGCGTAGCATTATCTCCCTTTCCCGCGACTATCCCTGTGCTGCTCGCCACCGCCCTTGGCACGGTATTATGTTCAGCATCCGCGAATACATTCAACCAACTCCAGGAAGTGCCGTTCGACGCGCAGATGGCCCGGACACGGATGAGGCCTTTCGTACGACGCGCGATCACTCCGCTGCACGGCGTCGGGTTCGCAGTCGCCACTGGGATTGCGGGCCCCGCCATTCTATGGGGCATGACGAACCCGACGACAGCCTGTCTGGGTTTGGCGAACATCGCGCTGTATGCCGGTGTGTATACCTGGATGAAGAGACGGAGTATTTGGAATACATGGGTGGGCGCAATCGTTGGTGGTATACCACCTTTGATGGGCTGGACGGCCGGTGGGGGGAAGTTATTCCCCGATACATTGAGTATCGACCCTTTCCCCCTGTTCTGGCCGACGTTTTTGACGGATGGGACACTGAACTTGCAATTGTCCGTCCCACCCATGGATTTGACGACGCTGGATAACCCGCTTGCGCCCTTTACGTTCTTCATGCTCCTCTTCAGCTGGCAGTTTTTCCACTTCATGCCACTCTCGCACATGGTGCGGCACTCGTATACCCAAGCAGGGTATCAGATGCTTTCAGTTCTAGACCCGAAGAAGAACGCTCTCGTCGGACTACGACATACGCTCCTGCTGCTGCCTATCTGCAGTGTGTTGTTCCCAATATCAGGGCTGACGACGTGGTGGTTTGCAGCGACCACGTTAGTCCCGAACGCGGTCTGTGTGCGGGCTGCGTGGCAGTTCTGGCGACGCGGTGGGGAAAAGGAGGCGAGGACGCTGTTCCAACATAGTTTGTGGTACCTCCCGGTGGTAATGGGCTTGATGATGTTCCATAAGCAGGGGATGGAGTGGCTGGAATGGCTAGGATTCAAAGAAAAAGAAGAAGAAAATCCTGTGGTAGCTGTATCATAACAGGCGGCTAACCGAGATGAAAATATATTATGTATTATACAGTATATTGATCATTCGCATCTCTTGGAGCTGACCGTTCTGTCTATAACAGAGGATCGGCGACTGTGATTTTGGATTTTGGATCTGTGGGATGAAGAGGTTCCTACATGGCTACTTCCTGATCGTTTACTCCCATACAGCTAGAAAAGAAGCGACTATAAGATATTCGCAGCTTGATGCCCGGGGTTGCTCTCCTCCCTAACACTCCAGAGTCATTCAACACGAGTAAGTGGATGCCTTGGAAAACCCCCGTTTTTAGACAGGCGGAAAACACTCGGAAAACAAGGAACAGAAGGAATGGGACCAAGACAGGTCGCGTTTGGTACAGGCAGAAAGGCTAAAGCCAGTCAATATAAGGAGAAATTCAAAGAGAAAGGGGCAACATCCATATCTGTGGGGGTCGTCTGACAAACACGCGCAAACAGGATGTGAGATGGCCTTGGAAGTTGGCCCCACTGTACAGTTTACTGTTACAGGCCTTTTGACAACCTGCAGAAGGAAGCCAACCATGGATCTATCCGCTGCAAATGGCATCCATCAAGCTGAAATTTCTGTTGCAGAAATTAAGAACAAGGCAAAGGAAGGAATAAATGAAGAGTTCCGTGGTGTTTCTGCTATCACTCTCATTAAGACGGCTCGTTCGCAGATCGTTTCTGCGAAAGACCAAGAGGCCAAAGGGGATCTTCAATCGGCGTATGGATCTTATATCAGAGCTGTAACGCTGACGAGGATGTCGATGGACTCACCTGAGTATCAGCAGGAATCTAACGGGAAGGCCGGTGTGGTCAGAAAGGAGCTGAACGAGTTTCTTGCTGTACGTCGTCTGGACATTCATTGCAACGAAAAATGAACGGATTTCTACCCTACCCTTATAGAATGACGGCAAAGATATAGGTGCTAGGACGACTTCTGTTGAAGATAAACTAAAGGTCATCGAGAAGGCTCACGTCTTTATCCTGAGTTTTCCCAGTGAGAACCAGTTGGCGGTTCAACAGCAGATTGATCTTGAAGCTTGAAGCTTGATCAGAAATCCGATTGAATGCGCTTGGTCTTTTGGTTTGTCTTTCCCCGGATATTCTCCATAATTACTTGTACCCAAGCTATCATACTCTTCGCCGCATACTTTACTTAGAGCAAGCTTGCACGAGTTGTTCAATATAACCGTTCCACTGATTAGAGTTGATACATAAATACATCCCCTCGTTCGGGTGTTTTTTTTTTGTGGACATTAGGTTGATATTTGGTTCTTTTCAAATGTCAATTCCCGATGTAAACTGCCACCGCACATGAATTCGCGAAGCGCTGCACAAGTACTTGAAACCCTGATAAACCTTTGACATATAATCAAAATAGTTAAATGTGCTCTGGGTTACTACGATCTCAATGAGAAATTAGACTTTGTGTACGCCAGAAAGAGAGAAAGGGACGGAGATCAGAAAATAGTCTAGACTTGACATGATCACGTGTTCTTGGCAACGACCTGACGGGATCAATTGTTTCTATTCCAATCATATTTCCCACTAGGCAATTCTCGTCTCCCCTCCTCCTCTCTGTCTCTTCCCTCTTACTCAGTCCTCCATAAATCCTCCTCTCCCGTGTTCTCCCCACATTCTTTTCTCAACTCGCTCTTTATTCTGTACTCGCTCATAATGTGCGCTCTATTTCTTTTTAGTGGACACAACAAGGCACTCATCCTTTTTTGACCAGAACCAAAACACATATCCATTCTTATCATGAATGCACACGAAAGGCGTAACCCAGCAGCCCACCGCATGATTGTAGTGCGCCAGGACTCTCAAAATGGCGACGGTGGTTTGCCCGGAGGACTTGGTAGTGGCGGTGGTGGTAATGGTGCAGGCGGAGCTGGTGGTGGTGAGGGTGGTAGTGTGATTTCATCCAGTACAACCCATGTTGCTTCTTCGACCCATATTTCCAGCAGTATGCTCTATTCCTCTTTAAATTTGTCATGTACTCATGATTTTTATCTAGGCAGTGTCCCCGTTCCTTCTTCCACCCACAAGTCATCGAACATCCGTTCTTCAACTACGGTTTCATCCACTACGACCAGTAGCAAAGCCACCCCCACAACCGCTTCTTCTACCTCCGATTCTTCATCCTCGTTGTCCTCTTCTTCTTCTTCCTTGTCTTCCTCTTCCTTGTCCTCCTCTTCCTCTTCTTCGTTGAGCAGCAGCGCTTCTTCGACCGCTTCAAGCACCAAGAGCACACAGGCGTCTTCCACCACATCCGTAAGCAATTCATTCTATCTTTACCTACCTTCTTGTTTAAATTTACAATGTTTCGCTTCCACTTCTCTCAATTTTGTCATTCATGATGTTCACACTCCCGTTGCTAACACGTTTGTTGCACCATATCTTATAGCCTCCGGCCATTGTGAATACCGCCAACGCCATCAATAACAATATCAGCTCCTTCCGGACGGTTTCTTCAACCACCCTCAGCGATGCAGGCGAGACCATTACTGCAGATTCTAATACCCAGTCTGCCGCCAGCAAGTCGAACACGGGCTCCATCGTTGGCGCTGTCGTTGGCGCCTTGCTCGGTATTGGTGCCTTGCTATTCATCGTCTTATTCTTGTTGGTGAGTTGTCTTTCTTCTTTTCCTCTCAATTCCCTCTTGCGGAGAATGGGTGTTTGACATTTTTCGCCTTATGTCCATTTTTAAATAACTAAACTAATTATGTGCATATTTATCTCACTTCTAGCGTCGTGTCAGACGTAATCGCCGCTTGGCTCGCCGTCCCCAGTCAGACTTTGGCACTTTCAATCGTGCCGCGTTTGTCAAGGAGAAGGAACCTGTCCCGGAGATGACCGAATCTAACCACCACAACGTAGCGCCCTCTTTGGGTGACGCGGCTGATGCTTCAGAAGCGGGAATCGCCATTCCTCCTTCTCAAATCGCTGCTGCTTCCTATTCGAGCAACGGCCAACCGGTCACTTTGCAGGAACGCCCTAAATACGTCTTTGGCGAGGTTCCCCCTGCCCAACAGGGAGGTGCTGAACACGAGAATGCGACTGCATACGGTGGCGCTCAGGAGGCTTATAACGCTGATGCGTACGGTTCTTATGCGAGATACGAAGATGTCGGCCAGGGCGTTGTTGGCGGTGCAGGTGTAGGAAGTGTCGCCGCGGCGATGTACCAGGAAGCCGAGCGCGAATACCAAGCACAACAGGGTGCTGCTGCTGCTGCTGCTTACTATGACCCCAACGCGCAAGCGTACTACGGACAGGACCAACAACAGGCTTATTATGATCCCAACCAGCAACAGGCATACTATGACCCTACCCAACAGGGTGGGTACGTACAGCAAGATGCGTACGCTCAGCAGGACGCGTATGTACAGCAACAGCAACAGCAATATGTCCAGCAAGAATATACCCAGTATGAATATTCGCAACAGCAGCAGCAACAATCATATGTTGTGCAGAGCGACCAGGCGACGGCAACAGCTTATCAGCCCCCTCACCCCTATGCGACTGCTAATATGAGAGTCAACAACGATGCATATGGAGGGATGTGAAATGGTGGATGATAGGAGGATTTCTCTTGTCTCTGCCTCTGAATCTGTCAGATTGACGCCTTTTGGAAGGCCTTCGATTTGATTGATTGGTTTCCCTCCCTCCCCATCTCTCAGTGCTTGATCTTTCTCTTTTTTTATCCGTTGTTTCAGACATTACATACACGCATAACGCCCCTCCTCCACTGGATACACTCCTATCTGTTCTAACGTCCATCCTGACTGTCACCATCTCCCTCTGCCCGCCCGCCCGCCCACATCTATACATCCGCCCGTCCCCGCGTTCGCCTTGGGGTGCACTCGCTCGCTCGATACTCTTCCTGATGTACAGAGCGGGCTTACACCCGTCCGTTCATTTTATACCGTTTCGTGTGCCTTTCTCCTCGTCTCCGTGATACGATAACCTTTTTTTCCCCTTCTTGTTTGTATATAGGTGTGTGTAGGTGACTTGTTGTTATTGTTGTTATTGCTATGATGATGGTGATGATGATGATGGGTGCCTTCTATGTTCCCTACCTAGTACCGACTTTCCTCTTCAACCTCTTCAACCTCCTCGTCCTCTTCTTAACAAGTTAGCTCCTCGGCGCTAGCTCGACGATTTCCTCCTTTTTGTCTTTTACCCTTTTCATTTCTTTTCATGTCCTTTATACTTTACTTGACTCTACGCCGCTACTTTTACATTGCATGTGGATGAGATAGGTCGGATGGTGGTATGGTACTTGTCAGGGGCCTGAGGATCGAGCAGTAAAGTTACAGTTTACAGTTTACTAATATACCACTTTTTTTTTCTTCTTTTTTTTTCCTTTCCTTTTTTCTTTTGCCAAGTAGTAAGTACTACTCGTTTTGTTTTTCCTGTGGATTTACTATTATTTTCCTCCTTCCTCATTCGAAATGGATCGAGCGCCTGTAAAACTTGTTACTGTTACTTTTTGTTTTTTGTCTATTGTGTTTTTTACAATTACCCATCGCGCCCGCTGGTTATGCGCATGCATGCATTCGTGATGTGATGTGATATCGATTTGTGATTCTTTTGGTTTTTTTCTGCATATACAAATGATGATATTTCGATTGAGTACTAGTACGCTAGCAGTACAAGCTGGTATGGACATGCTTTTTCTCTGAAATTAATAAACACTTGGAGCTCAAGCGAGGAAAAAATATGAAGTTCGAGCTGTCAAGTTATTGTTTTGTTTAAATTGTCCTCTGGAGATGAGAGTGGATGAACCCACGGTTTACATACACGTATGTATGTATGCACATAGAATAACATGTATGTATTGAGTATGAAACGTATGCGGCCATTGAGGCGAGACGATCAGAGTTGTTCCGCACGGTAGCGCCATGTGGATACTTGGGGATGTCTGGGAACGACCTGGACGACTTCAGTGAAGCGAATGATGCATGGTAGGCGCACGTCTGTCTGGATAGGTTGCAGAAAAAGAAAAGAAAGGCAGTGCGACGATGCTATGGAAATGGAAGGGAAGAATATTGACCGTTTCTGTCTATGGTCTGCCGATGTAAATGGATATTTGATGGACACAGTTCTTGAAGTTTGCGCGTCCGGGTGTCAGGCCTCAGGAGCGACGTGTATACATAGATATAATCGAATTGTTATATGCATGCCTGCTGTCGAGCGACGTATTTAAATGCGGTGAATAATGACAAGGGAGCGGCTGATTAGTGAACATAGAGTGATCCTGACCCCAGTGTTTGCTAACCCGATTGATTATTGACCTTCACAGCGATGTATGTGAATAATGAGCATGTATACGCGCACATATTCGTGAAGACCATGCTTCTGTACTCATCGGAACAGCCTGAGGTCTGTGCAAGTCAACTGCGCAGAACTGCCGCCCCAGATGAAACGAACACTCGCGTATGTGAATAGTCATCCTGGAAGACGAGCGAGCAGTCTGTCTGTCTGTCCCTAAGATCAAATCATCAAGGCGAGTGGGGAATATAACCGAGTTGACAACAGGACATACTTCCCTGATTCAAAGACCAACCAACGGCTCAAAATCTACAGACTATCCTCAAAGAAAAGGACAACTCTTTTACAATCATCTATTTGCGCGTTCAGCAAGGCGGGTCCTGGCAGGATAAAGGGCAGTTATATCATTTGATGTTTGGTTGTCGTGGCAGCGCTGAGCGGAAGACAAGGATCAGTTAATTATTTCTCTCGTGACCGCGGCCAGTGAAAGACCCGCATTTTCTCCCACCCTTCGACCTCTTTTCCCCTCTCCTCACTGTCCCTTCGCTCTTCCTCCTGGCGTCGACGAACAGAGAAATAGAGAGCATTTCACTCGCTCATTCACGGTCTTTTCTATAACCCTTCACATTCGTTCAAATCCACGCCCCAGCGTTTCCTCCCAACCAAACATATCCTCTTAAAGGCTTTCTCTAGACAAGGATTTTTACTTCACTTTTTATCTTAATTTCACGTCTTTTTCCAACATGAAATTCCAACGTTTGGCCCTCAAGCATGCAGTATTCCGACGAGCTGAGACGGCTGCCGCTGCTGGGACAGCGAAACGTGCGTTTTGTAACTGTATGCAGAGTGAATGGTTGGTTTACGGGATAATATGATTTGCAGCTGTTCTGCCTACGATAGTCAAGGTTACTCCCAGGACCACTGCGGCAGCGAGCAAGGCTAGCGCCACGGTGGTAGCTAAAACTTCTGCTGCAACCAGCGCGACTGCGAAGAGTACAAGTGCGAGTGCAAGCACGACCGCTTCGGCTACGTCTACTAGTACTTCGGCGCCCCCGACTTCATCCAGTTCTTCGCCTAGTGTATGTGTGTCTGGATCATTCTGAAAAGGTTACTCACTAGCTCTTTAGGCTACCAGTTCGTCGACACCTATTCTTCCGAATACCTCACTCGATCGCACATCCCTAACCACCAGCAGCAGCAGCAGCAGCAATCTTACCAGTGCTTCGCAAACCTCCACTGCCACCGGTGCAGCGCTTACCAACACCACAGGCAAGGCTGGAGTGGGAGCTGGTGATAACGCCGCCGCCCAAACGTCTGGATTAGGCACTGGCGGTATCATCGGTATCATCGCGGCCTCTGTCGGTGGTGTCATTTTGATCATCCTTGTGGTTGGCTTCGTGTTGCGTCGTATGCGAAAGAAGAGAAAGAACACCAAGTTTAGCGCCGAGTTTGATGCGGACAAGTTCCGCCGCTCTGCTGTCTTGCTGGATGAGAAAGACCAGGGCGCTGGACTGCGTCCTCGACCTCCGACTATCATCGAACGTAAAAATAAAAAGCCTCCTACGCCACCCATCTCGACCCTTCCTCCACCGCCTTCGATGGCATACCCTTATTCTGATCAAGTGTCCGTCGCGGCATCTGCCCCACCCTCCGTCTATGGCGGCAATGGAAGCGACCACGGTCATGGAATGCAGCAACAACAATACCCACAGTTCGGGTCCGGTGGACCACAATATGGCGCACTTCCACCCCCTGCGGCACCTCAGCCTTCTCAAGCCAGCATCTACAACGGACCTCCAGGCGCCTATGGGGTTCCTCCACCTGGTGCATATGGTGCGCAGTACGAGCAGGCTGGATACGGCGCACCTCCCATTCCAGGGACATACGGCCCAGGTTCCTATGCGTCATACGGTGCTGGACCCGTAAACCCAAGATACCCACACCAATATTCTCAACATCAACAGCAACAATTTCAACAACGGCAACGGCAACAGCAACAGCAACATTTCCAACAGCAGCAGCACCCCGGTCAATATGGACAGCAGATGAACCAGGGCTATAATACCCCTCATGCGTTCGGTGCGCAAGACCAGGCTGCTCGAATGGACAACGGCATGCTCAGTAATCCTGCTCTTCCCAATCCCTTCGCTCGCTCTCCCGTGCCTTCTCTCGTACCCCAACCCCAAGCACCTTCGCCTCCTTCATCAGTGTCCGGCGTCACCGAGAAGCAAGGATTGCATCTGGCCACTGCGGTGGACGACGACGATGCAAACTCTTTGAGGAGGCAACCCACTCAGTCGAGTGGTGCACCCCCAGCGTACGATGCGAATGAGGAGGATGCCGGGAAATGGGCTGCGAGAAGAGATCAGAAGGTGAAGCCGGTGGAATTGAAGCCACCTGCTAGCTCTGGTGCTGCTGAGACGTCCTCTTCTGCGGCTGCATCGACTGCCACTGCCAGGCCGAGGGCGAACAGTGCTGCGGAGAGACCTGTGTCTTCAGTGTATTCGCTGTACAATCAAGACGATGTGTATGGTGGAATGTAATCTGGTTATGCACGGTCCTTGGAGGGGGAAGAAAAAGAGGAGAAGAGTAGGAAAATTGACGTGAAAGGGTCGTTCGTTGGCTGGTTTTTTAAACCCATCTTCCAGAGGACTTGATGTTCTCGCATTCCCTTATCCGCTATCAGCTCGACAAGACACCCCCTAAACCAATCCTTCCTCTCAAAATTCTTTTTCTCTCGCTCTCCATCCAAATCGCCATAGTCGCTCGAACCAATCACAATCCAAGATTTTACAACCATCTATCCTTCTTCTGTATGTACACTCTCTCGCTCATGTCCACCCGGCCAATTCATGCACAACATTAAGCCGTATTGGCCGTCCATGATCACGAAAATTTTCTCACTCAATATTTTTACATATACCTTCCAAGTTGATTTGTCTGTTGTTTGCTTTTTTGATTTTCTTTCTCCCTTTCCCTTGTTAAAATAAATCTCTTCCTTTAAAGCTTTTCGTACCCCTTCTCTTTCTCTTTCTATATCTTGATTTTTTTATTTTTTTCTCCATGGTTCATCTGTCCTACTCCCCACAAAGAGATATTCCCCTTGTTGTTTTGTTGTATATCCATCTTTCCCCGCTTCTATCCTTCCTTCTTTTATTTGGATCTTGTTCATTCCGTCGTTCTATTTTATTGTCCTATCCCCCAAGAGTGTATCTACCCTCCTGTATCATTTGGCACCAATAATGATATACTAGAAGAATGGGAGAAAGTAAAAAGGACGACGGTGGACCCGAAGTTGGAGGAAGGCTTTACGGTTCCATTGTGATTATTACCATCCGAACACCATTGTTTTGTTTGTTTACTCCTACCTATACCGTCTTCCCTTACTATTGAAAGGTGTTTAGCTTATCCCAGAATCCCCTGTCTATCAAGTTGGTACTTTGTACAATTGTACTCTTTGCACATACTTGTATTAGGCTCGGTACGTAGGCATTTCATTTAGATCGATTTTTTTGGGGTTATTTATTGGAGTGCATACACATACTTTACATTTGTGGATGGGAAAAAAGGCTGGGATATACGTAGTAAGTATATATGTTCAAGAACGGGCGCTAGTTTGATGTTTAGTATACGCACATGCATTTCCCTCATGGGGCTTTTTGTCTCTTCCTTTTATCGTCTTGCACTAAATGGTAAACGATATTTTTTGTGGTGAACAGATTACAGCTCTAGGACTTCTCTAGGACTTTATTGATCCCTGTGGAACAGTTTGAAAGGCAAGAAACATGCGAATCAGTAGTGAGCACAGTGAAGAGCCCGGTGAAGTAACTCGTGAGTCGTAATCACCTTGCTAGGCAAGGTATGATGGGGATCCATGATTCCTCTTTTTGCTGTTTTCACTGTTGAGGCTCTCTTTCTTTCTTTCTCAGTGTCCCCTTGTCCCTCAATTTCTTCTATCTTGCATTTCTCATGCTCTCAGATAACCCAAATTTACGAGTCAAAATTTGTGCGCATATTCAAGTTCGCAAAGGAATATAAACACGCTTGTATTTATTATTCAAATACTCAGAAAAGATAGATAGATTGCAATATTCATAATCCACCCTTTTGAGTATCCCTGCAATTTGAATTTACCTCAGCCTCGCGTCGAGACGCGACGCGACAATTACACGATCACGTGTTTCGCTTGAGCTTGAACCAGAACCAGAACCATTGCCAACCTTAGCGTTGGCGGTGGACCATCTGCAACAATATCGTTCTCAGAGTCAACTTCTTCCAACACATCAAGGATGACTGAGACGCCCAGAAAGTTTGTTCGCTGGGATAACGTATCTCCTTCTCTTTCAAACCTGAATTCGCCTTTCTTCGACGCGACATACGAATCATCTGTCGATGCAACATCGAGCTTAGAGTTCACCAATGCTCAATTGGTGGCGCATGGTTTTACTACGGCGCCTGGACTGTCTTTAGAGGGTATCTCTGGCGATAACTCTGGCAAAGTAGTGAAGTGTCTTATGGCATTGCTGGGTCAGCGCATGGTAAGCCTACATTTTCGCAATTGCTTCTTTTGCTTTCCTGAATGAATGATCAGGAAGATATGTCACGAACAGAAGAGCTCACAGCCAAATTTCGCTCATTGACATACGATTATGAAAGAATGGTTTCGATGCATCGAAAAGCAAAAGACCAAAGTGCAAATGCGGAGAGGGAAATGAATCTTCACAAGTCACGGCTCAAGTATGGGTTTTATTTGCATTATGACCTATTTTCATTTCCTGACTGCTATATAACTCTAGTGCCTCTCTTAAGACATTACAGACATCCGAGAATACCAACAAGCAATTAACGGCAGAATTGCAGAGAACGCGGACTGCGCTCCAAGGCGTCCGAACAGCACACCAGACAGAGTTGAAGAAGAAAGAAAAAGAGATGGAAAGAATAATGGAAAAATGGCAGAAAATCTCAGATTCTCAGTCGAAGCTTTCTTCGACGCCAAGCGGGATGCGCTGCGCCAATGTCGCTGTTGTTGAAGGAACAGAGTTTCTGGGCAAGGGACAAGGGTTTCTCGAAATTGCCCTCGAGCAGGCAGAGCAAGCTCGTGCCAGTCTGGGAGACGAGAACCTTTTCCTTCGCAAGATACTTCTCAGAACTGTCAATGAATTCCAACTTGTTTTGCATCATGCGAAAGGGTTGTTGCCCGACGGCGAGACAATGGAAGAGGTGTGTGCCGTTTATTTCATTTATCTGTAACATCTTATTCTGACTATGTTCTAAAGCCTGTTCCATTTACTTTAACGACCTTATTTCCTCTCCACCCTGCTGATACTGCCTCCGAAAAAATAAATGCCATTCTTGCAGCTTTACGCGAAAATCTAACTATCATTTCCGAACTCCCGCTCACAAGCACCTCCACCACAACTAAACCGACCCCTCAAATACCTGAGGGTGAAATCGAGCGTCTGCAAGGGATTATTCTATCCCTGAAGGAGGACCTTGGTTCGTCCATTTTCTTTATTCAAAAAATAGAATTGCTAACGTTTGCATTTTCGTTGAAAAGTCCAATCACAGAAACAGAACCTGGATCATGCCGCCAGTACTCAAGCTATGTTTGACAAGTTTGCGGAGGACCATCGAATCTCCACTGGAGAGATCGGTGAGATGAGCGTTGAGTTGATGTCCGTGCCTTTGAAAGACGAAGCGAAAGAAAGGCTCGATGTTCTTCGGAAGGAACTAGACGAAGAGCGCCAACAATTCACCAATGCAGCTATTAAATTTGGAAAAGAGAAAGCTGCGTTAGAGGTATGTATTCCTTTCCTGATTTTCTACGCATATACTCATAAGTTTTAGGCTGAACGTCTAAAACTGTTGGACGAGAAACGGGAATGGGAGGTCCAGAAGATGCTGGATGACTTACCACCTACTCCGATGGCAGGCTCTCCACAATATATCGCCGAAAAAGAGCTTCAAACAACACCCAAAAAGCCAAAATCACCGCGTAAAGTGATTCACATGTCTCCGAAGTCACCTAAGTCACCTCGGAGGTCTCCAGCAAAGAATATCACTGTTGGCAAAGCTGGTGGTGGGCGCAAAGCTCATCGCGTATCGAGGCGTCCATCTTCATCACCGGCCAAAGCAGTGGTATCATACGAGACCGAATATATGCCTCCAATACCGCCACCCTCCTTCCCATCTATGAAATCACTTGTCCCACCAAGTAGTTCCCTCTTACCCAACTCTTTTGTTTTACCACCCCCATCTCCTCGAGCCTCAATACCAACAAGTTCGCTTCCGCCCCTGCAACCAATTTCCCCTCCAGAGCTTCAGCCAATGCAAACGACAACAACACCGCCATCTGCACCCGCATCCGCTGAACCTCTGTCTCCTCCAGACCTGAACCTCGTACTATCTACACCGCCTGCAGCCCGCCGACCTTTCCCAGTCGCAAAACCGTTTGCGCAGCGCATGATACACGCTTATTCACCCGCAAAACCCAGCCCGCTCAGTCGGATTCTCATGTTGAACGATTCCCCTCTCAGTCCAAATGGTAGCCCGAGCGAATCAACATCACCATCATCCGGTCCACTAGAGGTGGTCAGCGAAGAGTCGTACGAATACGATGCTGGTTATGGGTTTGGGTATGGAAAGAATGAACTTTTCCCTTCTGAACCAGCCGAAGAGCCTCAGTACCAGCAACCTCAAGAACCCCAGATGTCACTTGCGGCCGAGTTGGGCATCAGCGAGTCGCCTCCGGACACTCCATTACAGGAAAGAAAGCCTCTGCCCAACGTGGCTCAGGAGGCTGCCCCACCGCGGGTGTTCTATCGGGAGTCGAGTGCAAGAAAGAAACCGTTTACCGCAGCAGAGAAAGGCAAGGCAAAGGCATCAGAGCCTGCATCGCGACCGCGCGCATCAGCTCTAGGAGAGAAAGAAAACAGCAATTCTAGAGCGAAAGCTAAAGGTACATCTTCGAGTAAGCCGGACAAAGCCTCTTCGGCGCCTTCAGGTGCTGGTGCTGCACCAAAGCCCTCAACTACGACAGCGAAGACCTCAATCAAAGCCGTTGTTAAAGCTTCGACACAATCAACATCGGGAACCTCGAGACAAAAGCTTATGACAAAACCTCCAGTTCTTCCAGCCGCTAGTACAGGTCCAAGAAGGGTTCTTGTTAATAGTGCTGATGCTCCACCTATTGGCAAAGGATGGAAAGGTTGATCGATCCTTTCGTGTTTGTATGCCTTTTTTTTCTTTCTTTTCCTTCGTCCTTTCTCAATGTTCAAACTTGCTATGCTTTCGACATTTTTATCAAATTCTATCGCGCTGTTTTATGTAAATCTTTTACTTTTTATATCAAGCAGCTTTCGGTGTTCCTTTCAGGAATCTGCGGCAGCTACTATCCATTATATTCATTGTACATTATACACACTTTTACCAGCTTTTCTGTCTTATGTTATTATTAAAAAATGTTCCTATAATTTGGTAATGGAGAAACCGCCGAAGTAATCTGCCAGATCATCGGTGCCATCGAGGGAGACGATAGTCCCAACATAGCCGTCTGGTCGGATGATAACAATCGATCCCTCCTCGCCTATCCCATAGTTGGCATATGCATCACCAGCTTGAGTGCCTTTCACACTGACGTCGTCGATGAGCACCCTGATATTTTGTGGTCAGTTGACATGAAACAAAATCAAGAAATTTATCGGAAAACTAACTTTGACCAATGACTCCAGAGCGTCTTTGGAAGATCGTTGTACCGAATTTCCCTTCTTGTAGCAGAGCTAATAGCCAGAACTTCAAACAAGCCCGATACTTGTCCAAGACTAAGCTTTGAAAGGAGCCGGTGTAAATTCTTTGAAGCGATCTGTATTCGCTGAAGTTGTGCAGGATCGGCCGAGTTACCGGTGAAAACGAGGACTTTGAAACGAGCATCAGAAGGCAAAAGGTCCTGAATTTCTACGGGTCGGAAGTCTGCCGCTCGCAACAATACTTGCGGTAGAATACGTTGTCCAATGATAAGGTTCTTTGCTCGGCTTTGGTGCTTACTGTTCGTGATCGAAGATTCTGCATAATGTATGCCAATGCCACTTGTAAATCCACCAAATGTTTGGAATGCCCTGGGATGGATGGATTAATTCACCACAGCAATGCTGATTTTCGTGGGTTTATCTTACTTTAAGAACTCTTCGTGGGAAACACCATCTTGATATTCTTCTGTTCGAGGCTTTCCAGAAAATAACTTTGCAAATTGCTTGTCGAAGTTGATGAGATCTTGGGCATATTTTCTTCTTTCAAGTTCATACTAAAATCATGTAAATATAAATTTCTAATATGCTTATTATAAACAAGGAAACGAGAAACGCACTGTCTTTAGAAGGGACATATTTCCAAACCCTTTCAGGACCTGAGCCAACTTCCAGGCTATCGGTAGTTAGTAAAAGTCTGGAAATTGAGATTTTTCTCCTACCCAGGTTGTGGCTGTCGTTCATGCTTGCATTCATTCCTTGGCCTAATGAAAGGCAGATTAAAAAATATGACTATCCAACACCATGTCGACTACATACCAGCCTTCGGTGAATGAGTATGACATGCATCTCCAACGATGAAGACACGTTCATTGACTGAAAATTTGGAAGCCACTCTCTGCCCAACTAGAAGAAATTTTTATCAATAGACTTAATCACCCTATCAGTAGAAGTAATTCCGTACTGATATATATTGTCCACCAATCGAACTTGTCTGGCGTGTTGATGCGATACGGATAAAGGCATTTGCGTGCCTTCTGAAAACGATGATGAAATATGAGTGCTATGGTATCTTGACGAGTCAATTATACAAACCTCTAGAAGAATAGTAGGTTGCAATTTGTTCTTGTCGATCCTTCCGTTGGTCATAATATGTGCATTCTTGTCATCAAGTTGTATGTATAACCGCACTTTGTCCCCCTCTCTTGGTATAATCATGCACGATCCTTCGTTAGAGTGAATTGCACATCTGTTGCGAATGTCAGGAAAATCAGTGTCGGGCGTCAAATCGACGACGCCCCAGACGTAGTCTGTTTGCTCTCCTTCCATTACGATGTCAAATGACTTTCGGACCCATGAATGTGCACCTAGAAAAAGTTGAAATGAAGATTTGAATAATTGTGGAGGCGTCAAGAAACCTGCTGACCATCTGCACCAATGACGAATTTGGCATGAACTATCTCTGTCTCCTCTCCAATTTGATTGCCACCTTTCAAATGCGATAAAACCACCTAGAAATGTCATATAAACTTGACTATCAGCTGTAGCAACCGCGGATGCATACCCGCACAGGATGGCTTTGTGGATCGTTCAGGGTTGATTCCTCATTTGAAATACTGATTGAAGTTGGAACGACCGGCCTGCTGACCTCTACGCCAGAAAGGCGCATTGAGTCCAAAAATATGCTTTCAATAGCCCCTTGATGCAGCGTCACCTATTTCTCCGGAATTAATATTTATGATATGTCAAATGCAGTGAGCGTACTTCAAACGGGAAGCGAGCAGAGGCTGCGGTAACGTCTGGGACACGGTCGGTGAGCTGTTGTGCGAGCGTTAAGTTGTAATGCTACCCTGGACTCCATAATGATATATACCTCTATCCCGCCACTGAGGCCTGGATTGTAGAATGCCTAAAGTTGGAGTTTGGTTAATGAGAATTGCATCGTAGTCTGTGGCGGCTTACTGCAACATGCATTTGATTACCCTCCCTAAGCAAACGTTCTGCAAGACCGTAGCTCTACGGTTCATATAAGCATTAGGTTTCTCCCCAAGACGAACTGAGCGCTTGCCTGAAGAACTTCAATAGTTCTCGGTTGAATACCATCAGCTTGTCCAGCGGCCACTTTGTTGGGCCTATAAACAGCTGGGAATGAGCAAAATCCATATCCAATGAAAATCTGCTGGAGCACCTTTGGTCAATTATCCGTACGTTGATTCCGTACTTTGCCAATGCATTAGCAGCCATAAGCCCAGCAGGACCTGCACCGATGACCAGAACATCGACATCGCTCTCTCTGAGCGTCGAGGTTGGCATCTAAAAGACTAGACAAGGCGGATTCGGTTCAAGTAATGGAATTGGGGCTGAGTGACACAGAATTCCATTATGACAGCATTCCAGTCTTTATAGACAGCACACGAAGGTTTGAGTCAATGTTCCTTGTATCCGGCATGCCTTATCAGGTAACGCCTTTCATGTATGAAGCGAGTCTGAGTATGCCTTGCGTGGTTGCCCATGTCGCCCTCTGCTACATATGAGGTTACTGCGAAGACTAGATTACTCAAAGAATCACGCACACACATTCGATTCGACCAAAGACGGTATTATATTGTCCACGGTCGCGGGCTTCGGAGTCGTATGGAGGGTACCACATTGCTTCTTTGGGCAATGATGAACAATCTTCCTTGCGATTTCGAAGGACCGATTACAGTCATGCTCACATGGTCTGTTTCATTTTCCTCCTCACCGCGGATAAATCAGGGAAATCTCCATTCAGACGCGCGTAGTCCGCTGTAGTCCGACTGAAAGCCCATTCATCAGCAACTTACTCAGACGGCGTGTGTCAATGCGTGATACGTTGAAGAGCGCTTGTCAAGAGTTGACCAGTAAAGAACCTGAACTCCCACGCATGGAAATGGTTAACATGCATTAACATTGCACGTAAGTTGGTACAGGTAAGAACTAAATCGAATGAAGCAACAAAGAACAACTGTAACAAGAATAGATCAGCTTGCGCCAAGTGATACAACATATTTAGAAAAAGAGTCCCACCGGAAAGAAAACTCGAGATTTCCCATCACACTGCCCTATAGAATACAGTCTGAGAGTACTCTGGCAACGTCATACCTTCTTTGGTATTGAGAATGGTGTCAACCTAGCAGACATTCAGCACGCATATATTCAATTTTCTTGTGGGTACATACCTCCTTCGGTGGGTTTAAGCCTAGGGCTTTGGCTCTGTCCCACCTCTCACGCCGAGAAACTCCAACGCACGGTCCATATTCATATGTGCTGTTCAGGTATCGTCAGATAGAGGCATCCTCTATAGACATTGAACACTCACTTGTCGAAAACACGCAGAATTTCGTGGATTTTATTCTGATTTTCTGCATGGACTAGAAAGGAGATAGGGTTATGGTGAGAATGCAAGGTTTCAGGCACGACGTACTGGGATGCTGCCAATTCATCTTCTCCCTAACCTCTGCATAGTGTTTGCTGTACCTCCGATCCTTCACATTCAACTTGGGTAGAGAATCCTCACTATCTTCCTTGGCCGTGTTAGCGGCTACTTTCTTCGCTACATTCTCCGGTGTAGCGTTGGAAGGTCGGAATACTATCGCCTTGATGGTGTCTGCAGAACCCTCGTCCGACGACTTCACTGCTTTCTTAGATTCTCCTTTAGGAGTTAGTTTGCTTGAGGAGGAGCGTGTTACACGTCCTACAGTGGGAGTGTTCTCAATCGTGTCTGCGGACTCATCGACAACATGCGAATCCGATTCGGATTCGATTTCCTCCTCTTGATCGTCCTCCGAGGATTCACTATCAGATATTTGATCTTCATCTTCATCGTCTGAATCCTTTACTACAATCTCCACATTCTTCTTCTCTTTCTTGGGACTTGGTGGTGTAATGGAAGCTGGGATGTTGGGCACCAAAGGACTGGCTTTTGCCTTCGCGTTGTTGTTTGAAACAGTGCGCTTCGCGACAGTGAAGTTCAGCATAGATTGCTTCATAGTGAGTATAAGATGTATCCGTAGAGCTGTGTGTTGTAAGTATGGGGTATAAGGTCGTGGGTGTTCAAGTTTGAGTTGTAGCGGCTGACTGGGGGCCAGAAAGACAAGCTGAATTTGAACATCAATTAAATAACTTCTTAAAATGGAAATCATAGGTATGGTGCAAATATAGCCTCACTACTAGTATCTATTCAACCGTCGGTTCAAATGCAGCAACTTAAGTGCGCTTTAAACCCAGAATCCACCCAGAATCACAAGACCAGCCTGCACCAGGCGGCACCAGCTCGTTCGAAACCTTCAAGGATTGGAAAGAAAGTACTCCTTTGGCCGTTCGTGAGCCATTACATTCAAGGCTTTTAAGCTTTAACAGGCGCCTAATATGTATAAAATATTGATAAAAGTAATCCAAAACAATCCCAGCGCCAGTGAGTAAAGTACATATTAACACATAATAGAAATAATTCAAGTCCTTGTAGCAGGTCCAGTTTCTGTTCCACACGAATGTTCAATTTCTTCCTCTTCCTTCCGGAGTCGGTTCATCGTTGCTTCTAGCACCCTTCTGCGGCGCTCCTCTTGGGTATCATTAGAAAGGTGTGCGGAGCCGCCACCTAGGGTGTACCCCCGAGCTTCTGCCTCGAGCTCAGCAGACGGCTCATAAACGTCATATCCAGGCCCTCCGCTAAGATAATTCGTTCCATTCTTGACTGATCTTTCGTACTCTGCAACTTCTCGGTTAAGTTGTGAGTTTAACCTTTTGAACTAGGAGAGAAATGTGAGAATGGCGTAACGAATAACAAGGTATATGCTCACGTTCTCATCGTGGTCTCCCCAAACATTGTGTGTGAGTTCATGGCATAACACCCTCCTCACATCGGCGTAAAGACGGAAACCGTCATACTTGTCCGTCCTTATACGAAGTTTAATTGCTTGCCCTGCGTTCTCATTCAATCCCAGGAGCTCAGGATGCTCGTGAGGCGCAAGCTCCGTCAAGAGGCCGACTGCAAATTTATGTTGCTGCATTACATGCTTGATAGCTGGATCTTCGGATAACTTTTTGAGCAGCGCAAGTGCTGAAGCCGAATTCGGAAGATGTTCCAATGGTTTGATATCATGGAAGCGGTAATTTAGTGACGCAGACGAAGTCGAAGAGAACGAAGATATGGGACCGTTGCCAGTAGATCGCAGCTAAAAGAATCTAATCAATACTGCAATAATTGAAGTGAGAGATACAAGACATACCTTAGCAGACGGCTTCAGAGCCCTCTCTCTCATTATCCGCTCTCTTCTTTGATTCTCATTTTCGACCGCTTTCATCCCAGATAGTTCATTCGCCGTAGATCCTAGCATTTGCACTTTTGTCCCATTCTTCAATCCCGCTTGACCAAGTGTGATACCCTGCGAGTCTCCGATTACTTTCTTGCCCTTCCATAGAAGCTTCTGCAGCGACGGAGGAACTTCCGTTAGCTCTTCCAATCGAGCTTGTAGTTCGGAGAGAGTGCTGTCCGGAAGTAGCGATAGGTTATGGGTTGCCCCACGGAAGGTTACACTTAAAGATAGTGCACTGCTCGATGATTCTGCCATGGTTTCCTGAGGTCGTGCTCGTAGTTTCTAGCCAAGATGCAGACGGAATATACGCAATCCTCAACCCCGAGTCCGAGTCGTAACGTGATTTCGAGGATCAGTCATCAATGAGATATTCGTCATCTTTCTGCCTATAATTATCGTTCTTGAATATGCTGGATGCGGGCATCTCTGGGGAACATGTTCTTTGTTTCTTTGGACCGTGTTCAACGTGTTGATGGTGGTGAAGTAAGAAGCTACTGAGCACGCCCATTTGTGTCGGATAGCTACGGGCCGTTCTTCTCATTTACGTATCCGAAGAGAGGAGTGCACAAGGAGTACAGAAGGCTTAAGTATAGGTACCATGGCACAGAGTAGAACTTCACTCGAACCAAAGTACAGAATTCCAAGTTCATATCAGACATCAGTCCATCTTGTCTTTGTCCAATGTGGTGCATAGAACACATCGTTCACCTTGAGTCCCAGGTTATGTCCATTGTCAATACTATTCATCTGCAGATTATACGTACAATACATGGTATATATAGCGCACGATAAGCAAAGTCTCGTTCGAAATCCAAACTAAATTAAAAAGCAAAAAATCCGCTTAAATATGATACAGGTACATATTGGAATATCGAGTGCTTCAAAGTTTTGGGCTGACTTTAACCAGCTTGGCGTTATTTTGTAGGATTCGGGCAGCGTCATTGACCATGTTGCTGACAATGGTTTGTGCTGGAAGAACTTCATTGACGACAGCAGCAACACTTCCCATCAACCAAGGACGACCAGGAATAGATTTCTCGGGGTGGTTCTCAAGTTCCTTGTAGTGAGGAATGACACCCTTGCTCGTGAGCTCCTTGATCTCGGGTTGTCTGTTCTCCTCCCTGATAGACATTGATATTAATATCTACTCTGGAACGGAATTATGGAAAAAATATACTTACCAATCAGCGACATAAGGTGTCTTCCTCACACGCATAGGACGACCAGTGAAGATCACAGTGCGAGCAACATCTTCAAATCCGGCGGTCACAACGAGCTCTTTGTGGAGCTTGGGCGCACCGGCCTCAACTGAAGCCACAAATCGTGTGCCGACCCCTGATCGAGTAGGTTTAGATCAGAGGTCTATTAAATAAATGCAATATAAAATACTCACAAACACCCACAGCTCCCCAGGAAAGGTTAGCAGCAAGGCCTCGTCCGTCGAAAACGGCACCCGCTCCAATCACGTAGACGGGTTTGCCTGTCAAAGGCGATGTGCGCCCCTTAACGGCGTCAACACAAGCGGGAATGAGAATACTGGCAGGAATATCGCCAGTGTGTCCTCCTCCCTCACCAGCCTGAGCACAGATGAGGTCGACACCGACTTCGAGGGCCTTCTTGACGTGCTTGGGGTGTCCGACCATGTTCATGACGAGGATACCAGCTTTGTGGAGCTTCTCAACAGCCCAGGCGGGGGGAATACCGACTGCGGATACAAAGAGGGTAGCTTTCTCCTCAATAATGACATCGATAAGCTCTGGTAGCTGGCCCTTGGTGTAATCCGTCTAATACGAAATTAGCAATATATGCATTCGTAATCATGAAACGCTTACGTTGGTCTTGCGAGCACTTCCGCCGACTTGGGGAAGTAATAGGTCAACACCGAAGGGTGCATTCTTGTCCTTGAGGTCCTTCTTGATAAGTTGGATCTATAAAACGGTTTCAATAAGACAAAAGTGAACCATGCAGGAACTGACAATCTGCTTACCTGTTGGCGAAGAACTTTGGGGGTGTAACCAATACCACCGATAACTCCCAAACCTCCTGCGTTGGTGACCGCGGCAGCAAGCTCAGGACCTGCAGCAACGTTCATTCTATTCGTCACTGAATGAGCAAAACATTACAACTAAGACAGAACTGCAAATATACCCGGCAAGAAGGATGGGATGCTGGATCCCGAAGAGCTCAGTGATGGGTGTGGTAATGACGGCCATTATTCAAGAAAAGGGGCAGATAACCAAGAAAGTGGGAGTGGGGGACGTTATGGTACAGAAAGAACCTGGGGTGTAGCCAACAATGATTTATATGTCCAAGAGCGCATGATTAGGGTCCGAGAATAGGACGTGGCGGCAATAAACATCTGCCGAGCCGGTGAACCACTACCGAGTGCTGGCCCGATCGATCCTTCTCTCAATGAGGACATCCTCGACGGTTCCGACGAGTCCATCGTCATCGACTCTAAAAGCCATTAGAATGCCTTCTCGTAGATTCTTTTTTCCACTTTCGACCCTGCGCATGCGTCCGCCTCATAGGAAGGCTTCTATCACTACGTTCTTCGACGACTAAAACCCAAACTCGGTTGATCTATCCCATGCGAAATGAGCGGGCTGATTTCGTTGTTCTTCCGAGTGAACGCCTCGGCTGGTTCTGTAGCCTGAAGCTTAGAACCTTTGCATGGCTTTATTCGTGACATATCCATGTAGCTGTTTGCTTTCTCGTTCAGCGTTAGTGCTGTCAGTCGATGATGGGCGGATATGCTAAAAGAAAACCACAGAGTCAGGGATTGCTGCTACCCCACCAACAACAGGAATGCCTTTCAAATGACGTTTTCCGTGTCGGGCTGTGTGTATACAACCATGTATGGTCCGATATGAGGTTCACCTCGATGAACCCTAAAATAGCGAAAGAAAAAAAAGCCGACAGCATATTCTCAAATCACCCCGGATTGGATTAATCAAACAATTCGAATCCCAAGGACACTCAGGACAGGACGGGGAAGGACCTGGCAGGACAGTTTAAATCAAGTGAAATTAGGTGATCGCAAATAAGGCTCGTGCGGCATCTTAGAACATTCAAAGTTTGACAGGCGGATGATCTTGGGCTTACTGCTGCTTATTGGTCGTTCTGTTATGCAGCACTGTGGCATGACAAGAAACGCCTGGAGTTTTAAACACCGGTAGATGAGATTGATTATACCTGGAGCTCGATTATGCTCAGCAGGACTCCGAGTCGTTGTCTCGTCTATCTCGCCTCATGAGTTAAGCTCAGAAAGTACGCGAAATCGCAAGATGATTCGCCGGGTATCAGAATCATTAAAGTAGATTCAATCGACATAGGGTAAGTTAGAGCACCTGCCGCCCTCAAACACCGGGCTCGTAGCATATCAATAATATAAATAAAAAATACATGCCCCACAGGGCACCTAAAGTCGTCAACAAACATGAAAAAAAGGGTTAATCAGCCTGAAAAAGGTTGCCATCAGTATGGCAACCATAATTGAGAGCGAAGAAAGTCATTAATTGCCTGCTGGTATGTACAGTTATCGTAGAAATATAGTTAGTAACACGTTAGAAGGCTGGCTTCCAGAATTATCAGGGGGAGGTGTGGATAGCGAGGACTCAGGAGAAATCTTGACTGCTAGCCGAGTCAATCAAACCCCTACGGTCATGAGAGTCGTGATAAGGGAATGCCATCTCTTTCACTGAGCCCAAAACCTGCAGTCGTTTTTGCCTCGCAATTCTCGACGGAGAAGACAGCGGACATAGGGTATTAGTGTCTGAAGGATAAGAACCTTATCAACTACAACACCGACATAGTAGATATGCAGCTGTAAAACGAGGGTGGCCCTGGAGGATAGAGTCATGAGTAAAAGAAATGAGTGATTCAAATCTACCACAAAGAACTTACCGTTCGAATGTATGGTCGTTGATTCTCGTCTTTCCTCTTTTTACAGCCCCAGTCCATGAGACACCCGAGTTGTTTTCTAATCCGATGCGAATATTGTCAGGAGTGATATCCCCAATACACAAGTCCGCCTTTCACATGTGTCTCGATGTGCTGACGTTTAAATTAATAAATGGTCAGCAAACATATTTGAGGAGTCTCCAAAGTACTGAAGATGTTATGTTACCTTTAAGTGCGTCGTAGACAGCACCGACAGGCTGAATTTTCGAGTGGTGGCCCAACGGATTACATATTACGGTAAGCCAGAGTATCTTGATGTGAAATATCAATAGACAAGAGCGAGGGGGTGTCTAAGAGGCTAGGCATGTTTATAAGTACACTCTCATTCCATTTATGATCCCTTTTATACGTTTTTTGAAAATTGTGACTCAGATACGTTTCTTATTGTTTCTTGTTGGTTTTTTGTTTTCTGACACAGGGTACGCATACTATCAAATTATATACTGATAAAAAACTCGAATTTCCCTCCTTTATGATTTTTTTGTTGGTTTTTTGTTTTCTGACGCGAGGTAGTATGTCTTGATAATATCAAATTATATACTGATAACAATCTCGAATTCCCCTCGATTATGATTAACATAGAAGTGCGCCGATCAAAAATCGATTGACCTTCGGTATACGCGCGCGCAGTGTGTGTAGCTCTCCACATTTTCGATTATCAGAACGCGTCAGTCACAGTGGCAACCCATATTCTCCTGATTTAGGATCGTGGGAGTTTATAGTAATTGTTACTGTCAATGCCGCACAATGCCGATGATGCCGATGATGCCAACGTCTGCCACGCCCGCTTGGTACGAGTAAAAGTTTTGCATCACGTCGAGTGTTCTGTACGCGTCTGGACTTTGCATATTCCAAATCTCTATTTTCATGGCTCAAGGCGACAGCAGCCAACCCTTCAAATTCAATTCCAAGGAAGGTGGAAACTTTGCCGCGAAATTTCTGTCAAATGGCTCCCATTCAGCGCTTGTGGAGTGCACCTTGGACCTTTCAGCTTCCTGTATTAACTCTTGCTAAACTATATGCATGCGAAGGATGTCACAGCAGGGCGAACTGGCTTGATTTGCATGCAAGGTTCAAAAGTCGCAAACATAAGGTGCGAGCCACGTCCAAGGCAACCATTAGTACGGATGGGTTAACCAGTTGTGCACGGCTACCGCAGGGGCGTATTTGCCATTTTCTTTAAAGAAATGTTGCATCCTGACTGCCATTTGTGCCTGTGTTGTTCTTTTTTGGGAGAGTCCTTTGGAAGAAAGTGCGCTAGACAGAATGCTTTCTTTGTAACCGGTAAAGTCCTTGGAGGTAAAGTATAGACGCTCTCCATATGACCAGTTTAATTCGTTCTCTAAAAAGTCGTAGAACTGTTGTAGCTTCTTGAAGGTAAGTGAACCCGAACACGGGAGAGTAGAAGCCGTGCACTCAAAACCTCAGGTGAACCACGGATGCTGGATGACATCCTCTATGCGAATCCTCTCCTCTGGATTATACTTCGACATCTTCTCCAAAAGATCCTCCAACAGCCCGACTTCTTCCTCATGCAGTCGCACCCCGGGCTTTTCAATCATCGGACCTGTCTTCAAACGGCGGATCGTCCTGCTCGCCTATGCTGAGCAACTTCGCCCTGATGGAGCTTCTGTATGCTTTCAGATAACACGCCGGCGCGTTCTTGATCCTGCTCGCTCTTTGGCTGCCCGTCCTCCTCGAACCATAGCGCGCGCTGTTCGAAAGCAGCCCACCAGGGGTCGGGTAGTCGCCCCAGCGTCTCAACCGTCTGCCTGAGAATGTCGACGTCACTCCCCAATAACGATTCGAAGAGGGCAAAGCCTGCGCGAATTTCAAAGATCGCGCATCCGAGCGCCCAGATGTCCGCCTCGAGGCCCACGCGCCCCTCAAACCGTGCCTCCGGCGACTGGTAATTCAGCACCGTACCTGGCTCGTAGGACGATGGTCGAGAGGCAATGATGTACGACTGGCCAAAGTCACCGACGACAATGCTTTCTTGAAGAAGCTTTAGGTCCGACATTTTGGAGTTCTGGATGGGTGCGACGAGCATAGCTGGTGCGTGAGGGCCAGGTGGTTGTCCGTCACGGGTTCTGACATCCTCCGTCTCGGGGACGCCCATCAGGGCGTACAGTTGGGCATCCGACCATTTGATGACGTGGGGCAACAGGCGAAATAAGATGTTCGATGTGGTCAGGTCTAGATGGGATCATTCGTCAGCAACTGACATCGTTGAAAGAGGCAGAAAATTGCTTACCTCCATGAACGACCCCGATGCAGTGCATGTGGTGGATCATCATCGCTGTTTGTTTTGCAACCTTCCTAGCCAAGTCTGCACGTAGTCGTCGACTACCGACAGTTCGCCCGGGTGAGTCAGACATGGCAAGAACATTGGGGCCGGCAAGAGGGAATACGAGGAATAGGTGAGAGCCGTTTGGACCTTGTACGAAGAAATGGTAATCGACAGTCTGAAAGTCGACAGACTCGGAAGGAGGGAGAGATGCTCTAAGTGTTTTGGAAATAGCCAGTTCGGAGACCTCGCTTGGGACCTTGGATAAGGGAACATCGGCGCGCATTGCCTTGAGGGTGACGATTCTGCTCCGGTCTCCTTCTTCCCGCTGGTCGCGCGCCAGCCAAACAGTAGAGGAGCCTCCGAATCCGAGTTTATGAAGGACCCTGAAACGCCCATGGTCAAAGGTGTCACCAACAGATATTGGGTGGTAACCGCCGGGTTGGTAATCTTCAATATCCTCGATTACATCAAGGCGCGAAGGAATGAAACAAGGGGCCACCATCATGGAAGTACGACGCAAAATTGGAGTGAAGAAGTGAGTGGGTGAATAAAACCGGTTTCCTCCAAGTCGAAGGAGAGCAAGTGGCATTCGAAAGCTTGAGAAACAGGGTTTATTACATGCAAGGAGGCACTGAAGGAGACGTTACGAGTATAGTATGTTCGAGGGAAATTAATCAGGAAATACGAGAGAGCTCATATAAAAGAGGTGAAGTGAATTAATACTCGTAGCCAAAACAAAAAAAAAAGTAATCATGGATTATATAATATTTGTCATGTCTTAGTCGCGTCGCGTCGCGTCTTGTTGATTCCTAATCCGTGATTACTTTTTTGGCTACGAGTACACGTCGACGGTATACAAACTAGTAGTAGACCTCACTAGTAGTAGGTTTATCCAAAACTGCAGCGAGGATGGAGGAGTGGGGAAAAGAACAAAGAAAACAGGAAAACAAACCAAACTTATATATCACAGCGCGTGTGGGAACTTTGATGTGGAGCGCAAGCTAGTAGCTAAATGGGTTTCGGACCTGTTTTCCTAGGAGGCTTAAATGCGGGTCAACAAAGCGACGTCGATTCATCATTCGGTACATATGTTTTCCTAGACATGATTATTGGCAGTGGTGTCAAAATAACAAGGAGGAAGGTTGGAGATAAAAATGGCTGATGTGCACGCACAAGCATTATAGTAGTAAATGTTCGAGGAGAAAACTCTTGAGAAGGGCACAAAACGAGATAGGGTAGCAGAAAAAAAAGATTGTTGAGACATGCCGAAAAAAACTTGCTTCCAACCATCTGTCAAGTTGAAAACATACGGGCCCGTTTAGGTGGAGCTAGGGTCATTGTCACACTGTCATCGTCTCGGGCACGTATGATGCGTCGCCGAGGCAAAGGTTTAATGCAACGTCCTTTCGGGGGCGTATCTTCTTCTTCACCGGCAACGGGTCGTCTTGTAGGACTAGACATAAACGATGAGCCCGAGTCATCGCTCTCCCTTTCTACGGAACGTTGTCTTGGTTTAGGGACCTTGGTTTTGCTGACTTTAGGGGTCTCTCGTCCGTCAATCTTTGCTGCTGCAAGACTAGAGCCAGATAAGCGATCGGTAGTGGTGAGAGAGAGAGGAAGAGACAGACCTTTTTTGCAGAGCCAATATCTGTGCCTTTTGTTCCTTGTTTTTCTTGAGCAGCTCCAAGTTGAGCGTTCTCTGTTCGCGGCACTGTTCCACCTTTTCTTTATAATCATCCTCCAGGTCCTCGATTTTCTCCTCCAACTCGTCTACCTTATTCAAAGCCTCTGCTTCTCCGGTCTGATGCGCGGAGACCGCCGCGGACAATGATTCACATTTTTTGAGAAGGGCTTCCTCGGACTTTGCTTTCGAAACTAGGCGAGCTTCAGCTTGTTTGAGTTTTCGTTGCAGTCCAGCGTCTGCATCCATGTCAATGTATACGCGTCGGACTGCGTGAGAGATGAAAGGGTGATATTTTTCGGGGAGGTAGGTAAGCTATGATTAAAGATAAGTGAGTGAGTTTTTAGCAGAACGTAAAACGTACATCCGGGATCGCTGGGCAAATCGCCGTGAGTCAAGCCTTTTGGCCACTGATAAGAAAGTCGCGCACCGATGTTGAAAGAAGACCTACAGTCAGGGCAGGTGGAAGTCATGCCCCTACTGTTCGGCGAGTTAACATGTTCTGTAAGACATTTCTTGCAATAAAGGTGTCCTAATCACGACTGAAATCAGGCCTATTACCTGGCGGTGAGTCCTTGACGCTTACCACAAGGCAGACAGACCGGATCTTTGAAAGGCGACAAACAGATAGAGCAAGGAGAGACCATTTCAAACAATCTCCCTGAGTACAAGAAGGGTATAAGACGCGATACGGGAAAAAGAGATTCCCCGGCTCCCGACTGAGGAAAGAGGAGGAAAGAGATTTGTTGAACCTGACGCGACTCAATTATGAGCACGTGATCGTATTATAAAGCTTTTGGCAAATAAAGTCAAATTGAAAGTGACAGTGAGTGGTGCCTTCGTGAAAGCACTTGCTCCGTTGCAACCGCTTTTAGGACTTTACTGTCGACGATTTTTACGACGGACGCGACGATTTACGATTTATTATCCTTACTGTGCTCGCAGTGAATGTCTTCGAGTGGCCAAAACTCTAACATAGATAACTCCTTGTCGCCCTTTAAGCACGTACGCGATCGCCCAATATCTAGGTCATCTTCTCGGAGCTCCTTTAGAACGCACAGTCCGTCGTTCTCTCTTGATGATCCAGGTGAATATTTCCTTAGTTTATTCCGGGCTGTACTTGGGACTGATGTCATATAGTGGCTGTTCGCAATCAGATGTCAACGTTGAAACACAATATTAGGCAACAGCAAGCTCAATTGAACAGCCTAGAAAACATCGTTCGTAGTGGCCCCCGTCCATACGGTCCAGAATTAACAGACGACAGCTATAATATGTCAGCATTATCAGCATCAACCTCCGCAATACCTCCGTCATCATATTCTGTACCGACACCTACGTCCACTAAAATGAAACGTAGATCAAGTCATGATGTCCTTTCCGGCCTGGCAGGACCCGATTCAAGTTTACCTTTACCACGACGGGAAATTGAAGAGGATACTAGCATACGAGAAGGGATTCCGTCTCCAAGTAACTACAAGCGCCCCTCCAGTCCATCGCGTACGTTATCTCGTAAGTAGTGTGGTTCCCCTTGCGCAGCAATTACTTACTATGCTTTAGGGATACCAATATCAGCCGTAGGTACGTATGAAAGTCTATCGTAACTTCTATACCTCACTGCATACTCATAGGTAATGCCCGCGCCCTTGCAGATGAAGGCATCGGATCAACGCCTCGACCCCCTCCGAAACTAACTACCCTTGATCCAGGCGATGCGTCATCATCTTCCCTGCAACCACCACCACCCTCACCCAACAAAAGAGTCTCCCTTACCCCCGGTGGCACCACGAAGGTCCTGGCAGACTTACAAACTGGCGTCGTGAACGCCAGGAATGCGTTGGAGAATACAAAGCAGCAACTCCGGCTATCTCAGCGTAGTGTCGCTCAGCTAACGCGGCAGACGGAGGATTTGAAGGAGGGAAGAGAAAGATTACGGTTAGAAAACGAGGGTCTAAATAATGTTGTGGCCAGGAAGGAGAGATTATTACAAGAAGTAAATCCATTCCTCTTTACATCTCTTCAAACTCACACGTGTTTTCTAGGTTCTAGAAAGAGCACGGAAAGCAGAGGCGGAGGCTGCCACGCTGAAAGGGCAATTAAAATCGGAGACTTCAACCTCAAAAAAGACAATTCGCGAGATGGAAGCCTCGCTGGCAGAATCGACGGCTCTGTCACAGAAATCAGAACGTGAATACATCACGCTACGGGATAGCATCAAAGGGATGACCGAGACCTGGAAACAAGACACAGATCGACTCCAGCAAGAAATGAAGAGAAGAGAAGATAAACTTGTGGCAGAAGCTCAACGTGCAGGGAAGATGTACAAAGACCTCGTGGAGCAGATCAAGAAGAAAAATGAAAGTCAAGTACTGGTCACCAAGTTGAAGGAAGAAAATGATGAACATACCAAGGAGGTGGAAACCTATTGGACTAAACAAATCGAAGCCATGAAAACGGAAATCGAACGACAAACTCGAAATAGTGAAGAAGCTAACAAAACTGCACAGTACGTTCCACCCTCGTGCATTTGATTAAAAGTGTCTGATCACATTGTACTATCTAGACACCTTGCAGAAGAGTTAGCACGACTGAGAAGACTAATGCGAAGTGCTGGTCGAGTTGCGTCAGACGAAGACGGCTCGCAGGATACTGCTCACCTCGATCCACCACCATGATTTGCTTTCCACGAATTCCCCCTTCTCATTTTCACATGCCTTGGACACTTTCTCGACCCCCTTTCGGACTCTTACCATTCCTCAACCCCAGCCTGCACCTTTTTCATCGTCTGATTCACCTAACTAATATTGGTTCTTGGTTTTAAAGGTATCCTTCTGCCCTAGACCGATTGCAAGAATTAGAACGACCCTTTCCTCCCGTATTGTATCTACTCATTACCCCACCTTGGATCATCTTGGATTCCGATTGACTGCGCATGGTCCTTCGGTCAATCTTCCCCGGATATTCTCCATAATTACTTATACCCAAGCTATCGTACTACTCACTCCTTCGCTGCATATTTCACTTAGTGCAATACACATGAATCCATAGCATCTTTAGGCTATTTATGTTTTCTTTTTTTCTGCTTCATTTTCCGCCCTTAAGCGTGAAAAACATGATGCATGACATGCATGACCAGTCACGTCACCTGGTGGATACTTTTACTTTTCGAACATTCGGCGCCAAAATTTGGTCTCCAGTAGAGTAAAGAGCCTGTATCCAACGCCGATCCTCAACAGTGAAAGTAGCAAAAGGAGACTATTCAGAAAACACTCCGACTTAGGTTTATTTTCAGAAGGGCATCTTTCTCTCGCGCCAGGGGAATTCGTTTTCACTTCGACACTGCCTGGACGCTTCTTTAGCTATAGCAGTAGCCAAGCATCCCGGTCACGGTCTCACAGTCAAATTTCCGATATCCCATTTGCACCCGAAAGATTACTCGAATTCTTTGTGGGGCCTGTGCGAATTGATCAAGTTCGTACCTGCAGTTCCAACCGTTCCAACGTGCCCCGTTATTAGAGTTAATACTGCCATGAACACATCCCCTCGTATGGGTATTTCTTTGAAAGATGATTTCAGTACTACTGACCGCTGCATTGGCTAGGTCTTTTACTGGTCTGCCGAGTTATACAGAAAACAAAGTCACAAAAATTTAATAAAAAACAGAGAAGTCGAGTAGGAAGCATTGCTAGCCAAATTATAATTTTCGGTAAAAGTAACGTAAATTGAGTATGGTCGCTGTCAATAGCAACATAGGCGCGTCCTCTGCGGTTGACAATAATCGAAGTCTGAAGCGCGTCGTGTCGGGTCGTGTCTTGATTCGATGCGTCCAGAACCCAAACCCTGCTTATTAGAGATACGGAATGCACATTCTACAGGTACAATAAGCCATTAGGCAACTGGAGATTTCTATGTTTTTGGTATTTCAATAACAGAACTTGAGGTTGCTTATTTCAGGTCCGTTGTGTGATTAAGCGCCCATCAGTACCATTTATATCAGCCTTATTTCTATTAATCCCTAGATTGCCTCTTAATTTTATCTTTTCTTTAACATGATAGAATTCAAATATACATATGGTACAAGTGTCTTTAGGTCGTTGAAGGCGAAGTGAGGAAGTAACGTCCTCAGTCCCAGTCATTATCGGCAGTCCAGTCATTCTTTGTCTCTTCATACTTCCCATCATCACCGTGGTTATCACCGTCGCTTTCTTCTCCTTCCTCTCCTGATTTATTTACTTTATCTCCCTCATGTCCCACTTTCTCTGTTCCATTTCCCTCACCCTCACCCTCTTCTTCACCCTCTTCGTCAGAATCATCTTCAACATCACCTCCGAAACCTCTCATTTTTCCAAGGACCATCGGATCCTTATTCCGACTTTTACCGCCACGTCTGGTTTTCTTCTTCTTTTTGGGTGCTACCTCTGAGCTTTCCTGTGCATTTTCTTCTGAGAAATTTGGATTCCATAGATTCCCGGATAATGCATCATCTACACGAACAAAAGAAATCGATTAACAATGAATGACTTCAGCATGTAGGGACCAATAAAGGAAACTGTACCTTTTTTCTTTTTCGGTGACTGCAATCCTCCACCAAACTTTTTCTTGGGCTTATTCTCGCGCCCCTTCTCTCGTTGTGCTCGGACAAGACGGTCCATGTCGCGACAAATGCCTTTTTTACAAGTAGTTCCATGAGTGGGGCAAATCAATACGGGTTCCTTTTTCTTATCTCGATTCCAGATATCGGTCCATTCTGTTGGGAATTCCCAGGATGTTGTACCAGTATCGGCTTGCTTAACGTCGTCTACTGAGACTCCCCACTCGGCTGCTAGCTCATCCATTGACTTGACAGGGCCGCCCCATTCTGCTGCTGCTTGAGCTGCTGAAGGACCACCTCCCCATTCTGCCGCTGCTTGAGCTGCTGGAGGACCACCACCACCCCATTCCGTTTCTGAACCACCCCCACCCCATTCGGCCTCTATCTGGGCTGCTGATAGGGTTGAAGGCACCCATGAGCCATCGTCGACAGGGCCTCCCATTTGTAAATCTTCCATCGCTTCAGTGGGCGGTTCTTCCTTTTGCTTTCCTTTGCCCTTGTCGTCCGTGGCAATCATGTCATCCTTCACATCAGTCATTTCAATATCTTTATGTCCCGGAGGAGTGGGAGGAAGTTGAAATGGAATGGACATCCAATTATTGACGGGCTCGTCCGGCCAACCGAATTCCATTCCATTATCTTTGTTCTTGGTGGTTTCACTTTTTGTATAATCCCTCCAGCCAGTGTTACCACCTCTGCCTGTTCCTCTATCTTTGCCCTTTCCGTGTCCGCGTCCTCGATCCTCGCCGCGGCCACGACCACGACCTTCGCCTCGCCCACGAGAACCACCGCGTCCGCCTCTTGGATTGACGGAACCTCCTATTGACAGGTTAGCACGCTTTCGGCTGTCATTTTGATAGGTGAGCTTGCCATGTTTATCGAACTGAGTTTCTGTCTTCCGTTTATTAGATGAAGATTGCTCGGTAGTAGATTTTTTCCAATCGGTGTCGTATGCATCTCTGGTCCACTCCGTATTGCGCGTATGTTCATTCTCCTTCTCTTCAGGCTTCTTGGGCAGGTCAAAAGGTTCGTCAGCCCAAACAAACTTATGAGAGCTAGAAGATCTCTGATGACTGTGTGACTCAGATTTTCCTCCTCCTTCACGGCTACCACGATCAGCACGATCGCGACTTTTGCTTGGTCCACAGCCTTCGCCCCGACTGCGACCTTCGTTGCGACCTTCACCTCGATCACGGCTACGACCATCGTCTTTGTCTCGTCCTTTTCGAGCTTCACCTCGATTTCGATCACGACTGTGGTCTCTGTCCCTTCCTTTTCGACCGTCATCTCGTTGTCGATCATGACTGTCATTTCTGTCTCGTTCCTTTCGACCTTCACCTCGGTGTCGATCGCGGCTGTCGTTTCTGTCTCGTTCCTTTAGACCTTCGCCTCGGTGTCGGTCACGGCTACCGTCTCTGTCTCGTTCTTTTCGACCTTCACCTCGGTTTCGATCACGACTGTTGTCTCTGTCTTGTCCTCCTCGACTTTCATCTCGATTTCGACTATGACCATTATCTCGGTCGCGTCCTCCTCGACCTATAGACGAAAGTACCATTGTTAAATCTATTCGAGCATGTACGATAATCAAGTGGGTCGACTTACTAGATGTATCTCTTTCTTTCTGGCTCGATCGAACAAAATCACTGGATTTATCTTTATCGGCAGTCTCGCTTTGGCTTTGGCTTCCCTTAATATTTTCGTTCAGCCATCTCGTAACGTAATCGTCAGTAGGTTCGCGCTCTTCCTTTTGGATAGGCGCTGCCCAAATATCATCGTTGCGTACATGCCCGGACCAGTCGGGAGTCGGTTCCTTCCGCCGTGATCGTTCCTCGCGTTTGGCAGCGGAAAGTCGTTCTAAACCTGGAGGTGCGCGATCTACTTCTTTATTCTTGTCATTTGAGTGTTTACTCGAATGACGTTCTTTCTCTAATGCCCAACCTTGCTTTTTATCTTTCTTGGGCGAGTGCGGTTCTGCCCCTAACGTAAAATATCAAGAAAAACACTTCGTAGCAATAATATGTGAACATACACGACTGAACAGCAGGGGATGCAGAAGGCGGGGAAGTGACAATGCCCCAAGGAGAATTGAGGTTCGACGACGGGGGTGTATTTGTATCTCTCTTTGAAGACTGACGCTCTGCATGCGGCAGTTTGAGAGGTTTTGCCCCTGGATAAATAGGATCAGATTAGTTTCAATTCGGATATGAGGGTCCTTGGACAAACAGGCATTGACTGGGCCACTGGGTGGAGCTTCCGCCAGAGGCGATTTCCCCGGCACCAGGGAGGGTGACTTGATCGTCGCCCACCCAGATGATCCTGACTTCTTCTCTGTGGTTGTGAAATGCTTGAGTGGAATGGGTTTGCCCCCTACAAAATTCGCTATCAAAAATGGGTTTTGTGTGGAAGGAAAGGTTCAGCCTTACATTTTCCTGTTGATGTCGATGCCATTGATTGGAAAGGTTTAGTGACATCTGCGTAACTTATATGGGACTCGAAATATCGACGATGATAAGTTCAATCATACCTATCGGCGACGAAGGATCCTTCGGTAGTGAGTCAGAGTTTTTTCGATCTGCTGTTGATGTTTAGTATGCCTTCAAAGAATTGACGGAAGATTCAATCACACCTGCTGGCGACGATGGTCGTTTCGGCAGTGAATCGGGAAGCTTCGGCGGGTCGAGTTTTTTCCACCCTGCTTTCGCAGAGTCGGCAGGATGAGGGTCAGATGCTGTGGCACCTACCCACTGTGAAGACCCAACAACTACGAAAAAGATATGAGATATGAATTGACTGTACAAGGTTGTAACGAAATCAAATTACCAGGGCGTATCTCAACCTTGGGAGGCGGGGCTTTCCTCTCTGCAGGAAGAGGCCTACAAAGCTTCTTGTTAGTGTGATCTTCAGGCGGCACTTCACACCAGTGCGTTTCTGGATAAGGCTGTACAATGGAGCTGATAGTAGCACCCAGATCAAACGATCAGGCAGGGGTTTCCTGAAAAGAAAACCATGTGCTTACTCTTTCCCTGGGACCCAGCCAATAAACCATCTTCGCGTAACGGGTATTTCTTTCCAACCTGGATGGAAGTTGATGACTCCATTAAGCATATACAGATAATTTCGAAGAATGCGCACCGTCTTTCTGTGCGTCGCGTCCCTTGGCGTAGAAACTGTGGAAGACTTTGGTCACGCTATTCTCCTCCAATGAATCTGGATTTCTCAAGATCTCTTTCCAACGATGCTCGCCCAGAAACGCGCCATGTTCAGTGAACAGTCTTGAAAGCTCGACTAGTATCATTCCACGGGCCTACAAACACGCTTTGTTTCATTTTGATATCAATGAGATAGAGAGATGCAGGTACCTTCGGTTTGTGGTATATCGATATGAGATGATCAGGGCCTACACATTCTGCTATCCACTTTGCACATTGCTTCTGGTCCTCGTCAACCAGCCAATTCGCGTTTAGTGGATATGGTTGATAAACAGTAAAGTACCGCGTATCCTCTTCAACAACAGGAGACTTGGGGCGCTTAACCATGGTTGCTCTTCAAAGATTATGGCGTTTTCGAAGAGCACTCGCCCTTTTCATGGGATGTTCTATAAGGTTCCGTCGAGTTCTTCGACGTCAGTGTATTGGACAAAAGAGGCCTCGAGGCAAAAAACAAGGATGTCCACTTCAAGATTACGCGGAGATCAACCGAGTTCCACGATGGGATAAAGGACAGAATAGTTCACACGTCCATACTATTCCATCATGTCATTATTGTTTCCGTCGCAGTATTAAGTCATACAGAGTCATGTACACATATGCAGGAGGTACATGTAAGTACATAATAGGATTCAAAACAACAAAAATCAGCCAGTATACAGACCAGATACAGGTAGGTTCAAGATCAGTCGATATCTAGTAAACACGTACTAATGTTGATTATAGCTACCGGGATACCGGAATACTAGGGGCACTCCGGAAAAAGCTTGCCAGTCTCCGAGTCTATGCCAATAAGGCTCCTTCAAGTTGCTAACCAGCGAGGAAGGTGATGCGCTCAGCGCTGGTGTTGCTGCGCATCGCAGTAGTGTAGGGCCGGTGCAGAGTGTTTGCAAACGCGTTGATGTACAATAGCCATCTTTACGAGGCCCGTATATGATTTATTTACAGGACGAGTGATGGCCGCAGACAAAAGAAAAGGCGGAAAAAAATGATGGAGAAAATAAGTTTGTATGTAGTACACCGAGAGGTCGGTATAAAGAGCCGATTAGCTAATCACGACTCGCTTTACCGGGGCTCTTGACTGTACTCATTGCTGATTCACATCTTTCTTGCTTTCCAAACTGTTCTTTCCTTATCGTTTGCTCCCACCCAACTATAGAAGAAACAACTATAAGTTATTCGCAGCTTCATGCCTGGGGTTGCTCTCCTCCCTAACAGTCCACCAGGGAACGGACCATTCAACACGAGTAAGTGGATGCCTGTTGACAACCTGCAGAAGCCAACCATGGCTCTAGCCGCTGCAAATGGCACCCATCAAGCTGAAGTTTCTGTTGCGGAAATCAAGAACAAGGCAAAGGAAGGTGTGAATAAAGAGGCCCGCGGTGTTTCTGCTATCACTCTCATTAAGACGGCTCGTTCGCAAATCCTTGCCGCGAAAGACCAAGAGGCCAGGGGGGACCTTCGATCGGCATATGCATCTTATATCAGAGCTGCAACCCTGGCGAAGATGACGATGGACTCACCTGAGTATCAGCAGGAATCGAAAGGGAAGGGTGGTGTGGTCAGAAAGGAGCTGAACGAATTTCTTGCTGTACGTCGTTTGGACATTCATTGCAACGAAAAATGAACGGATTTCTACTCTACCCTTTTAGCATGACGGCAAGGATATAGGTGCTAGGACGACTTCTGTTGAAGATAAACTAAAGGTCATCGAGAAGGCTCACGCAAGGTGAGCTTTCTATATATAACGTCTTTATACAATATCCTGAGTTTACCCAGTGAGAACCAACAAGCGCCTTCGCCTCTTGGCGGTTCAATAGCAGACCGTATGCGAGCACTACAGGACAGCGGTTTGTCACTCGGACCAAGCAAGCTTCGGGATTTCCCTAGGGAGATCCCAAATGTCCCTTCATCTCCTATTTCTCCACGAACTCTCCCCCCTGCCCCACAGTACACAGGGAATAAATCCGATTCTCCTGCCCTCTCTCCATCAACTCCTACCGCTCATACATTCGTTTCGTCTTCGTCATTCGGGCCACCATCTCCATCCTCGTCTCCGTCTTCATCTCCACCAAGCGCTTCTCTCCTTAGCAAATTCGATATAACTGGCTTTAATCAAGCTTTCCCTTCAATCGACGAGTTAGATGAACACCCAGCTTTTTCTCTTCCTTCTGTACCAGCATCCTCCCCCAAAATGAACGGCATAGGGCTACTTAATGGAGATTCGTCACCGTCTCCTCTAACATCTTTCCGAAATTTCACAGTACCAATTGAGCGACCGTCAAGCACACCGATTACACCTACTACTAACAATTTCTCCAGTCGACCTCCTTCTCCAGTTTCTGGTAGGCCAAATATACCCCATAAGCCATCTGGCCTTTCCAATGGAATTAAAATACCTACCACATCCCCAACTGGAAGCTCCAATGTTGTCTTTCCAAAGGACCTGCTATCCTACATCCAGCAGTACAAAGTCCTTCTTCTCGATGTTCGAAACCGTGAAGCTTTTGATCGAGAACACATCAAAGCCAACGCCGTGGTATGCATCGAGCCTCCGATCTTAATGCGGGATGGGTATGTATTCGCACATATTATGATGTCAACTGTATAACTTATCATTGTACCTTGAGTTTGACGGCAGAATCCTTAGAAAATGCTCTAGTCGTTAGTCCACGCCAAGAATCATCCTTATTCAGCAATCGCGACAAGTTTGAACTTGTAGTCATCTACGACGAATCGTCTCAGTCATACGGAGGCGAACGATCTCCGCTGGCGGTCTTGATGCGCATTATGTTCGAAATGGAATTCAAGAAGAAGATTAAGAATACCCCAATGATGCTTATTGGGGGGATCGATGCCTGGAAGAAAACAGTGGGTGAGACTGAGCTCATCAGGGGGATATCCCAGTTGGAGATAGAAAAGCCAGTTCCAACAAAAAACGGTGCTGCTTGGTTCTTGACATCGTCAAATTCGGCCTCAGCGAGTGGTCCAAACAGTACCTCTGTCCCTGCACATAACACAGGAGCTGTTCATGAACTTTGGCAACCTCGAAGACCGGAACAAAGCGACACGTTCGCCGAGCACCGGCCTACCACGTCATTAGACCAGTCTGCGCATGCCAGGTTTGTGTATACAATAACGACAAGTCGTTTGTTTCTGATTTTTATTTTGGTAGAATGCCCGCTGATGCAGGATACAATAGCATATTCCTTCCCAACACTGACAGACCTTTGCAACGTCGACCTGCCGTTGTTCGGCCCAGCTCCGGCTCAATCTCATATACCCGCAGTATGAATGATACCGTAAGTTTAATACCTCGCGCAACATTTGTACCTGTTTAATCTTCTGTTAGATCACATCCCCTGCTTCGAATGTCATTCCCCTGCCCAACGGTTCTGCGCTGCCATCAGGTTCTTCTATAACTTATCCACAATTCCCACGACGCGTATCACCCAACGCGTCCGGATCCAACAATCCCTTTACAGCTCTTTCAGCACAGTATGACATCACATCCCCCCCTCAAGCATCCATCAATCCGTCTCAATTGTCACGGAGACGGAGCGACTTTGTCGATCAATCTCAAGAGGCGCTATCGGGTCTCCACAATGTCCCTAGACCACCACCGATTGACTATCCGGAGTTGACGTCACCTACAATAGTCCGCCCACCGCCTGTAGCTGCCTCCGCGCTCGAAAGACAAGATAATCGGCCTCGTGTTCAACAGGCCAATTCTCCCTTTTCGCCATCAGGTCCTAAGCCTCCACGTATCCAGTCAGATTATCCAGTTCCATATTGGGCGGACACTCAAATTGGAACGTCTGGCCTCAAAAATTTGGGCAACACATGCTACATGAATGCCCCAATCCAGTGCCTCAGCGCTACTGTGCCGTTCTCTAGATTTTTCACTGGTATGAATTTTGAGTCGAATCTAATTTCATTCTATACTCATTGATTACAGAGGGCCGTTGGAAGAACGCTGTCAATTATACCAATACTCTGGGCTCTAAGGGCCAGTTGACGGGAGCATTCGCGAAGTTGTTGCATGAAATGTGGGGTGGTGATTTACCCTACCTAACGCCTATCGAATTCAGGGTAAATACCTTTCAAGGCTCGAGTCGATTTTTGTCATTCTAACAAGCGGTACACGACAGAAAAATATCTGCCAATTGAAGTCACAATATAACGGATCGGATCAGCACGACTCACAGGAGTTTTTAAGTTTCTTGATTGATGGGATTCATGAGGACCTTAATCGTATTATTGCAAAACCTAATTATACCCGGACACCCGACGAAGAGGCTGAATTGGAGAGATTACCACCACAGATTGCTAGCGATAAAGAGTGGCGTGCGTGGCGGTCGCGGAATGATAGTTTAATTGTAGATTTCTTCCAAGGACAGTTCAGAAACAGGCTGCAGTGCTTGACTTGCCACAAGGTATGCATGCAAAACATGTGTTCTGTGCCGAACAATCGCTAAATCGGAGAACCCCAGACATCAACGACATATAACGTGTTCTCAATATTGCAACTTCCTATACCCCATGGACGAAGCGGCAAAGTCCCGATTGAACGGTGTCTAGATGCCTTCTTCAATGAAGAAATCCTGGAAAAGGATGATGCTTGGTACGTTACGCTGCGTCATAGTTGGCTTCGAACTGGCTGGATATTCACACACATTTCCAATCAGGGATTGTCCACAATGCAAAACAAAACGACGTGCATCGAAAAAACTATCGTTGGCACGCTTACCCCCAGTGCTCATGATTCATTTGAAAAGATTCGAAGCCAATGGCCGATTCTCTGATAAAATTGATACATTCGTTGATTTCCCAATGAAGAGTTTGGATCTCACTAATTACATGCCTCCATCCTTGCCTCCCGGTATCGACAAGTCCCAGTTGAACGGAGGTCTTCCTATGTCACTCGACGACCCACAAACTCAACTTCCTCCGTATCGTTATGATTTATATGGCGTAACAAATCATTATGGAAACCTTAGCAGTGGACATTGTAAGCACTCACTTTTACCTATTATATGCAACGACCGACTCTTGGCTTAGATACCGCTTTTATCGCCTCGAGGGGCGGTTGGATGTATTGCGACGACAGTAGCGTCAAACCTGTTGATTCTAAACAAGTAGTGGTACGTTAGGGTTCTCTCTCAACTCTAAAGGTGCTCTCCGCTAATATATATGCGTATCAAATAGGGTCAGAAGGCATATGTCCTATTTTACAAACGAGTCCGATCATAGAGTACACTTAATCATTCATAGTCCTCCCTTTCAACCATATTTACACCCCTTGCTGTAGCTGTCATCCATCTGTATAATAGCGTTCACATTTCCCATTTGGAACCCCAGGATATGTACTTTATAGTTAAATCATTTTCATGTTGGTCGTTGGTCATGATGTTGTCATACCCATGGATTTTCCGTTGGTTTCATTCACCTCGAAGTGGCATTTGTGGCAAATCCAAATTTCCTGACCCTCCCGATGACCATTGACAGCCATTGAAGAATCTGGAGCTCGATAAAATGAAGGCGAAAATTGCGAACCACACCGGAAACATTCAGGTTCAGGTTCGGTGGTTGGTGGTATCACTTGAGGCACTTGGCCTTCGCTGCGAAGATTGAGAAGGGTATCCAGTCGCCGTGCCTTTCGCAGTAGACCGTGGGCCAGACCAACGGGAGCTTGCTTGTAGGCTTGGCAGTACACTTGAAGAGCCGTCTGGAAACAAAAAATCATCATCAGTAAGACGTTTGTGGAGAATAATATCCCACGCACCTCTCCTCCTTCGTTAGTTTCACATATGTCATAAATGTCGCGTTTGCTGCAGTCATGTTCTTTGCATAATATGACAGCATTCATACAACCAGATTCGTCTTTGAAAGTTGTGATAGTGGTCGACTCTCGCCGACTACTCTTCACCTGGAGACATGGTTAAAATGAAACTTGAATCAGGCAGCGATAAGCAACCTACGGGCTGAATCTCAAAGCCAAATTTATGACCCTGTTTCCAAGCACAAGAGGCATGGAATTCTTTCGGGCAGTCGTAACAGCGAATTACAGCCCCTTCTATCTCTCCGCATAGACAACACTTCTGGATTATCATTAATTAATTAATATGATCATGTTGGACATCAGAGTGATTAACATACCGTTGACCATTTATGACGTGAGACTGTATTCAAGCCTTCAACCAAGCGAAGACGGGATGCATCCGTAAATGTGAGTTCGTTGGTAAACACGGCACACAGTATATGTGCCCAGCCTTGGCCTTCAGTTGGTTTACAGGCTCTGAGGAAAGTGTCTGAAGGAGGCCATGGTTTCTTTCGCTTGTCTTCGTTTGCAGCCCGAGGACAGAGCAGACAGTCAGGGTTCTACATTCCAAGTTTAACAGAGGTCAGATACCAGTTATTAGAGAGCTGCTTACGATAGATGCTTCCTGTGTTTCTTCATTTTCGCAGAGTTCGCAAACCCATGAATCAGCAGATCCCGGATCAACTACAGCGCCACATGAGCCTGGATGGTTGAAGACCAAATGAGTACTAGGAAAACGGAAGTTGTATATATAGTTCATTACCAGCATGGACACGGAATTGGCACCGTTTGCACTTCAGGACTTTACCCGGAGGTCCTGTTTTAGAACAGGCAAGACATCGGTTCTGAGGTGCAATTGAGATAGTAGGCGGTGGTGTTGACTGCGCTGAAACATTCGTCTATAAAAATACGTTAAGAAAAGCTATTTGTTTTGACACCAGTTTTTTTGCAAACTTACTCGTGATCGCTTAGTCGATGGACCTGCCAAAGGTGTGCCTTCCCTCTTCTCTCTAGTTTTCGAAGTCGGCACCGATTCTTCTCGTAGGGGACGAACGTTAAGGTCGGCATATTTCCGCCAATTAGTACCGCAGATATCGCAGAGAATATTTGTGGGCAGTCCTTTCGGAGCTTTCCACCAAACTTTGGACTCTCGAGTACGGCAGGCACCACAACTGGGTGTCTTGGAAGGCTGGGCGATGATGGAACTGTCGTCGTCGGACTGGCCGACCCGCTGACCATCTTCGGCCTCTTGGGGAGACCGATATTGCAAGATGACAGGTTTCGGAGGAGGGCCTGAAGCTCTCTTCCGGCGGTTTTCTTCGCCAAGTTTCTCACTTTCATAATTTTAGAAAGAGTCGAAAAAGAAAGGATAGAATACACTTTACCTTTTCCACTGACCGTAGAAGCGCACTACCTCGGGCATGGTGCGTGAGGCAACCTCATCTCGAACAGCGCGAAGCTCAGCCCCATGTTGTTGGATCGCATCTTCAAAGGCGACAACTTCTACTCTGCTCCAGTCTTTATCGGTGTAAGAGGTTTCGTTCTTCTTCCACTAGAATCACCGGTCTTTAGCTCAACCGCAAGAGATTTCGAAAAGATTATGTATACCTTTTCCAAGCGAGTTGGAGTCACTCTAACACTGCTCATTGACCCATCCAGAGCCATAGCAGCCTCTGATAACCGTCGAATGACTTCTGTCAACCAATCCACGCTGGACTGCACTTTGGGATCATTTGAAAGGCGTTTCTTAATTTCCTCAACTATAAAGGTCTTAGCTACAGTCCAAGGCAAATGAATACACCTAACCTTCAGCCACTATGTGTTTGGCGTTAGATCAGTGTATTAGGTAAGCCTTAATAGGGGTGCTCACATTCCGATTCAGTAAATGTGTTGAAGATGCCCAGCACTTCAATGGTATTGTCTGACCCCCTCTCTTCTATCTCTGCATTTGTGTTAGGATATTTTCATCAAGGCAAGAAGGTATTTCTTACCAGGCGGGTATGCATACGGGTTAGGTTCTGAAGGAACATTCGCTTGGAATTTGGGTCCCACGCGAGAAGCTGTTCGAGGAAATATAAGATCTTCCGAGTCTAAAAGAAAAGCAGTTGAGTTGGGTGAAAGCGTAGTATGGTAGTCAAAAATACCAAGTGTATCTTCTGCAACAGTATGTTGTCTGTCGAAAATTCATGAGCATATGTGATGTGGTAACCTTGGACATCATATATAATGAAGGTAAGAGAATACTTACCCGAAATACCGGAAAGGCCACATGTTGAAATGTTTAACTGGAAGGTTCTCTTCGATTTCTGCCAGTGTTTTGTCTTTGCGAGGTCTGCCCCTGCCTCTGGCAGCAGGCGCATTAGACCTAACTTTAATGGTCGGTGTACTGTGGCGGATGTCGCGGCTGTCAACTTCCTCCTCATGGCGTCTTGAGCATGGTGCACACGTCCACCCATACCCTCTGGAAGGTTTCGCCATTAGAGGTGGCTGGACGCATCTCATATGAAAGTATTTCTTGCATCGGTCGCATTGCACTGAGTCAGCGCTAAACGGAGTTAAGCCGATTCCGGTACCATAAAAGGGGAGATATACCTGGGACACCATACTTGGCACGTATCGCAAAGACGAATATTATCAGTCAGGTCGGGGATGACTTCCTTCTCTGCAACGATGTACTCATAACGCGAAATAAGGACGTCCCGAATTGAGTCGGGTACTGTATTTCGGATTAGGTAATGCATTGGAATGAGTAAAATAGACTCACGGTTGCGTACATCATGAGAAGGAATAACTTCGAACTCTTTCTTAATATATGGGTCGAAAAGCCTGTTGAAGTAAAATCTATCTGGACGTTTCTTCCAGCCTGACAAGTCTGAAATTTTGTCTCTGTGAACCACGTGGCACCGGGCGCGTAGTTGATTGATGTCGCATACTTCAGAATATATGGCAGCAAGTAGTAAACGAGGGTCCGCCACTGCACGGTCGCTCACATCACTTGGACGATAATACCAAGCAAGGCGTACTCGAGTATAAAGATAATTTTTGCTTTCTTCACCTTTGGGGGCATCTTCTGGAGGAAGGAATTCCATTATTCTTGCAATGGAATAAGGCGTGCCATCACGAGAGTCCCAACTAGGCGAGCAATAAACATGGTCTTTTAAAAATCGGTAAGTCACCTCTCCGCGGTCTCAGATTCAATAAAGAAAGGATTTACCATTTACTTTGACGAGGTCCCCATTTTTGAGATAGACAGGGTGGGACATGATATAGATGACTGGACGTATGGGGCTGAGCTTCAAATTGGAAAATAGACCAAGAAAAAAGGGGAAGAAATGGGAAGATTTGTAAGGATGCTAGATGATGGGAATATTTGAGGGAGAGTGAGAAGAATAATATAAATGAGGACCACCAACTGATTTAGAGAAGGTGGAGGAGGGGAAACAAGAGAGATTCACACTCCGACGATGCCCATCAATCCGAAATCGTCGAACTACTTGACCAACAAAGGCGAACAAATGGATCAACTCAAACGCACAAAATTCACACTCTCATTCTGTTCCGTTCGCTATTTTCTCTCGTAAGAGGTCCTGTCTTCGTTGCTCTAGCCAATAATAATTTATATGGCAACCACTGTTCCGTTCCCAGTGGGTCGGCCACAAATGTAGTAGGTAGTAAAGGCCGCTGCAACACCCCAGTCCTCGCATCGAAAGATCCTCGATATTCTAGGCGCAATATGGCTCGGGATGTATATGGCTCGAAGTTTGCCAGATTCTTCAACCATGAGTATAATTGACATGAATCGTAGAGAAACTGGCCGTTCAAGTGTGCCTTTTCCTTTCTAAAATCTTCCGTCCCTTTGTCCTGGCTGGCAGCTTTTATCCCCAAACGATGATCACGAATGCCTGCCTTGGGATGAATAACCCTTACATTAATGCTACGACAAGTCCCTTAATGGACCCCTACCATCCCAACTCGTCATCAATATCGATATCACCGAAGCCAAAGAAAACCTTTTCCGGAAAATATTCTCTTACCTCCAAAGAGACCAAGCTACTTCTCACGTTTTGGGCAGGGATGACATATATTTATGACTGAATCGATATTTACCTATGTACAAGGGTCCATCGTAAAAAAAAAAGGATACTACAAAATAGAGTCATTCAATCACTACTATCAAAATCATCTTAACCCAGGGTATATAACAGACGAAGTCAACGTTAAAAAAGATCATCAAGTCGTTATTATTAGTATCTCAACGTCAACAAAGCACTCCCGAAATAATGAATATTTATGACGGGCCAAACAGGTCGATGGACAGGAAATTACAGTGCCATGACTCGATCTAAATCCTACGAAGGGATTAGGAAACCACAACATTGAATAGTCTGATACTTTGCACAAGGTCATCTATATATGATGACACTGTCGGACGAAAATATTGATCATATTATAACTAGCTCCTCGAAACATGATGAAGCAATACCTCAAGCTTATGCAAATGCTAGTGTGTATTTACTAAGTACAGCTGGAGCGACGACCTGGTTTCGGAAACAGACCTTATGTAGTTCTCAAGATTACCTAGTGATAAGGTCCGAGTCCCTCTCAATTGTACACCTTTACAAGGTATTAAATACATTCTCTCCCGGATCAGCAAGGTTCACTCTCGTAATGGTAGTCGTTTTTCAAACTGAAAGTTTCTCGGGCTGACTTCAAGAGTACTTAAATCCGGTGACTTATCTTACTTCAGGGTCAGGGTTAGGCCCCCTCAAAGACAGATCTTATTGGATGACCTACTATGTGTGTATGCTTTTCATTGAATTTCATTCATAGCATTTACCAATAATAGATAAGCCTGGGCGGGGCCATAAGCGGCATAGACGGCGGATGTTTGATGGCAGAGAGAACGATCGGGATGCCGGCTTATGTCATAGTAAGGTACCAAATCGGGCATTCAATTTCAGGGATGGAACGCCTTGGCGGAGTAAATAGTTCACAAGGCCAACTTTCTCTTCACCATATCGTCTCAATAAAGTCCAGCATAGGCTAATTCATGCCTCAGTGGCTTGACCGCCTCTTGACCACCGATACCCCTCGTCAATGGACTGAGGACACCGGGAAGGCTACCTCCTTCAACCAGGCTCTTGCGGAAAAGGACATATATGACTCTACGACCCTCACAATGGCCACTTCTGAGAGTACTGGCCATGAGAATACCCTCCCTCCACCTGTCGTTCAGGGCAGCTCCACCTCACTTCAAATGCGTCGGAGCCGGAAGAAGTCAGCAAGAATGAATGGTTTCTCTGTCCACTGGGCTCGCTTCAAGAAGCGGATAGGGACCGGGACAGCACCTTCGAGTAGTTCCATCATAGGCGAAAGCGCCGCAGAGCAGAGCTATACGCGGCGTATGGAAATGTCGGAAAATTGTGACTACGTGGATGAAGTTGTGGTTGATCGTAATTGGACGGAGGAGATCAAGAGCTCGGTCTCTCAGTCTGACCATGGCGGTAGTCCCGATAAATCTGGTGGCAGCCATCCTCATGAAAGAGGCCTCAGTGATCACGAAAGCGTTGCGGAGGATAATTATTGGGGGATCTCGACTCCTCTTACCATCTTACGCTATAGAGCGTGGCCTTTCGTAATGGAAATATTCAGCTCGCGGTTCATGGATGACAAGGCTGAGCAACATTACGCACAGGCGAGTCAAGTTTTCAATACGGTACACCCGCTTCTCTAAGTCTAGGATATTTTCTAGGAGAGTTGGTTCCTCAAAAAGTCCTTAGCACTATGGGCCTCGCTCTGGCTTGTAGTTAATTGGGTGCTGGGCTGCATTTTTATTCCCCACGATCCTATTGTAAAACTGGATAAAATATTTTATTTTGGAGTATGTCGCTCTCCTTTCTCATCGTTCGAATTCTAACCGCTTCTGCAGGTAGCACCAGTGCTCAGTCTCCCTGTCGTGTAAGTCCGGCTGTTATCGTCAGATACATGTGTGGCGTGCTAATTTCCTCCAGTGCTATGGTCATGTACGATTGGCCGCGAGATCGTCCTTATACCTATCAAATCTTCTTAGTAACTTCAATTTGGATTTGGTAAGCTTGACATAAAATTGTTACATTAAACATTGACATTAACTATACAATGTTCGGCCAGGTCGTTTTATCAGGTCATATTCATGTAAGGGCGTTCATTCTTGGTGGAATTTTCTGCTGCTTATGAGTTTTGTTTCCGTAGTCTTGCCTGTGGCTACTACGATCTAGTTCCACACTGTGGTGGTCGGGACTTCTTGGGAACGTTCTATTATGCCACGGTCAGACGTTTTTGTTTTGGTGGTTAGCATGTTCTAAACTTGCCGGCTTACAGGCACTGCAAACTATAGCTTTGTTTGGCCTCAAACTTAACCGATTTCCAGCGGCCCTAGGCGCATTAGTATTCTTCCTTTTGTGGGTTATATGTCTCAACCAAGTGTCTCCTTTACTAACATAACATTTTGCAGTGCTTCAAGCTCCGTCATACCCCATCGGAGACAATGGGGCAGAAGTAGGTGATTTCCAACATAATATCATTATTAAATGCTCAATGCAACGCCATCTAGCCATGATTAATTTCTTCGTCTTCCAGAGTTGTAAGCCCGGTCAAGTATCCGCGCCGTATCTTTCTTACTTTTTCATGTCATGTAGTCCTCATTTACGTACACTATGTGCGCGAGAGTGTGAGTAGCAGGGCCATATATTTATGCCATCAGTACTGACTGTTTTTTAGTCGGAAAGACGGCTGTATACCTTAAGAGATCAGCTGAAGATACAATTCAAGGCTACGCAAAAGGCTCAAGTCAATGAACGAAAAGCTGCCGACTCAAAACGACGACTTACATCGTGCGCATTGCTGCTTTACGATCTCCTTATTCTTCCCTGACATTCCTTGATTGCCAGTTATGTGTTCCATGATAAGTTTATGACTGTGTTATGTCGTTGTCTGTGCTTATTATTTCATCTGATATCCACAGGTCCGCGTACCCTTAAACACCGCTCGTGAGTAATGCGTTCGTATTTTCTTCTGACTCTCAAGGCTAACGAGTGCTCAGTTCTCGCGGTACAAAACATGGAAGCGTCAGGGACTATCGCTAAAGATCAAGAGATTGAATTCAACGCACTCTGTGGAAGCTTGAGCATGATGTCAAAGGGTACGTCATCTAATCGACCTTTTCAGAAGTACGTTCCTGACTGACAGGCCTTTCTATTGTTATCAGTCCTCAATGATGTTCTGGACTTGTAAGGGTCATGTCAGTTGATCCATGACTTTTGCTGACGGGTGGGAACTTTAGTAACCGTATGGATAGTGGGAAATTCGAGTCGGCTTCAAGAGTACGTTTTTTTTTCCGGGTCTATCCGTATTCCACAAGCTCACCCCATTTTTCTGCAAAGCCATATGGTTTCCACCAGGTCATGCGGTCGTTATTCGTACCTCTAAGGTTGGCTACAGATGCAAGAGGATTGGAATTTGAGACGGATCTCGATCCGAGTATTGATAAGGTTGGCTTCACGTTATCCAAAATTAATGGCAATGAAGTCATAGTCATTTCATTAACGCCGGATTAGGTTGCCCGGAAAGCAGCTTATATAGCTATGGGACAAAGCTGTGAAACGATTCGAAAGCATATTCACGACAATCCTGACGTGGACGGTATCGTTACTGGCGATGAAACAAGGCTTCGGCAGATTATCACGAACCTTGCGAGGTATGGAAATTATAGTAAATATTGAAAGCATAAGTAAATGTTGCTGATAATATGACCACCTTTAAACAGTAATGCATGCAAATTCACGCCAGCCGGTGGTAAACTTACGATCAGGACACGCCTTATCATTCCTTCCATTTCGCCTGACGTTGATCCACTGGATGACCTCGAGTTTGTAGACCCACCAGATGGAGAGGATGACGGTGCCCAACGACCGCTTTCTGCCAATTATCTTACGCAACACAATATGGAACACGGCAAGAATATCGATTGGATCGTAGTGCGTATAGAGGTATCAGATACTGGCTATGGTATCAAGCCCCAAGATATGGCCCAGAGCAAGTTATTTTGTACGTTCACCTGATGTCAGTCGGAAGAATACTCCATTGACGTTTTTAACCTTTTAGCTGCTTTTAATCAAACGGAACAAGGGAGACAACAAGGTAAGTGTCATTCTCTTTATATATTCCAGCTATATTTAAATGTCATGGTGCAATAGGTGGTAAAGGCACTGGTCTTGGTCTAGCTTTGGTGCGGCAGATAGTCAAGTTGAGCGGAGGTCGTTTGGGTGTGAAGTCCAAGGCCGGAGAAGGTTCGACCTTCTGGGTAGAATTACCTTTAGGCGTTGGAAGAAAAACCTTCATGCCTGGGCCACCTGACCTTCCTGACGATTCGAACTCCGACCTTGACACTTTTCATCGTCCTGGAAAGCGTTTCAGGGCAGTTCATCACCCAATAATAGTTCAAGAGACAAGGAATATGGGAGTCGATGCCAGTGCTCGAAAAGTACCACCAAAACTTGCCGATGATGCACGAGCTAGTGCGATGCAAGGCATTATGGAACAGGGTATGTTTTTGGTGTTTTATGAACATGTAAGGAAATCATGCAAAGTTTTTTCTTTTAGGTGGTCGAGTAGAACTAATCCTACGACCGCGTGAAGTATCAAATACTCCTCATCCGGATGATGAATCACCGACATTTATGACAACCAATATACTCAATCCACTCGTGCATGAATCCCCGATAAAAGTCGACGAAACAGTTGGTACTTTGACTGGCGCTCATAGCGATCATGCCTCTCCAGTCGCGCCAGACAATCCTATCGAGCACAATTCTAGACCACCATTGCGCCCACCAGACGTTAATGGCTCCGATACGACCATTGTTCAGTCGCACGCAGGACCGTCCAAGCCGTTCAAGCCCAAGATGTCTGCCAGACCAACTTATGTCCAACTTCCATCCCCAGAGGCCTTTCCAATTGCCGATGGTGATTCTCCACCCTTACCACTTTCCACTGGCCACTCTCAGTCGTCGAGTGAAAAGTCTATGTCCAATCTCAAGATTTTCGATAATAGCTTTACTCGAGGAAGTCCCTCTGCATCCTTTACCGCGCTCAATATTGAGCCCAATATGCCCGTTCTGGTCGTCGATGATGACCAGTTGACACGTACTTTGATGAAACGCATACTCATGAGGCTGGGTTGTGAGGTATCTTGTGCAGAAAATGGAGAAGTCGCGTTGGAGATGATCCTAGGACACCGGATTGCAATGGGCACAACACCATCCAGTGATGCATCAGGATATGTCGGACCTATGTTTGAACAACACGAAGAATTACCACCTACTTGCGATGATGGGCAACAGTCAAAATATGCAGTTGTATTCTTAGACAACCAAATGCCGGTCATGTCTGGAATAAAAGCAGTCGAGAAGCTACGACGGTTAGGAAGGAAGGATTTCGTCGTGGGAGTTACAGGTATGCTAACTTGATATCAAATTCCCTTTGGTTTTTACTTATACGGTATTTTTCTTTAGGCAATGCCCTTCTTTCCGGCAAGTTGCCCTTTTCGTACATAGATGTACATAATGCTGATTTTCTCGTATAGATCAAGAAGAATACTTGAACGCTGGGGCTGACCGGTTAGCTTTTGTTTCTTCCATCTAACGTTGTACTAACATTCTTTTGCTAGTGTTCTTACAAAGCCTGTTTTGGAGAGAAGTCTTCGTGATATCCTCATTTCAGCTGACGAACGGCGGAAATCAAAACCTTCTGACGACAACCCCAACGACAACGAAAAATGATTAATGTCATGACCTTTTCTTTATAACGTCTTGTTGTAAACTTTTTTCTACAGGTTAATCTCAATAGGGTAGGAGATATTTCTGGACGGGGCATTTATGTTTATTTGCGGGTCCCATTTCTTCTTGTTTTTGTTGACACGGACATACTCCCTTTTTTTGGATATAATAGAAGGCTCACACTTCCTTTCCGTGTATTTTGGTTATCACATACATATATCCTATCTTATATTTGCATACTTTCGTTTCTAGCCATACACATGCTGTCGAAGTACATGTACTTATACCAGAATCAATGCTTTTGGAATTTAGTACGCTGGATGATATGAAATTGAATTGAATTCCCACTGCAAGTGGCATCATTGCAGATAGAGGACCGACTATTGTCGGCTATATCCGAGCGAGGGTAAATGGCTTGGGTCATGCCCTACCTTTGTTCCCCAACTCTTTTTCCACCACAATGTCAGACTTGTCAGAGGCCGACAAGCCTCAGCCTGTAGAGCAAACTGAAGCTGATCCTTCGCCACCCAGATTGTCTCCGTCTCCCGACGCGATAGATTCCGGTTTGTCTTACTTTACTTATCACCCCATCGTTCATGCTCACGTATCGCCACTGCATTGCTTTCTACAGGGCTTAAACCATCGAGGAAACGAGAACGAGAAATTTCTGTAGAACCCGCGACCACACCGTCAGCTTCGAACGTGAGTTTGCTGATTCCTCTTTGCGTGTGTTCTCTTTCCGAGGGCGCCTTGTCCTAGGACTGACTCACGATAATCGTTTCACACAGGACCCGGACACATTAATTCGACAACGTAAGGACTCGAGTAGTCCTCTTAAGAAGAACAGACGGCACCTAGACTCCACTGCCGAAGAAGAAGAAGCAATGGGATCGCGTTCTGGCTCTGGCTCTCCACCTACCACCTCCGTCCTTGTGTCCCCCCGTCAGGAAATGAAGAGGAAAGTTCGGCAAATTAGCCGAGGAGTTGAAGACATTAACTGGAAGAATCTGAATAATTTAAATTCGTCGAATAAGGACACCGACGTCGACATCGAACCGACAATTCTCGAACACCCTCACTCCGATGAGGACGTAGAGCTTAATCAGGAAACGACACATACTATGGAAAATATTGATGGTGACGATAAGAAAACAGATGCTGATGTTAATGTTCCATCTCTGGAACCGCCTATCGACTTGGATGGTGATTCTCATATGAAAAAAGAGAAAACAGAAGAAGTTGCGGCCGACAATCTCACAGCGCCCAGTACTGCTGCCAACGAAAACGTTGCTCTTGTTTCCGAGGATCAAGAACAGGACGTGAACGACAAAAATATCGCTGATGACAGAGTCAATGATGGCAGGTCGACTCCAAAAACGCCAGAGGAAGAATCTGCATTATCACAATCTGTTCCGAATATTAGGACCTTGGACAGCACTATGGCGGTTGACTCGTTGTCTCCAGCTCGCTTACGTGCAGGCTCAGATAGTAACGACAAGAGTTTGAAGCGCAAATTCCTGGAACGCGGCACGAGTCAAGGACCCCCGGAACAAGGAGACGATGCTCAACGCTCGCAAGAACCATTGAAGCGTCCTCGGGATGATGATAAAGATGAAAATCCAAGAGAAACGAAGCGACTTACCCCTCCTCCCTCGCCTCCACGTCCTACGCCTCCTTCTCCCAAACTAACCAAACAAGTAGGTTTGAAAATCATTCATGGTAGCTTTCGATGCTTATAACTTTAACTAGACTGGTTTCTTGTCATATGCTTCCACTAGTTCTCCTTTCTCTACTGTGAAGGGACGCAACGTATTTGCGTCAGCTAAGACTAGCTTTAGTTCCCCTTCCAGCTCTGCCAGTCCAATTCCATCATCACTTTCGACTCCTGCACCAGAATCCAAGAGTGTATTTGGAGAGTCTTCCTCTGATTCAGCACCTGCCGCTGTAAAAAGATCTGGCTTCGAAGCTTTCGCCTCCTCATCATCGCCTTTCGCGACCGCTAATCGTGGAAGCACGCCCGTCCTTGGTACAACTTCCAGACTTGGGAGGGCGAAATCTCCACCTAGGACTTCTTCAATTTTCTCTTCTAACCCTTTTGCATCATATGCTGGTTCAGCTCAAGCATTCGCTGTACCCGTACAGAAACGTGCCAGAGCAGGCTCGCCGGATGGTTCTGGTCGAAGCTCTCTTGAGAGGGCCACTTCGACGAGTGTGTTTGGTGAAACTGGTAAAGGGTCAGATAGCGGAGAAGAAGATGAGCAAGAAGAGGGTACCATGACGTTTGGAGAGAAGTTGAGAGCGGGCAAAGACGATGAAGATGAAAGATGGGATGAAGACTCTAGGGTTCAATTAACTGAACAAGATGGTACGTTGTACGAGTTTCAAAAATCATTCGAACTAATTTGGATGTGTTCTCTAGTTTTGACTGGAGAAGAAGAGGAAGATACTGTTCATCAAGTGCGCGGTAAATTGTTCTCTTTAGACGGAGCTTCTTGGAAAGAAAGAGGCACTGGGCTTTTGAAATTAAATGTTAAAGCTAGCGATGGTACAAGAGCACGACTAGGTATGCTTCAAACTGCCAATACATTTTCTATATGTCTGACCGCCACTTCGTTCAGTCATGAGGAAGGACGCGGTCTACACTCTCCTTTTAAACATTACACTATTTCCTGGGATGCGCTGTTCGGTGGCTCAGGATCCGCGATATGTCAGGATTAGCTCCATCGAAAATGGTGAAGCAAAAACATACAATATAAGAGTAAGTCAGCGGTCCATATCTCTGTTGTCCGTGTTTTTTTGACTGGAGTGCACATCCAGGTCGCCAACTCTAAAATCGCAAGCGAACTCATTGAAGAAATCAATGCATATATTCCTACGTAACCGATATATATCCAGGAGTTGTATCGACGATATCGAAGTCTTGCAGAGGAGGCTACTAATCATGTATGCGTATGAGACTTACTTTACTATCCTATAGTCGCGTACCACCACGCTAAGCTGTCTGTCTTGGATTCTCTCTGCTTCTCATTTTTAAGTAATCGCTATCGGTATCTTGTCGGTGCATTGCTATCTCCAGGTCTTTCATGTATTTTACATAACCTTCTGTTTGAGATCCATATTCTATATTTCGATGGTTCTGTGTCTTGTGAACCCACGGTGGTCGCGCTTTAAAAATAAGCGCGTTGACGAACACGTATTCACATGAAGCGAAGTTCTCACGATTGGTCGCTACTACGGGTTTGACATGCCGCCTTCGTGTCAGGTTCCTACACTTCACCTTCCTTTCCGTATATGATATAACTGTAAGTACACACAATCTCCTCGATTCACGCGCAACTGACCGAGTTACATGATGCAAAGACCTAGGACCAGCTTTCTTTCACTTTCGCATCATGGAGCTGATCTTTGGCGTCGCAGCGGTTCTTTTGGGTCTTGTGGGATTGGTGAGTTCGGTGCCTTTGGCATGAATGTATGATGACACCCCTTCATCCTTGTTCTTCGAGTTGTGGGTCGCCCATTCGTGGGTGTACGCCGCGACCAGGACGACAATAGTGGGTCAGGGTTCATACCCCTGCACTGATAACCTTTCTTGTCTATTTGCTTTTGTCTCTATTGCCCAGTATGCTGATTAACACCAGCTGTATGCAGCTCTTGTATTCTGGTCGCCACCCGCTATAATCACCCATGATTCCGAAAAGAAATACCTCTCCAACGCGTCCCCTTCCAAACCTAAGCCTCTGACACGCTTAGCCGATCCGAGCACCGTCGACTTGACGGTCGTCGTGCCCGCATACAATGAGACGGAGAGGCTCCCTGTCATGTTAGCAGCGACGATTGACCACCTCACTTTGGTCAGCAAAACGAGCAGCCGCACATACGAAATTCTTATCGTCGATGACGGATCGAGCGATGGCACTTCTGCTACGGCTCTTAAGCTCGCTAAAAAGTACCCTAAATCCAACATCAGAGTTGTAACACTAGAGAAAAATATCGGCAAAGGCGGTGCAGTCCGACATGGAATGTTATACTCAGGAGGGGAGCGGCTCTTAATGGCAGATGCGGACGGGGCAAGTCGTATTGAAGATTTGGAGGCATTGTGGAACTCCATGGATAGCATTGCGCCGAACAACGCTCCTGGTGTGGTTGTTGGTAGTCGAGCTCATCTCGTCAAGTCGGAGGCTGTTGTGAAAGTAAGTGTCGCACATATGCATCCTCCGTTCATTCGGGTTATTTATACGCTTTGCGCGTTCAGCGATCTCTACTTCGGAACATACTCATGTACGGACTACATACCATCTTACGGATAGTAGGCGTCGGCCACATCCGAGACACCCAATGTGGATTCAAGTTGTTTTCGCGTTCTGCTGCCCAGCAAATATTCCCTGCCCAACATCTCCCAACGTGGATATTCGATGTCGAGCTACTCCTCCTTGCAAAACAGCTAAGCATACCCGTTGCAGAGGTCCCCATAGAATGGCATGAAGTTGCCGGTAGCAAGCTCAACGTCGTTACCGCGTCGATTCAAATGCTGCGAGATTTGCTCATCGTTAGAGCCAACCACCTACTGGGCAGATGGTCGGCTAAACCTGCGAAACCCAAGTCGGACTAAATTATTATTGGTGTTTGCTGTATTTAGATCGTTATTATTATTTCTTTTCCGTGGAGTTACTTATAGGGAACTACTTTCGGCCTATGGACTTTTTGCCTTTTCTCGCACGCACCAGAACCACGTTCACGCGAAGATCGCCTCCGGATTACTGTCTGACGCGACCGGGATTTGTCGTTGCACGGCTGCTGACAAGTTACCAGGAGTCGCGTTATTGTTTCCATGTCGGCAGTTAAGTGTATTTCACTCTTTGTTTGCACCATTATGCAACCGTCATACTGCTGCCTGCAGGTGGAAAAAATCATACGAATACATATGTACCACTCGTATGTATCATGAGATTCCCACTTTCACGGATCATCGACCATTCGTCTTCCAGGGGCATCAGTGATATCGAGACACTTTCGACGGATTCCAATCGCGGCATGTACCCCTATGTACCCGTTTGCTCAAAACCGTGCTTCTTCCAGTTCTCCAGACTCGTAGTTCTTGGAAGACCCTGTTGACCGAAGCTTCATCAGGCTCGTACTTGATCGGCGCTTTGCCTCGTTCCGTCGTCCGTGTACATATGATATCATCGGCGATATATTTTCTCAGGTCTGCCATCTAACTTACTGCGTTCCACGTTGCGCAATTTCGCCCAATTTCATTTAGGAAGATGTCGTCGGTCGATACGTCAAGCCATGTTCTCCTTTTGATAGGTTTTTTCTCATGTTCGACGATTAGTTGACTGTTCGACAGGAGTATAAAACCCAACGGCCGCTGCGGATAGTTGCAACGGAACTGCCTGTAGGACAGTATCTTCGTGGGGTCCTTATCTGCGCGTCTGTCCGGATAGAGACGAATGTTTTCTCTCGCCACTCTTGCCATCGCCTTGGCTGCTGCTCTGAGTGTCTTCGCCAGTCCTCTGAGCTTGGAAAAGCGAGCTATTGATTCCGGCAAGTTGCCAATGATGTTATTCGCGCAGACTCCACCTAACTTCATCGACGGTCTTTTATAGGGCTGTTCGACGAACTTGCGTTTTACTTCCAATGTAAGATTCTCTTTCACGTATTATTGTGCTGCAAGTAAATTCTAATTTCATACCTTTGCACCAGACGCTGCGTCGGCATATGCAGATGCATGCCCACATCCCAACGGGAATACACTAGTTCTCCAGTTTAGCCAAAACATAACGGACACGCAAGGATTCGTTGCTCGAGATGATACCAAGAAAGAAATTGTTGTCGCTCTTCGTGGCAGGTCAGTTCTTTGGTTTTCTAGGGCATTGAACCTATGTGTATCATCTCAATACTGATTCGATGCCGACTTAGCCAATCTTCCGTCGACGCCCTTATCGATATCGATATTCTTCAGGTGCCGTTTATCTCTCCGGGTATACATGCGCCACGTTAGTCTCTCGTTATCCTTCCTCTTTTTACACCAGTCGCCTCTTATTGATACCTCCCTTAGTGGGATCTGCGGTTCACGCTGGTTTCTTGATCGCGTAAGTCGTGCTCCAATCGCCCGTCAGGTTGATTGCTTATTACTTTCACTTCTAGTTGGAATTCGGTCGCCAACGAAGTTCTCTCCACCGTCAAGGCTCAGACTAAAGCTTACCCAGACTATGCGCTTGCATCTACAGGGCACTCTCTGGGAGGTGCTCTATCCAGCTTGGCCGGCATTTCGTTGAAACAGAACTTCCCAGACAAGTGCGTGATGCTATGACATCTGCTTACGCGCAATACTTGATACTTTACTTCACTCGTATGCTCTACAGGCAAGTGAGAATGTTTACCTATGGACAGGTAGATCTTTTTAAAGATCTTCTGTCCTTCCCATCTCTGATTTTTCCTTCGTAGCCCCGAGTTTACAACCCCATTGGCGCGGATTTCATTACTGCTCAGTTCGGCGATTCGGCATACCGGTGTAAGTGTTCTTTCAAATGCTAACGGAACACGGGCTTATCGACTGTTAAACGAATAGCTGTGCATACTAACGATGGGTCCGTCATCATTTCAAATGACAATCTTCCGTAGTGTTCTAATGATGTCATGACTCTACAGAGTCCCTACCCTTCTGCCACGTATTCTGGGCTACAAACATCACGGTAATTCGTATATTTCATCTGTAAGATTGGTTCACGGTTGTTGATCGGACGAATCAGCTTTTGAGTATTGGCAGAGTTCGGATCCTGCTACACCAGCCTCTGTCAAGAAATGCGATGCTAGCGGCGAGGACCCGACGTGCTCAGACCAGATCCCCAGTCAAGGGATCAACGATGCGCATAGTTTGGTGTGTTCCTTAAATCTACTTCTTTTTATCATAGCTTGTCTGACTAGTCAATTCAATTTTGCAGTATTACAATATTCAATCTAGCTCTAGGTTTTGCTCGTAGGCAGGATCATGGGGTATTTGACTTGTCAAATTTCGTCGTCTTGCAGGGTGTTCCCTCACATTCTATTGATTGAGTCTAATGCAAGGATCTATGAAGCATGAATCTCGCCGTATAGAAAGCGTCAGTCTGCGTGAGTCTAGATATCGGTTAAGCTTGCTTTGAGGAATGAGAAGAAAACAGTGGTAAGTATTTATTTCTGAACATGAAAAAGTACTGCTGGTTATACAAAGTCGGTATTTGGGTTTTCTACCTTCTTACGAAAAGCAAATGAGCTCTGAAAAATTCCCAATGAAGGGGCAATTAACCATGATTCCAAAAAATTATATTTCGAACCATTTGTTCGAACGGTCGTTCGTTGAGTCACATTGTCGTGGAATCCAACGCGATGAAAATCTGACCTTGGAGGAAGTCTTTGACTCTGATTACGGCGCGCCGCGGAAGAGGCTCTGGATAATACAATGTCCTCAAATGATTAAACGTTCAAAAGAACCGTAAACAATCATCCAAAATTCCACTGTCAATTACATGAACAAGAATATATAATTATCGGAGTCTCTTTCCGCCTGTTATACCTTATTGAATTCTACTTATTTTCTATCAGTATATTGCTAGAATCTACTGCAAAGAAAATTGATTCTTGGGTCTCGTAATTTCATCAGACCATGCTGTTTCGCCACATACTTACACATTTGGTGTACAACTTCTTCCAACATCGGCAAATTACGGTGCAATGCCGATATGATGGCATCACGGTAAATGCCTTTGAGCTTTCATTCGGATGCCGACTAACCTTTTGTTAACCTTGGCCTTTACTTTTTTTTTATAAAGAAGAAAGACTATGCAGGTATGTAAAGGCTTTTATTCGTTTGGTATGTAAGTACATCGCGTATTTAAAACGCTGACTTCATTCAGGAAGGCGTTACATATATTGTACCACCTTGGTTTAGCCCCTTGTTTGACACGGAGTTTTCGAGTTCGCCGAATCTCGTATTCGGTTCCTCGATGTAGTCAAAAGACTATATAAGCCAGTGGTCGACGCGTCTTATACTGCACTCATCCAGTCCCATATTACCTTCGGGAGGTTCTGCTTACTTGGCTTAGCAGTGAAGAATGTTTTCCTGCATCACTTCTTTCGTTGCCTTGGCCGCTGCTTTGAGTGTCTTTGCTAGTCCATTGACCTTGGAAAAACGTTCTATTGATTCGGGTTCGTCCACCAGGCCGTTTACGCATGTCCCAGATTACTTTAATAAAGATATCTACAGATTTGTTCGACGAGCTTTCGTTCTACTTCAAATGTACGACTTTTCTTACTCCATGACCTCGGCACGGGTAAAAATCATCCATATGCCAGATGCCTCATCATCGTATCTTGACTCGTGCCCAAAGCCCAACGGCAAGACGTTGGTTCGTCAGTTCAGCACGAAAGTTACCGACACTCAAGGATTCATCGCCCGTGACGATGACAAGAAAGAAATTGTTGTCGCACTTCGTGGCAGGTCGGTTCGGTTCTTGAAATTGATTCATACATTTGCTGATCAAGTTACCTAATGCCATTTAGTGAGTCTCTCACCGACGCGATTGTCGACATCACCTTTATACAGGCACCATTTATTTCTCCAGGCGTAAATGCACCATGTACGTTTTCATCTCTTTTCGGAAATATCTTCATGGCTGATGCCTTCTCTTCTAGTTGGCTCTCTGGTGCACTCTGGTTTCTTGACCGCGTAAGTTTAGCTGTAGTTTGGTGTCTTGTACAAAATCAGCTCATGATTATTGTTTTAGATGGAATTCAGTGGCTCTTCAGGTCCTTGATACCGTTAAGAAGGAGCTTAAGGAACATCCAGGGTATGCACTAGCGTCTACCGGACACTCCCTAGGTGGAGCTCTGTCAAGCTTGGCGGGTATTTCCCTCAAACAGAACTTCCCAGAAAGGTGCGGATGGTATTCTGCGTTTGGTAATATGCAATGATATCGACACACTCTAAAGTACTGTGAGGATGTTCACCTACGGACAAGTAGGTTCTCGACACGGATATTACATCTATTATCCCTTACATTTTCTTTTTAGCCACGCGTCTTTAACCCCATTGGCGCTAAATTCATTAACTCTGAGTTCGGTGATTTGGCATACCGTTGTAAGTTTTGGCGTTCTTAATGGTGAAATCAAGACTAACTGCCTAATAATTCATTAGCTGTGCATACCAACGATGGGTACGTAATGTTCTCCAGAATCATCTTCTTTGTTCAATGATGCTATGAATTACAGAGTTCCTACCATGGTCCCCCGTTTGTTAAACTTCAAACATCATGGTAACTAATCATTATCAGTTAAATCAGTCTGGTTGCTCACCGGGTAATACTAGGTTATGAGTATTGGCAATTTGCAGACCCTGCCACCCCAGACATGGTCAAGAAATGCGACGCCAGCGGTGAGGATCCGACCTGCTCAGACCAGATCCTCAGCACAGGTCTCAATCATGCCCATAGTTTGGTACGTCGTTTGCCTAATAATTTCCATTGCAGATCTAAATCCATGGCTTGACTCGATTTGTAGTACTATGGCATTAGTTCCAACACCACGTTCTGCTCGTGAGGCTAGATCCATGCCGTCCCTATGTTTATGGTTGGGGAGGAGCTTGCCCTTGATGTGTCGAGGACAACGTAGATAGATTCGTTTGGTATATATATTCTTACTTATACGTGTGTGCGGAATTCGCCATGGTATTCGTTGCTTCGAGCTCCCTGAATTTGGACCCTGAGTTGAAGTTTCCCACGAGAAATATATTAGATGCTACTTTCTTTCTGCTGTTTATGTGAAACGCTTCGAGAGGTGTCCTCGACTCTTTGTTCATCCTTTGTTCAGCCCCGCCGGGTTGAAGCCAATTTCCTGCATATAAGCTCGAATCCCGCACCGCCTGGCTATTAATAGCCATGGCTCTGGACGGTGCCAAGTGCAGGTATGTACCATTTCCCAGGTTATTTCCGTCGTACATTGTGAAGTGGGTCTGAATTATTTACGATCCTCAGTAGGAAAGGGAAAGAGAAATATGTTCCATCTGGAGAGCATGTCCTTCACAACCTCGACCTCCTTGACTTGATATTCTCATTCCTCGACAATACCAACATGCGGTCGGGTCCTAAATACGACGAGAAGAGACAAAATCTCTTATCTGCGGCGCTCGCGTGTAAAGTGTTTTTCGATCCGGCAATGGACAGGCTCTGGAGATATCTTTACACTCTTCGTCCGCTACTGAGAATTGTTCCGACGATTGCCAAAGTAGGAGCCAGATATGTAGGTGCTCATGTTTCCAAAGCTCCCAGGTTCGTTGGATTGAACCTCTGTTCCCAGGTAGCGACACGAGCCATTACCAAAGAAAATGTAGACCGCCTTTACTTATACGCCAAACGTGTAAGATACCTTGCGCTGGATGACGTAGATGAAGCCATATCACCGCATATATTTTATGCCATCCACCACATGCACAAAGACTCTTGTCTATTTTCGACGTTGTCTACCTTCGGTTACTATTTCGAGAAGGAACGCGAGCCTTTTGATTTTCCTTCTTTCTCTCTCTTTGCTGGACCAGCTTTATCCGCCATCACGATTCACGGCATACTCGAACCTCAGGAAGTTGTTGTGGCTTCATTTTTGCACGATGTCTATTCCACCTCCGAAGGGCAAAATCTACGGGAGCTTGAATTAAAAGGCCAATTGTCCGCCATCACTTTGGAATATATCCAGAAGTTCGACAAGTTACGGTCGCTTACACTTATCACGGAGGATGCGGAGGCTACTGCCCTCGTCGCTTTATTCAAGATGTTTCCAACGGATAACGCCCTCCAGCATTTAAGCCTTCAAATTAATAACAAAAACACTGCGTACATCCAACCAACTTTTGAACTCGAGCACGCACGTTTTAACAACTTAAAATATCTCTCTCTGTTTGGATTCCCTGGATTAATTTCCAAAATCCTCGAAGCCGTGCGCACCAAAGAGTTGGTGAGCCTCAAGATCTCGTTCAAAGGAAAAAATTGTAATCATTGCCGAGGGGACATAATCGAGTGCGTCAAGAAGGTGGTGTTCGCGTCGGCGCTAAAGTCACTTCAAAGCATCCACCTCCAAACCCCTTATGGCTCTATTCCGTGGGACGCATTCGCTCTTCTCCGTCGTCCCGGTCTTCAATACGCAGTGGATATACACGTCAAAATCGACCACTTCTCGATGCAGTCAGTCTATGCCTTGGTTCAGAATAATCCACCATGGCAATACCTGGAAGTATTAACGCTGCTAGCGAACGGAATCCCTTTGCCCTTGATGGATTTGTGGGAAATCAGAACACTTTGCCCGACCCTCAAGAAATTATCTATCTCTGTGGCTGCATGCTTGGAACTTCCAATTCTTCAGGAGATGGAAAGAAGGTCCCACGTGGACTGCTACGACCATGGATTACAATATCTTGACTTATTACCACTGTTTCCAGTAAACGCGAGAAGAGATACATCGCGCTGCGATGATGTCGCGGCGGTTATCATCGCTGGTTACATCGATCATCTCTTCTCCTGCCTAAAAAAAACTACTATACATCTAGAGGATATAGATCGTCGCTCTTGTGGAATGATTGAGGACTTAATTAAACAGCTTCGGGCTTCTAGAGTTTAACGATGTATTTGATCTGGATTCTGGACTCTGGTGAGATCAATTATAGAAATAAGTATACATATGTAATTACCAAGATATGAGTAACGATTCGTTCTCTTTTACTGGGAGTGCTTGTGCCGACCGCTCTTTTTATATGTTGATCAAGAGGATATTTGCAGCAAACCGTGAAGGCGATGAAGTCAAGCGAGACGCGACGCGACGCGACATGCATCCACGTGGTCGTTATGATGGATTATTTTCGGAACTTCTGATATACTGCCAAGGTTGTTCTTGACCGTTATTCATCGATATCATCCGACCCGATTAGCAAAGGACGGTGACTCCTAGCTGCTAATTTCCCCTCCTCTTTCACCGCAATGAAAAGTTTGCTCATTTCTAACAACGTCATGAGTAACATGATCAGCGATATAGTCTCCGACGTCGTCAACACTAGGTGCTGGTTAACTATTCCATTTCCCAGGAGTCTCTACTGATTATTACGATTTTTAGAAAACAAAGTGCTATGGAGCCTATCATACACATTGCTTCTCGGTCTCAAGTTCTGCAGAACTATGAACTCCTGGATCTGATATTCCAATTTTTCAACAATGGCCGTGCCGGCCAGAAAGATCTCTTACGTGCCTCTCTGACATGCAAAGCTTTTTTAAACCCAGCGTTGGACAACTTATGGCGATCCATATCTTTGCGACCTATAATCCTCCTCGCCCCGTCTGAAAAGCCAAAAGCCAAAACAAAGAGGAAGGTATCCAAGACGGTATGTTATTGTCATTACCGCGTTTCTCAGCTGACGGAGTATCATAGAAGGCTGAAAATGCCCTCAATAACAAGAAATTGGAACGCTTGAAGTGGTACTCCAGAAGAACAAGACATCTCTTCATACACGCTTCCGAGACCATTGGTCATTCGCCCCATTCGCCCCACGCCCACTCCGTCTTACAACTCCCGATATTTCCAGCACTCCGTCGCTTGGTTCTCTACGGCCTTGAAAAGGTTTCCCCTGCCGCTGTACCTTATATTCCGGCCAAGGCCGCGATAAGTTCAGCCCTTTCTACGCTGCAAATAGGTTGGATAAGCCCAAGCGTGGAACCTCATACTGCTTCCTTCATGCATGATGTTGCCTCGACTTCACGTCATATCAAATGCCTCTCACTGAGAGGTGAATTGCGAGAGATGCTGATAAATGTGCTTCCCGAATTCACCCACCTGACTAGCCTGGAAATCATTGCTACCAGTCTTCCTGCCAACTTCCTCGTCATGACTTCTATGATAACAACACTAGAATCTCTGAAATGGTTTATGGGATTTTCTCCGTACACCAATCTCGGTCATCAATATCCTTCTTTGCTTGTAACAGTACACGATCAGCCCAAATTTTTGCCCGCGTCTTTTCTCAATCTTCGGGTTTTGGAACTAGAGTGTCTTGCGCATGTCGTTGGCATGTTTATTGATGCATCATCTATGCATGACTTACAGGAACTTACCATCGAGTTTTCAGATTCCTGGAGCCATCGTTCAATGCTGCATGTGGATCAATGCATGCAGAGTATCATCTTATCTACGTTTTTGGACGTGTTGGAAAAACTACAAATTACCTTCTCCGACGAAAACATGATTGCTGTTCCATGGGTTATGTTTACCTTTTTCCATTCTTCTAAATTTCCCCAGATCAAATACTTTGAAACCAGAGTGAATACTCTTGAACGTGCCGCCTTTTTCTCACTGGCCGAGCAGAACACGACGCATTGGCATCATTTAAAAACGCTGGACTTGTCCGTGCCAACAGTCGACTATCCAATTTCAAGTTGGCAAACAAGCGCCAGGGCAAGCGAAAATCTCCTATCCCTTTCCGATGTATGGCTGTTCGCGATACTCTGTCCGAATCTCGAGAGTCTCTCGCTTTGCGTGATTGCAGAACTTGAGCAAGAAGATATATCACAGATGAAGCCTTTGTCAAAGGGTCCCTGCACATGCCACCCATTACGACGTCTGCTTTTGGCCCCATTTCAGGGAGGTTGGGAATGGGATATGCTGGATCCCTCAGAAGCGACCTTGGAAAACGGCGTCATTGTCGCTCGATATCTGGACCGCATCTTTCCAAATCTGAATAAGCCATCTCTTGAACTCGGGGACGACAAGGAGGATTTCAAATTGCAAACTTGGTGGAATGATGTGGGTAAAAGCGTTCTAGAGTTCCAGGATGCGAGAAAGCAGTATCATGTTTGCAAGAAGTAGGGAGAAGCTGTATCTCGTATCGAGGACTAAACAGCTATGGTCATGAAGGAAATAGGCTTCCCCTGGACAAGTCATCGATCTCGAACACAATTTACCTATGGGCACCAAATGGGCACAATAACGTGGGGCACCGGCCGATGACGCACCCCGTTCTCATTCTTTGCCATTTTATCTAACTAATATCTCCATGAATTTGCATAATCGGGTGCTAGGAAGCTATAGTCTATGGTATAGTTCAGCAACGTGATTTTATCGCCAGGCACTTTCGGACTTTGTCACTGAGTTATCTTCAAAACGAAGTTCTTTCCAGAACTTGAGAGACGGGGGAAATATTGCAAGACATGAGTGGTAAGCTTCTCCGACCCCTCTTGGTGCTCAAAGTCCCAGCTTTGAATGTCCGCGCGTGCATGGACGGAAATCGAGACTGTCTTCAGGGAAGGATACATTGGCCCAGTCAGGAGTTGATCAAGACCATCCCAGAAAGCATGGAGTTCTGCAACTTTGATGTAGTCCCTAATACCATGGTACCTGTACCAATAGGCTAAATGAATATCTGTGAGAAATTCCATGGGAAGCGAGACGTTCAGGATATTGTAAAAGGGTAGAGAGTCGTCGCTAGTGTTGTTATCCATCGACGAGTATAATTGGTGCTCTGTAAGCCGAAAGAATCTCAAGTTGGGTGTGATGCCAATGTGGAATGCGGGAAATGTGTTCTTAAACTTATTCGAAACGGCTGTAAAATATCATGGTGGTGGTGAGTGCAATGTATATCCCGATAACAAGATTATGACAAACCGGAAAAGAGAATATTAAGGTTTTCAATGGTACCGGAGCATTCCTTGACTAAATCGAGAGAATCTTGAGCCACAATAGAAGGGATGAGATTTAGTTCAAGTTTGGTCAACTTTTGCGCTGGTTTATAGAGGTAAGTGTTGTCGCTAGTGAGAGTTTTCAAGTCAGGAGGAGGGTCCATCACGTCTTGCTTTCTTTCAGGGGTGTCTGCGCCTTTCCAGTGAATAAAGTTGGGCGTCAGTCGCTGAAGACAAAGGCCAATGACCTTGGATGAAGCCAAAAAGTCAGTTGGAAGCAAATCGACGCCTCTAACTTCCAAGATTTCCAAAAATGGAGAAGACACAAGAGATTGAAAAGCCGCTCGAAGATCTGCGTTCAAATCTGTCCATTTAATCCCGTTAAAAGTCTGAGAAAAGTCGAGGATGAGTCGTTTGGTCCCGAATGTCTTTTGATGCAGCTTGTTAAGTATGTAGATAAGGTCGGGGTTTTCAAGCAGGTTCTTGTACTGCTGCACTATCTCGGTATCTTCGGAGTCGTGAGGATGCATGGTGGAAATGAATCCTATGGTCAGCACGCCAATATGTTGATCTACGTGCTCGAGACCAGAATTTGGCAAGGGGGTCAAAACTTGTCGTAGGGTGGCAAAATAAGAAGGTTCCGCAAGACACCGGGTCGAGATGATGACGTGGAAGAATAACCTGACAAGCGCAAAGTGTCGGAAGGTTCTCGATACAAAGAGGCATGCTTGGAGAGTCAGCCTCTCTTCGCCCTCTGCGATGAGCTTGTTACCTACTTCTTCTAGGATACGATCAACGATGTCGTCAGGTATTTCAGGGACCATTGTTGTCTACTGAGATGCTGCCTCCGATATAGGTGTGGTGAGCCACGGGTGCTTATCTTTTTAATCGTCGGAGCCAGGAATTGAAAAGAGGACACTAAAGGAAAGAGTTCTGAGTCGCAGAGACAGTGGACACTTATATATCAATTATGTGTGTGTGTGTATTCGTGTGGACAATCGCAGGATATCGCCGAGGTTATTTATGAAAACAATTGGCCCGTGTGCGCTATTAGATGGATGGTAAATCTAAGTTGGATGACTCGGAGGAGTCATGATCATGACAGATACGTATAAGTTGTCACACAGTCCATCTGGTCACGAGTTGTTACTACTCGCGTTTCCGCAACGGCGAACTTCGGAGTCCTTGGATCAGCATACTCACCGTGTGCATAACCAGATTGTGTATCCAAAATTCACAATCTTTGGGAACAATATGCAATTTACTCAATATTCAATGTCAAATAGTACTCAAGGAGCGCACGCCCAGTTTCAGTCATTTCTCTGTCGACGTTTCAACACTCGGTACTCATGCCTCGCCCTAGGTTCAGTACGTGACTGACTTGCATTCCTCCCATTTTTACATCTAACAAATCAACAGCAAACAGTCAGCAAACAATGATGTGCCTCCAACCACGATGCTGAGGTCTCGGTGCCCCCGCAAGAAGATCTGCCAACTTTGCATAGATATACAAACCCAAGCCCCATCGTCACAAAACATTGTTTTCTGCCATTGTTATGAACAATCACAGGCGCTTAAAATGGCATTGGGTATCACGCGACCCGCATCTATCAATAGAGTCAATCTCCTTCACACGGTAAAAGCTGGCCTCCCTTCCTCTAGCTGTTTCTGCCTTTGGCTGACCACCATCTCCCAGCAGGAGTCCCAATGGACACGGAAATTGACCAAAACTCGTTTGACGAAACTCCGACGAACCAAGGGGCATCTGATAACATATCTGATGGCATCCCGTATGTCAATATAGATAGTTCCACAAATGCATCAGTTGAGACTGACGATCTATATGATAGACACGACGAGAGCCCACGGGAATACAATGATGAAAGAGAATCCACTCAATCTCAAGTTTTGCTGAACCCTAATTTGGTCGAACATATACTATCTTTCATGAGAGACTCCGAGGACGCTATGGAACAGCCGGATTCCTCGCATTTGTTATGGGCCTCACTCACATGTCAAGCGTTCTTCGAACCGGGTATGAACGTACTATGGCAATCGATGGACTCTTGGACACCTATAGTACATTTGATTCCGAATTTGGAGAAGGACGATCTCGACAGTAATATTCTTGTGAGCAGCATGTTATACTAACAGTGCATGATCCCTATCTCTTACTAAATCTTGTCTTCTCAGAGAACGACCAAAGTGCTTCGCATGGAACATTTGAATCGTCTTCGTGAATACACCCGACGCATTAGGCGTTTTCGGTTTGTTCCGTCAACGCAGCCGATCACTCTTCACATTTATACATCCATGGCCCAACTCCCCCAGTTTGAGCTTTTCCCCTCACTTTCGAAGATCGATATTCTATGTCTGAGCGACTTAAAACCGGCGAACACGCCTAGTTTATTCTTGGTAGCGCCTCCAACGCTTTCCGACATAACTATATCTGGCGTTACTCGATCGGATGAGATATTGGCCGCAACTCTGTTGCACACCATATTTGACAAGAGTCAGAACGCTCTCCGCAAGATCTTTCTAGATGGAGACATAAACATATTATGCTTCAACACGATACGGCTATTCAATCGTCTGGAGGTACTCCATGTTTCCAGCAAAGTTTTACCACAAAACTTCGTCAAAATTATCAGCGAATTGGAATTTTTGCAATGGTTTGAGATCGCCTTAGAGAAACCATCGAATTGGTCACCGCCTGTAGACACACCAACTGTCGGATCTCCTCTGGGTTTTCCAGCGTTGCAGAAGCTAAAAATCGCTGGCTCTTCGACCTTTGTGTTGGCTTTCATTCAACACGTAACTCCGTTGCCCAAACTGCAGAGCATTCACCTTTATTTTCATTCTGACATTGGCCACAAAGCAAGGCAGAGCTTTATGTGCTTGGCACCTTTAACAGGACCTGACCTTCGTGCTATCACGGTGGCTTCAAAATCCCAATCCTTCCCCTTCAGAAGCGCTATAGCAGACCAACTGCACGATAGGCTTCCTTCTACCAATTTACAAGAATTGTCATTAGAAGTTAGCGAGTTCTCCCCACGTGCAATATCCTTTCTGTCCACAAGTAAATTCTCTGGCACGCTTCAAAAAATTAGGCTGGTAGAAACTACTCTCAGTCAGCTACGTCTATCCCCGCCATTAACCACAGATCTGACTTATATGTGCTCGTTTGCCGTTCTGCAATCACTGGAGATTGCAATAAGGCTTGACTTCAACAAAGAGCATTTAGAGAAGATGCAAGAAATCACTCAAAGACCAAGACGATGCCACAGCCTCCAAGAGCTCATACTTGAGCCCCATCGGTCCCAAAAATCATTGTTCACCAGTGCCGAAATCAACGTCAACACCGAAAACGCCTTTATCTTCGCTCGCTGTATCAACCACTTGTTCCCGCATTTGAAGAAGTTTGACCTATCCAATTTCACTGCGGTAGATGATAGCTGGCGCCGCGGCGTAGAGGCTATGGTGATAGGACTCCAGGATGTTCAACGCAAATGCGATGATGGCCGCTGCGAAGAAGTACTGCGACCTTGTCAATTGACAGACCACGCTTAGTGGGTGGCCGGATATTTGGTTCCTCTCAAAAGGTGTTAATCCTCCGATTTCATAACTAAATAAATGAGTCGGCTGACCCATTTTTCAGCCTTTTATGTCAAAAACAAAACTGTGAATATGCACCCTTTCAAGGAAAAAAAATTCATTTATAATGAGCTTCACAAATCCCTGCAAATCCGTCTTCGTCCCTTGTTGTTTCACGTAAAGGTCTTGTCCTTGGTCGGTTTTAAGTTTTCTGTAGAAGATATAGGTTCTGATGTTAAGAAAAACTTTATTTTCTGCGCAAGTGGAGTCGGATTAAAAGAGTCCTTATCCAAGAATCCAAATCAGCTGTACGGATTTCCAGTGGTGAGACCGTTTTCTTAGGCTTTCCTCCAACTTGGAGGTCGGGGTGACCGATTGTAACTGTGACTAACACGGTCATGTGGTGTGATTACTCGCGTCTCATTTAAATTTTGAAATTTTGATCTTTTCAATCAGCACCCTACACAATAACTGAAGCGTCAGGATCAAAGGGCGAGAATGGATTCCACTCAATTACAATCCCTGCCACCTGCCTCAGATAATTCAGCTACAATACCGTATGTTTTCTGTTGTCGAATACCAACACACATAACTAACCTATGAGAACCCTACAGTGAGGGCACTGCTGCAAAAATCGTCCAGGAACAAACCATGTTAAGCGAATTCATGCACTATAACCACCCAAGCGCGGAGGAATCTGCAAAGTCGAGAGTACTGCGCAATCTTGAATTGCTGGAGTTGATCATGACCCATTTGCAAGGCTTGTATCCGTCGTGGACATTGTCCGATCGAAGAGAAATGGCGTCCGTAGCATTGACGTGCAAGGACTTGTTGGATCCGACGTTGAACATAGTGTGGAGAACAGTGGTATCTTGGTCCAGCATCTTGGTCCTCATACCTACAGCCGAGAGGTTCGACCAAGACAATGGCCCGACTTACCTTGTAAGCCTTTTTGAACTTTCTTTCTGACCAAATAGAATGTTAATCTGTAAATTAATTAGACAACGACGGCTGCACTTACTCCTCAGCATTTAGAGAGACTTGACTATTATGTCAGACGCATCCGGTATTTCCAGGTCGTCGCTTCGAAGGAAGAAATTTCCCCCCACATCTTCGCGTATATTTCCAAGTTGCGACACTTTCAGCTATTTCCTGCGTTGACGACGTTACATATACCGTCTATCGAGTCAATCATGGACAGAGATATACCCGCCTTGTATCTTACTCCCTCGCCGACGCTGTCCGTGGTGAAGATCAACAATATAATGACGATGCAATCCCAACTATATGCGACGTCGTTGTTGAACGACATATCTGAAAGATGTCCAAGGGTCATTAGCTTGACGATGGGAGGCGCATTAGATGGTATGATCTTCAGTGCGCTCAAGGGGTTCGATAACCTGGAGACACTCAACGTTTGTATCTGGGATGTGGATTTAACCTTTTCTGCCTTCCCGACTCTTCCAAATTTGAAGTACTTCAAAATCATCATCATGGACTCCTCTTTAACATGGGTATTCGCCGATTCAAAGGGCGTTATTCCCCTTGACGGCCTTCAGAAGCTCGAGATCACAGGGTCACCCACACATATAAATCAGTTCCTTCAACGCTCCTCATTATCGACAATGGCACACGTCAGTATCTGCTTTACGGATGTGGAAGACAAGCCGTCGCCCGGCAGGTGCTTACGAACTCTCCTGCAAAAAGATGGGGCCAAGACGACTCTTCGAAGTATCAAAATATTCTCTGGGGTTGACTCATACATTCCTATCACTGGAGAGGCGTTGATGCAGTGCTCTAGGGTGATGCCACCGCATCTCGAGAGTTTGGAGTTGCAGCTTATTGATATGTCGAGGGAATCTCTCTGCTCGATATTGCTTACCCTCGCATGTCGGGACCACCTCAAGCATCTTAAATTAGACAACCAAATTGTCAGTCCACGGGGTGGTGACAACAACAATAACGACAAGGATCTACCGTACGAAGTATCAGAATTGGATCTCATATCCTCTTCTTTACCGAACCTAATCACTGCAACAATCCCAGTTTCTCTCGGAATGGCGACAGAGTCTCAGATTCAAAAAATGCGCAAGCAGCTGATCACCACAGACGGAACCATGAATCACGGTCTTGAAGAACTTACGCTCCTCCCAATTGTGAAGGTTTCCCCCGCTTCACGGCGCAACGAAACCAACAGTGTTACCACCGATGCAGCGGTTACAGCGGCGTCGTTGAACGCATATTTCTTGGCACGTTACATCGACCACATGTTTCCGCGATTGAAGGTGCTCAACTTTGGGAATGGCGTATTGTTGATGCGTGATAGCGATAGTTCTTGCAAATCAATGGTTCGGAAATTCATCAAGGAGTTCCAGGAGGAACGGAAGGCCAAGAATCAATTAGAAAGCTCTGATGGTTTGCCTTGATGGTTCTAATTGTTTTCTTGGATAACAAGATATGCATCTAAAAGATTAGGACTTAGCAAGACCGAGCATCCATCATTGCGTACCCTAGTACATAGGACGGCAAATGACAAAGTTTAAAAACCTCGGGCAAATTACTTGAGAGTATCCAAGTCAAGTTGATATTTATAAACACCGAGCTCAGTGGATCCAAACTCGGAAAGAAACATTCCAAATGCGATTGCGAATATGAAATTATTGAATCGGCTAGTAAACAAGTCGACAGTCGTCACATCGTATACATCGTATGTAAATATCACACATATCCTGCCCGTATGTGCGCCTTTGACACTTTGGATATTCTTCACGGAGATCGCGCTATCCGAGTTGTAGAGGATTCGCGTGCCAGTTATGGGTGTGAAGATGTTGAAGAACAAGTAAAGGAGGCGGATCTATTATATCTTCGGTCGAGACGAGGTCCAACCGTGCCCTCAATGTAAGTTGCATGAGAGATATCGTTGCACAAATATCACGATAGTGAATGTATGCGTGTAAAATGCCTTCGGATGGGTCGAGCCCTAGTCAAAATCGGGTTGCGTCGACTCGGTGAGCCTCTGCAGAGCAGATACGGATTCAGCTTGTCTTGTTATCTTTTCCCCGTTTTCTCGACCTTTCCGACTCCTATCGTCCCACCTTCAAGACAAACAAGCAAACAATGCCGCTTTTGACAAGCAATCCCCCACACAATCATTGTAAAACGTTCTCGTCGTCGTGTACGACATCATGCAAATCGAGAGAACATTGCAACCTACGAAAAGCGTGAGTTTTTTTATACAAGAATCAATGAATGGTGTACTTACTTGTTCATTTCATGCTAATAATTGGGCGCTTGTGTATTTTCCTCGCTGTTATTCGCGCATAAATGGGCATTCAGGCGATTTCAAGAAGTCAAGAAGTATTTGGATTTGATAGAGCCGCAGGTAAGTCTGAGTTCACAAAGACACAAGTAGCTGGACTGACTTGGTGCGAACAGATTCGGGCTATAGGCGTCTCAGATACTGATTATATGCATACATGGATATGTGGCTCTCTTTTGGGTTGACTGAAGTGTGCAAGCGACAAGTCGCGTTTTAGGGTTAAGGTTATTCGCGTTCTTCTTTCAACTCGTTCTTATTTACCATTACTCTCCTTCCAAGAGTTTGCTACTGATCACTCGACCTTATGCTAGGATCATATATGGAATCTGCGAACCAGATCAAGCACGAGCATGGGTGAGTAAGATGCTCAAAAATTGAACTTTAATCAGTCTAAAGGGGTGCAGAGATGTGACAGTGACTGCTCAATCTCAGGTTATGACCAACCCAGACCTTCTTCGTCAGATATTCGACTACTTTTATTTACGGCCGAAAGGTGTAGACTATCCAGGGTGCATGCCTGCTCCGGAAAGAAAACATCTCTTGTGGACAGCTCTTGCCTGTGAGGCGTTTTATGAACCAGCCATGGATGTGTTATGGCGATGTATGGACTCGTGGACGGCTTTTCTCCGCGTGATACCAACTATTCTGTTAGTAGAAAATAATGGTTCTACATACGTGAGTTATCATGATGCCTCTTCTTTCTTTCATACATCTGAATTTGACGACAAAGACAACGACGGGAGTGATAACAAAATCAGCCATGCAACGATTGCTTTCCTATACCAAGCGCGTCAGGATTCTTATAATTAAGAAGTTTACCGAGTTCGTTTCGACCCACATCTATTTTTCCATTTCACAACTCTGCCGTATGGACACCCTGTTTCCAGCTCTTGCAACGCTCCACATCCCAGAGTTATCCGAGTTGTTTCCTGATAACTTCAATGCCTTATACTTGACAACATCTCCAAACTTATCTGTTCTCAAAGTAAGCAAGATAACCGCAGCAACAGAAATCGTCGCGGCTTCCGTTCTCTCACATCATTCGATTGCTGCCCCATCCTTACGGGAGCTCTCTCTATCAGGACAGCTCACTCAAGCCACGCTTGATCTCTTGGTTGGTCTAGAGAAGCTAGAAGCTATCTGCTTTAACGTTGTGGATACGACATTTACGGTCGATTTCTTGAAGAAACTGTCGCGACTCAGAAGCTTGAAAAATTTGACTATTGATTTGGCAAATAACTCACGCATCGAATCGATACCAACATCGGCCATAATGTTCGAGTCCGTCCGCGACATCGTTTTGGGCGGTTCGGCAAACAATATCTGCAGCTTTTTGCAATCCATTCGTTTCGCACACCTCGATAGCCTCCAGCTTGATTTCCTGCCCGGCAGTCTTGTTCCTTACATCCAAAGCTGCCTTTCCAGGTGCTCTGAACTCGGCATATTGCCCGCTCTAATTTTTTTCAGGGTAGGACAAGTCACCAATCCCGAGGTGGCACTGTTGGAACTCGAATCATCTGTCGTGCTACATTCATGCAAGGACCTATGGGATCTAGACATTCCCGTCTTGTCGATGACAAAGTCTACGATTTGGAATCGTTTCCGGGAGTGTGAGCGGCTGAAAACTCTGCGCCTCAAGTGCCATCAACTTCCTGCGAATGATACTGGGCTATATCTTCACGACCTGCGCGAGTTCGCCGAACACTTTAGGAACCTCAAAACGCTTGCTGTATCGCTTGTGGATATCTTGGAAAGTGCGAACGACACGCAGATGTTGGAAGCTTCCCTTGCGGATCCCTTGGTATGGATGGCTGGACATGATCTCGAAGAGCTGGAAATATTACCGATAGATACCAGAGCCACGCACCTGTCGGAAAATACGAAAACATATACGTACAAGGAAGCGATAATTGTCTCGCAATATATAGACAGCCTATTCCCTCGGTTGAAGAAGCTTGACTTTCCTACGCCTGCGAATCCGTGGTTCGAAGAGGTGAAGGTTTTGGTGAAGGCCCACCAGGCTGTTCGGAATCGGGAATCGGTGAAAAGAATGTTCGAAACTTGTGTTAGTACGACTGCTCGTTAACTTGTAAACCTTGTGCTTATGCTTTCTTTCCTAGTAAAATATCTGTATATTACATTGCGCCGATTATGTACGATCTGCAGCTTGTACAACAAACCAATATGATGTAAATAGTGTATCTTGTATTAACTTGGTGTCACCATCTATCATGGATTTAAAGATATGTACCAAGTAAACAAGATTTTTCTATGGCAATTGCAAGCGAAATAAAATTTAAACTCATACTCAGGTTCAACGCTCTCCTCAATGTAGGTTGCATGTTGCCTAAAAGAGAGATATCGTAGCACAAATATCACGATAGTGAATGACAAGCTCGGCGCATGCGTGTATGCGTGTAAAATGCCTCCGGATGAGTCGAGCCCTAGTCGAAATCGGGTTGTGTCGACTCGGTGATCCTCCGCAGAGCAGAGACGGATTCAGAGGAACCTAGATGGGAGGAAGAGTCTATGGAAGCGGCGCGGCCTGGAGTGTAATATATAGGAGGAAATGGAAAAGGAAAAGTCTTGTCTTGCTAGTATCTTTTTTCGACCTTTTATTGAACTTTTCTCCCATCTTCGAGACAAACAGACAAACAATGCCCGCTTTTGACAAGCAATCTTTTATAGTCATGTAAAAGGTTCTCATCGTCTCGCACCAAATCATGCAAATCGAGAGAACATTGCAACCTACGAAAAGCCAAGATGAGTTCGCTATAAAAGAATCAATAAGTGGCGTACTTGATCATTTCATGCTAATAGTTGGGCGCTTGTGTGTAGCTTTCGTCCGCTGTTGTTCGCGCATAAATGGGCATTCAGGCGAATTCAAGAAGGATTGAGATCTGATAGAAGTTTTCTCTATGCCTACATTGAAGTAAGACCGCTTTAAAAAGACAACATTGGCGCTAGAGGAAGGCCTTTGAAGGTTCGTGCCTTGCTTGATATATGCAATACATCACAACGGGCACCATTCCTCCGCAACGTCTTCCAGTATTGCATGTCGAAGTACATAGACTAACAGCGTAGGTGGACGGTGAGCAAGTACTACATTTCACAATTTATATGGTTTTATTTCTTCGCATTACAAGTTCCACCTGCGGCGCATGCTATTTGCTCCATTTGCGTAATCGATCTTGCATCCTTTCCTATGCACGCCTTCTCTGTGCCTATATCGAAGCAAGACTGTCATACCCGGGGAAAAGACAACATTTGTGCTAGAGGAACGGGGTGCTCGAGCAGTGCACACTCAACATATGTTAAGATCAACATACTCGAGTCTTCCGAACATGAACCCAAAAGCATTGTCTAGTCCACACCAGGCAGAGCCCATCCACTGTCGGTAAGAAGGCCTTTGAAGGTTCGTGCCTTCGCTGATCCTCTTGTCTTCTCTGATCCTCGATGGAAACCGCCTATATGGAGCAAGGCTATCTAACCCAGCGGGGAAAGGACAACTTCGGCGCCAGAGGAACGGGGTGCTCAAGCAGTGCACGCTCAACATATGTTGAGATCGAGATACTTAAGGCTTCCGAACATAACCCCAATGTTGTCTATCCCACACCAAGCAACGCCCGTCCGCCGATAGGAAGGCCTTTCAGGATGATGCGGCGGGAGGCGCTCGTTCAAGCCTTTTGATTAGCGGCTATACGAATTCCATTAAGCTCAAGTACACATTCTTTGAATTAGGGTTAGGGTTATTCGCGTTCAGATTTTCTTTCAACAGGTTCATCCTTGCCATTATTCTCCTTCAAAGGGTTTGCTACCAATCACTCGACCTTATTCTAGGATCATATGTCGAATATGCGAACCAAATCAAGCATGAGTGAGTAAGATGCTCAAAAATTGAACATTGAACAGTCTAAAGGGGTGCAGGGATGTGGCAGACTGCCCAATCTCAGGTTATGACCAACCCAGACCTTCTTCGTCAGATATTCGACTACTTTTATGTATGGCCAAAGGGTGTAGGCTTCTCATTCCCAGGGTGCATGCCTGCTCCGGAAAGCAAACATCTCTTGTGGACAGCTCTTGCCTGTGAGGCATTTTATGAACCTGCCATGGATGTATTATGGCGATGTATGGACTCATGGACGGCTTTTCTCCGTGTAATACCAACAATCCTGTTAGAAAATAATGGTTCTACATACGTGAGTTATCGTAATGCCTCTTCTTTCTTCCCAAAATCTGACTTGGACGACAAAGACAACGACGGGAGTGATGACAAAATCAAGCATGCAACGATTGCTTTCCTATACCAAACGCGTCAGGATTCTTACAATCAAGAAGTTTTCCGAGTCCGTTTCGACCCACATCTATTTTTCCATTTCACAACTCTGCCGTATGGACATCCTGTTTCCAGCTCTTGTAGCGCTCGACATCCCAGAGTTATCCAAGTTGTCTCCTGATAACTTCAATGCCTTATACTCGACAACATCTCCAAACTTATCTGTTCTCAATGTAGGGAAGATAACAATGAGAACAGAAATCATCGCGGCTTCCGTTCTCTCACATCATTTGATTGCTGCTTCATCCTTACGGGAACTCTCTCTATCAGGACAGCTCACTCAAGCCACGCTTGACCTCTTGGTTGGTCTAGCGAACCTGGAAAACATCTACTTTAACGTTGTGGATACAACGTTTACAGCCGGATTTTTGAAGAAACTGTCGCAACTCAGAAGCTTGAAAACTTTGACCATCAGTATAGCAAATAACTCACGCATCGAATCGATACCAACATCGGCCGTAATGTTCGACTCTGTCCGCAACATCGTTTTGATCGGTTGGGCAAACGATATCTACAACTTTTTGCAATCCATTCGTTTCGCACACCTCTTCAACCTCGTGCTTAATTTCCTCTCCGACAGTCTCGTTCCTTACATCCAAAGCTGTCTTTCAAGGTGCTCTGAACTCGGCATATTGCCCGCTCTCTTTTCTTTCACAGTAGGACAAGTTACCAATCCCGAGGTGGCACTATTGGAACTGGATTCATCTGTCGTGTTACATTCATGCAAGGACCTATGGTTTCTACATATTCCCGTCTTGTCGATGACGAAGTCTACGATTCGGAATCGTTTCTGGGAGTGTGAGCGGCTGAAAACTCTGCGCCTCAAGTGCCACCAACTTCCTGCCAACGATACTGGGCTATTTCTTCACGACCTGCGCGAGTTCGCCGAACATTTTAGGAACCTCAGAAAGTTTGCTGTATCGCTTGCAGATATCTTGGAAAGTACGAACGATACACAGATGTTGGAAGCTTCCCTTGCGGATCCCTTGGCAATTGCTAGGCATGATCTCGAAGAACTGGAAATATTATCGATAGATACCATGGCTACGCACCTGTCGGAAAGTACGAAAATATATACGTACAAGGAAGCGATAATCGTCTCGCAATACATAGACAACCTGTTCCCTCGGCTGAAGAAGCTTGACTTTCCTACGCCTACAAATTCGTGGTTCGAAGAGGTGAAAGCTTTGGTGAAGGTATACCAGGATGTTCGGAATCGGGAATCGGTGAACAGAAACTTGTAAGCCTTGTGCTTGTACTTTCTTTCCTAGTAAAATATCTGTATATTACATTGCGCCGACTATGTACGATCTGCAGCTTGTACAACAAACCAATATGATGTAAATAGTGTTTCTTATGTTAACTTGGTGCCGCCATCTATTATGGACATCAAGATATGTACCAAGTAAAGAAAAATTTCTATGGCAATTATAAGCAAATTAAAAATTAACAAGGGCGAAAGGTGTCACGACCTCCAAGTCGTCCTTCGACCTCTTGGATCAAAAGATCCAGCCTATGAACTCCTACAAAACAACCCTGACACGCTCACTGCCTTCAATGCACTGGTCGTCGGAAATTATCTAAACTATCTGTTCGTCATCTCAAGGCCGTGAACTTATCACGTTTCTCAACAATCGACGAAAATTGGCGGGAGGCAGTGGAATTTGTGGTCATGGAACTTCAGTGTGAGCGTAGGCGTTTGAACATCGACATCAACTTGGATCTCGCTTCAGAATCCATCCAGAATCCATCAATTTTTGCTGCATTTATGTGAATAGTCCTTATAATTGCTCGAATCCTTACTCAAACTAGGCATCAATCCTCTCAATTTTGGTTATTTATTCTCGCGCCTTTGTTACGCGACTGGGTCAAGCCTGGATCAACAGACCGCGTCAATCATGTGCTCGAGTCTCAGTACAGGCTTTCCTTGAAGCTTCGGCCAATGGAGCTGAACATCAAATATGACATCGGAGTTGAGTTTTTCCTTTTGTGGTTCATTTTCCAACCTTTTCATCATGGTTCTTCAAGACGAAAAGCCCATGGGCATTGAGATGTAAGCATACCAATGTCTACGAGAACGCTTTATCAGTTGTCTGAATATATTTCCGCCCAATTAGTGGCTCGTCGAATCCACTTCATGAACTCGCGAACTATGCAAACCCTAACAGTATCGAGTCCGCCCAATCAAGAGTCCTACGCAACTACGAACTGCTCGAACTTGTGATGCGGTCTACTATGACCTATACTTCCTATATAGATTCGAGGGTCCCATTCCCCGAGTCGAGTGATCTGCTATCGGCCTCACTTACCTGTAAGGATTTCTACGATCCTGCTATGGGTGTTCTATGGGAAACGATCGTTTCGTGGGCCCCGATAATACGTCTCATTTCTGTGGTGGCTCAGAGTTCGGACTCTTCTAATACTTTGTCTGTGAGTATGATTTTTACATTGCGTATTATGGGTTTGCATATATTTCATTCGACTTGATTTTTGTAGACAATGAGTGAACCTATTTCGGAAGAACATCTTCATCGGATGGATTCATATGTGCGAAGGATTCGAACCTTTGCGATGCATAGTTCCAGCGAAGATATTTCACCCCAGATTTACGTGGAGCTCGCCAAACTCCGCAATTTCCGTATATTTCCTGCGCTCGTAAATCTGTATGTTCATTTCCCTGATATTCGTAATGACGATATCCCGAGTCTTTCCCTTTTGCCATCCCCGACACTTTCCCTTTTGGATTTCACCAATTTTTCGCCCGTTACTGTTGCATTCTCACTACTGCATAACATCTCCCGTAATTGTTCAAACATCCGGGAAATAAACCTAGAAGGAAAACTAGATGCAATGTGCTTCAACTTTCTTGGGAGCTTCCAGCAACTGGAAACTCTGGACCTTTCCCTCTACCCCACTTCGGCAGGCTTTTCACCAGAAATCCTGAGACCTCTTTCTGGACTTGAAAATTTGAAGGATTTTCAATTAGACCTGGGAGACTTGGACGCATTTACTCTATCCGAAGGATCATCATCCACGGTCATGTCTTTTGAATCTTTACGAGTCTTCCAAATTAGAAGTTCCGCGTCAACAGCTCTGCGGATGTTACAAATGATGTCGTTCAAAATACTTCGTCATATAGTATTGCACATCACGGAGCAGGATTCAACCACAGACAGGGTTCTGATGGGAATGTGCTTTGAGATGCTTGCGCAGATGCATTCAGACACTCTACAAGAACTCAGCATCACAACTAGTGCCCATAGAATTTATTTATCGAAGGACGCAGTGAAATGTTTGACACAATCATTACCGAAGCTCGAAACACTTGAACTGGACCTGGACTATGTTGACGAGGAGACATTGGATATTCTGTCAACGAGTAAATGCCATCGCACTCTCCGATCTCTTTTTATCAAGTCACACACACACCCTATAGGTGTGCCGTATCCGCAAGCATCGCAGATCGCATCTTTTGCCTCTCTGTTTCCTGTTCTGCAAAAATTGCGCATGTCCGTTATGCTTGACATGGGTGCGAGCCACGTTCGGGCAATGCGCGATATCACTATGCATACAGAGAAGATGGCCCATCCTCTCCAAAACATTATAATATCCCCGATAGTGAATGGGATGCCCGGTCATGAATCTAACTACCCTGAGATCATCACGGTCGCCACCGCTTATGTGTTTGCTCGCTATCTGCACCATTACTTTCCCCATCTCAAAGAGGTTGAAACTGACCATATCTTCGCGCCACCAGTAAACACGTGGTGCCAATGGGTAACCGTGTTGACAAAAGAGATTCAAGAAGAAGTCCGGGCAAGGAACAACTGATACTTACTCTGACAAATGCGTTTTTAAAAGAGCCCGTTTGGCGTTTGAATCACATATCAATTTGATGCGATTGAGAACACTATTAGGAGGTTTTATTTCTTCCAATTTCCTTATGTACTGGCAGAGAATCCTGAACGACATTTCAAACTATTTAATTATCTCTTGTTAATCAAACATAATTTACCAGCAACCGAGGATGTGTGTTTTCCCCGTCAATATGTGTGAGTCTTCGATTGTACATAGTACTATATTCGGAAACAAAGCTTCCAAATGCGACTACGAATTTCCAAATAAACTGGAATCCAGCCAGACGGACTCTTCAATAAATTGTCGAGAATGAGAATCGAGATACAACATACCCCATAATAATAAAACAATCAAGCGGAACTTCTCCACAAAATCACATACTCTTACGGACTAAACGATACATATGCGGAAGGGAGTTGGGCCATCGTCGTTGATGAACTCAGGGGAAGAGGGGGGATAATTGATCTATTGGTTACACTGCAACAAGATAGAAATATGGTAAATAAAGCAATTTGATAAAAACACCAAGAAAGATAGAAAAACATGAATAGAGAATAGGGCAAGAAAAACATGGAAAGTAGATTATATCATAGCATGATTATAACTTTTCCCGTCAGCATTTGTTGTTGTCAAGAACACCAGTAGCGTAAGTGGTGGCGTGTTTTTCGTTTTTCAGACAATGATTGCCCCTCTGGGCGACCACTTCCAATCTTTCACTTGAATCACCACTCTGCTTCTACCGGTACGACAGCCGCATTTTCTTTGGGGGGAGATGAAGTCGATGACGCAGGTTCCAGCACAACCACACCGTCTTCGGTGAATCTAAACATGTCCTTGCTTAGGTTACGTTGAAAGACTTGCACGGTAGGTGGTTTCTGCATTAGGCACGGCTTCCTTTCATCCTGCTCCTGTTCTTGGCTTGGCCTGGTTATCGGCAGATGTTGTAGGGCCAGGAAAAACGCGAACACTCAGCGACAGCAGACAACTTTCTTTACTAGTTTCGAGGATGACACCGTACTGGAAAGGGGGGTTGAGCTCGAAGCAGTAGTGTCGGCCATTTCCACATCTTCTGTCTCTTGTATCCGTCTACGTTTCCTCGGTGGAGGGGAGCATTAGATATATGATTACAAAACCATAAGGTGAATTAGAGAACGTACCCAACACGCATACCATCAGTCATCCCTCAATAGTCTTAAAGACCTGACCGTTCCAGCATGTAAACAGGTGGTTTTTGTCATGCAATCCAGTCGGAGATGCTGTGCGCTAAAGTTTCCCGACGAACAAGTGTTCCTGGAGCCATTGGTCAATAATTCCCATTCCCATAGAGATGATACATCGGATTGTTGTTCCTTATCCATCGTCCATCGATAGATAGCAAGTTGAACGCCAAAGGCTTCCTAGGCGGTGAATAACAAATACTCGGGCGTTGTAGCTTAGTATTTCTGCTCTTGCGCACCCCCTTGCGCTCTTCCATTATCCTTTCCTAGGCACGCCTTCTCCATGCCTATATCGAAGCAAGACTATGGCTTTTATTTTTTCGCCTTACAAGTTCCACCTGCGGCGCACGCTATTTGCTCCATTTGCGCAATCAATCTTGCATCCTTTCTTATACACGCCTTCTCTGTGCCTATATCAAGGCAAGACTGTCATGCCCGGGGAAAAAATAACATTGGCGCTAGAGGAACAGGGTGCTTGAGCAGTGCACACTTAACGTATGTTGAGATCAACATACTTGAGTCTTCCGAACATAAACCCAAAAAGTGATGTCTAGCCCGCACCAGGCAGAGCCCGTCCGCTGTCGGTAGGAAGGCCTTTGGAGGTTCGTGCCTTCGCTGAACCTTTTGTCTTCTCTGATCATCGATGAGAACTATCGAGCAAGGCTATCTAACCCGGTGGGGAAAGGACAACTTCGGCGCCAGAGGAACGGGGTGCTCAAGCAGCGCACGCTCAACATATGTTGAGATCGACGTACTCAAGGCTTCCGAACGTAACCCAAATATTGTCTATCCCGCACCGGGCAACGCTCGGCGCCGATAGGAAGGCCTTTCAAGATGATGTAGCGGGAGGCGCTCGTTCAAGCCTTTTAATTAGCGGCTATACGAATTCCATTAAGCTCAGGCACTATACATTCACAACGAGGGGATTACTTACCAAGAATGACACGCCAGAGGCTGGCCGAACGCGGCCAGGCATGAGCATTACCTCTTGGTAAGACTACGAACAAAGAAAAGATTGATCAGGACAACGATCAAGTATCAAAGGTGATAAACATACCAGCAACGCCATTGCCAATCTATGATCATAGAAAGCACAGTTGGACAAAATTGATGAGCGAAGGAGTCGCGATACTGAGGTAGAGAGGTTGGCACGATGAACCGATAAAAGTGATGCGAGCAAACGTACTGGGATAGACAACGCTCGCTCCATTAGCGATGGAAGCAGCGATGGTATGCCATCGAAAGTGACGATGGTTACGTTTAAGCGAGCATGATGATCATGAGTTGTATCGACCCTTGGCGAGAGTTAGAAGATAAAGCCTTAAAGCTTCAAAGGCTTGAGGTAAGTCGCCTTGAAAGACAGGCGAGTAGGTGATGGCGGTTGTTGGAGAGAAAGAGGCGTAGGAGGGAATGGAAGGCTTAAATACACAGATGGCGATATGGCCTTGTTTGTTCTTTAACCATCATCGTCATTCCGAGAACTGGCGACCAGTTTGAAATAAAACATACGAACCGGCCGCCAAGGAGCCTGAAGTCCGTCAGGGAGGCTAACGAAAACGCTGTATACCCACAGAACTGGAGGAAGTGGCCTGAGTTGGTGCGAACGTACGATTGTCTGACGGGAGCTAGTTGTACATTTTACACCAAAGACGTGCTTGCAGAATGATTGCAGGATGGGAGGTACACGATGGAGCCTGAGGTGGGTGAACTTCTGGTTCATTTGTTTCTTATTTTGCAATCTTCCATGCAGTCATGTAAGACGTTCTCCTCGTCGTGTACGAAATCATGCAAACTGATAAAACATTGCAACCTACGAAAAGCCAAGGTGACTTGGCTATAAGTAAAAGAATCAATAAATGGCATACTTGCTTGATCGTAGCTTTCCTCGTTGTTGTTGGCGCATGAATGGGCATTCAGGCAATTTCAAGAAGTATTGGGATCTGATAGAACCCCAGGTAAGGAGTCTGAGTTCAGAAAGACATAAGTAACTAGACTTACTTATTGCGAGTAGATTCGGGCTAAGTATGGGCTCTCGGATACTGATTGTAAACATACATGGCTTTCTGTTGGATTAGGGTTAGGGTTATTCACATTCAGATTTACTTTCAACTCCTTGCTCTTACTCTCCTTCCAAGGTTTTGCTACTGATCACTCGACCTCATTCTAGAATTTAGGATCATATATGGAATCTGGGAACCAGATCAAGCAGGAGTGAGTAAGATGCTCAAAAATGGAACATTGATCAGTCTAAAGGGGTGCAGGGATGTGGCAGTGACTGCCCAATCTCAGATTATGACCAACGAAGACCTTCTTCGTCAGATATTCGACTACCTTTATATATGGCCGAAAGGTGTAGACCATCCAGGGCGCATCCCCGCTCCGGAAAGTAGACATCTCTTATGGACAGCTCTTGCCTGTAAGGCGTTTTATGAACCTGCTATGGATGTGTTATGGCGATGTATGGACTCGTGGACGGCTTTTCTCCGCGTAATACCAACAATCCTGTTAGAAAATAATGGTTCTACGAGTACATACGTGAGTTATCATGATGCCTCATCTTTCTTTCATCCATCTGACTTGGACGACAAAGACAACGACGGAAATGATGACAAAATCAAGCATGCAACGATTGCTATCCTATACCAAGCGCGTCAGGAATCTCACAATCAAGAAGTTTTCAGAGTCCGTTTCCGCCCACATCTATTTTTCCATGTCGCAATTCTGCCCTACGGACACCCTGTTTCCAGCTCTTGCAGCGTTCCACATCCCAGAGTTATCCGAGTTGTATCCTGATAACTTGAATGCCTTATACTTGACAACATCTCCAAACTTATCTGTTCTCAAAGTAGGCGAGATAACGGTGGGAACAGAATTTATCGCGGCTTCCGTTCTCTCACGTCATTTGCTTGCTACTCCATCATTACGGGTACTCTCTCTATCAGGAAAGCTCACTCAAGCCACGCTTGATCTCTTGGTTGGTGTAGCGAACCTGGAATCTATTCGCTTTGACGTCGTGGATACGACATTTACGGCCGGTTTCTTGAAGAAACTGTCGCAATGCAGAAGCTTGAATACTTTGACCATCAAAGTAGCAAATAACTCACGCATCGAATCGATACCAACATCGGCCGTAATGTTCGAGTCCGTCCGCAACATCGGTTTGGGCGGTTCAGCAAACAATATCTACAACTTTCTGCAATCCGTTCGTTTCGCACACCTCGTTAGCCTCCTGCTTGATTTCCACTCCGACAGTCTCGTTCCTGACATTCAAAGCTGTCTTTCAATGTGCTTTGAGCTCGGCATATTGCCCGCTCTCTTTTTTTTCAGGGTACGACAAGTTCCCAATCCCGAGGTGGCACTGTTGGAACTCGATTCATCTGTCGTGCTACATTCGTGCAAGAACCTATATCATCTAGACATCCCCGTCTTGTCGATGACGAAGCCTACAATTCGGAGTCGTTTCCGGGAGTGTGAACTGCTGGAAACTTTGCGGTTGGAGTGCCATCAACTCCCTGCAAACGATAGCGGGCTACTTCTTCACGACCTGCGCGAATTTGCCGAACACTTTAGGAACCTCAGAAAGCTTGCTGTATCGCTTGCGGATATCTTGGAGAGTGCGAACGACACACAGATGTTGGAAGCTTCCCTTGCGGATCCCTTGGTATGGATGGCTGGACATGATCTCGAAGAACTGGAAATATTACCGATAAATACCAGGGCTACGCACCTGTCGGATAGTACGAGAAAACATACGTACAAGGAGGCAATAGTTGTCTCGCAATATATAGACAGCCTATTTCCTCGGTTGAAGACACTTGTTTTCCCTACGCCTACAAATTCGTGGTTCAAAGTGGTGAAGGCTTTGGTGAAGGCCTACCAGGATGTTCGGAATCGGGAACTGGTAAAAAGAAGCTTGTAAACCTTGTGCTTTCTTTCCTAGTAAAATATCTGTATATTATATTGCGCCCACTATGTACGATCTGCAGCTTGTACAGCATATATCAAGCATATATCAATCATTTACGTACCCAACGTAAGGCAGAGTTAGAACTCCTCATTTCAGACGCCTATACCCATCACGCACAGAGTATAGCCACAAAATGAGCCATTGATACCGTTATGCTGTCAATTATGAGTTGAATATACATCTTTGACTGCATATATGCGGGTGATAAACTCACATTCATAGTCGTCAACATCGTCTGCAGGCGGGTATACGTCGACATTGACGGCGATGGATGTGCAGACAGATATAGGTAGATCATCATGGGATAGATGACTATGAGAAAAATGAAAGAAAACAATGGATCACCGGACGCAGCAGCCTTGAGCGGGGCAAGAAAGGCGAGAAGAAGGAAGCTTCGTGACTCAATCCGAGTCCCTCCGTATGTATTTAATTGCACTAAAGTAATTTTGGAAGACCACGCTATCGATGCGCTATTGTAGCCTATTGACGACTTTTGAATTAGTCCAGTGCCAGGTCAACAAGTACGTACGACAGACTGTTCGTTCGTCGTGTGAGGTTTTGAAGGACGAGATGGATGGTCTGATTGATTCGAAGGAAGATTCAATGAGCCCCGGAGGCAATCTTTACGGGTTTTTGAGCCGTCCGTTCCTGGAGCGACGTTGTACGTATGATATGACATGGATTTGATCATGATGCCTGTCAAATTTGTCAGTAAAATAAAAATAAGTAGTAAACTCAGTCAGCGCGTAGCGTGACTCATCCCCACGTTTTGATGCGGAATTTATTTTCTTCGTAGTCGCTACATATGTTGTTCAGCAAAGAGGAGGGTATAGTAAGGAATGATTAATGGAGGTTAGGAAAGAGAGGAAAGAAAAGGACCCCGGAAAGTACACCAAATGTCTGGTGCAAATTCGGGTAAAAACTGCCATTTTGAGAGGATGCCTGGTCTGTTTGGTGGGGACCTGGTCCAAAATCGGATAAGAGAGGACATCTGGGGCCCCGAGAAAAAGAGGAAATAATTTAGGATTTTAGGGAGGCCTAAGTAAGACAAAGTTTGGACGAAAATTGGGTTTTGTAGGACGTCTTTGGAGGAAGAATTGACCAAAATAAAAGTCGAGATTTGTCCGGGGTCTTGAGAGAGCCCGATTAGATCTGAGGAGAGATCTAGTGATCGACGATTATATTGAAAATAACAGGGACCCGAATTCGGGTTGTTCCCATCGAATTTCGACAGCACGACCCGACGACAGCACCAGTCTAATTTGTCCCACACCTTCTTTTCTCTCATCATCATCATGAACGTCGCTGCCCTCCTGCAGGACTCTCCATCGGAGGACCGCAGGAGGCCTCGTGCAGAAAATACAACCCCTACCCCCAACTCGGCACCAGCACCACAACCATCGTCCTCACCCCAGGCTCAATGGCATCGCAGCACGAGCGTTGCGAGTCCACCGTTGAGGGCTTTGTCGGGTACACCTGCAAATGCTGGAGCTGCAGGAGGAGGAGGAGGGGGAGGAACACAGTGGGCTCATCCATCGTTCATCCGACCTGGCCCGGGGAGCACAGCTGGCGCGGGTGAGCAGCCAGTCGTGTCCTCGTCGGCCAACGGTGCTGGTGCTGGTGGGACAACAACGTCAACAAAAGAGTGGACATCGCCATCGTCATCACACGTTCCTCTCAACCTGTCGCGCCGCTCGCCACAGCCGTATGCTATGCTTGATGTGCGCGCGGGTGCGGGTATAGGAGAGCGTGAACGAGTGGTATCCTCCCGCACGCGCGCAGGGTCGTTCTCTGGTTCACAGCCTTTCATCCGACCGGTATCTTCCTCGGCGTCCTCGACATCTTCCCCCTCGACGCCGTTCCATGGCCCGGGGCCAGCTACTTCCCCCCGCCAATCACTCTCACACTTGCAATCATCACAATCACAACCATCAACATCCCAATCGGTATCACAATCGGCTTCGTCGGCGTCCGCGCAGATTGGACCCCTTTCGTCGTTATCATCTTCATCATCTTCACAAGCTCAAAATGTCCAACAGCAAAGACCACTCTCTGCGCCTTTGAATAATAACAACAACAACAGCCGTCATGCGCACCAACAACAACATATTCAACTCCTCAATGACCCAGCAGCAGCAGCAGCAGCTCCACCACGCAACGCACGCTCGCAATCTACGACTTCGGTACCCATGACTGGCTCAACCCTCGTCAACGTTGGTGTTGGTGTCGGCGGTGTCGGCCCGGCAACGGTATCGGCGACGGTATCGCCGTATGGCCCTGGTGTCGTGGGAACTCAGGGCAGTGGTCGGGAAAGAGAGAGAGAAAGGGATCATAGGAGACACCTCTCGTCGTCTTCTGGTGGTACGGCCGCTCTTGTTGGTCCTGGTACGGGCGGGCTGATATCTGGTATGTTTTTCTTTCTTTTTGTTGCTCCTTTCTTTCTTTCATTCTGTCCATTTCTCTTCCTTCTTTTCTTTCTTTTTTCGTGCGCTCGTCCATTCATTCATAAACCATAACCCATTTCCTGTATACCATATAAAACCAAACCCAAATTTGATCCGATCGTATACTCCGCCCATCAAAAACATGATCATAAATCATCAATAAATCATTCCTTTTCTTTCTTTACTTTATCATTCATCCATTCATCTATCTGTCTACTACTTTCTGTTTCTTTCTTCCACTTTCACCTTATCTCACCTCGTTTCTTTCTCAAAAAATACTCTACTCTCTTTATTGACGCTCACGCTTACGTTTTACCTTTTTTTCCGCACATGTCAACAGACAACAACGAAAAAAAGTCTTTGCCTTCACAACCACCGCAACCGTCGTCGTCATCTTCTTCATCTCTACCAGCAACGGCAACAACGTCAGGTCCTCCACCATCATCAACAACATCAACCACATCCTCCGGCCCACCACCTCCCTCCGCAATCGTCCATTCTCCACCTAGTCAATCACCCCTTCAGCTTCATCCTTCGACTTCGAGTCGGAATCCCAATCCCAATCCCAACACAGGCGCTTCTTCCACTCCTGGTGGTGGGCCATTGCCAGTGTCGATGTCCAGACGCTCGAGCGGGGCTGGTGCGGCCAGGGATGTGGATGCTGTTATGGATGGGCGATGGGAAAGACAGATGGAGAGGGAAAAGGACAGAGAACGTAGATTGCATGCAAATGGTGGTATGGTTAATGGGATGACCATAGGCCAGCGAGACCGGGAAAGGGAAAAGGAGATAATGTTGCGAGACCGGGATTTACGAGAGCGTAATGAGATTTGGGAGCGGCGAGATCGAGACCGAGATATGAGAGGGGCTGGTGGGCCACCACCACCACCTTTGTCTTCGTCGTCTTCTCAGCAGGGCCAGGGACTGGTTCCGTCTGCATCTACATCTGGTGGAGGGTACCTTGCCCCACCTTTGTCTGCTTCTTCCAGTGCGAGTGCGAGAGAAAGGGAGATGCGCGAGCGAGAATACAGAGAGCGAGACTCGTCCAGAGACAGGGGTGATATGCGAGACATTGTCATCAGAGACAGGGAACGCGAACGCGAAAGGGACATTCTCATGAGGGAAGGTCGAGATCCTAGGGACATTCGAGACAGGGAACGAGACAGGGACAGGGATATAGACCATCCTCTACGCACTATGGGCGTGGGTATGAACATGAACATCCCGCCTCCTGCGCGCCAACAACAGCCACCACTTGCGCCTCCGCTGCCTCCGTCTTCGTCGTCTTCTCAACAGATACCTCGCGATAGGGAGTCGTTGCGAGATAGAGAAAGGGATAGGGACAGAGAATTCCGAGATCGGGATAGGGAACGAGGCATGTCCATGTCTTCGTCCACTTCTGGAGGAGGAGGGATAATCGGTCCAGGAATCATCCCATCGTCGTCATCTATACCTTCCTCTGCGTCCTCTTCGTTGCCTTTGTCTAGTACCGCGGCGGGTATGGGTGCAGAGCGTGGCGAGCGCGAGCGGCCTATGCCATCCATGATGGCCGGCCCCATGCCCATGTCTCGCGCGGGTACGCCCCCGGATGGTATGAAGCATGCGCACGAGAGAGAAGGGGGAAGGGACCGAATGAACCGAGAACGTGAGTGGATGGAGCGACACCAGCAGAGCCAGCATAGACCATCTTCTTCGGGGTCCTATCCTCATCCTCATCCTTCTTCTTTGCCACCACCGGGTCCACGAGACAGAGAGCGAGAACGAGATAACAGGGACAGGGACATGCGCGATAACGCTAGCACTACTGGCAGACGCGATGGGGGGATCCCATCAGACACAACACGTGATGCTCGCGATATCCGTGACCAGCAACAGCATCATCATCATCAGCAGTCCTCGTCGTCCAACACCATCATCGGTTTGGCCAACCCCCAGCCGTTCATGCATCCTTCAGGACATGTTCATCCACACGCCCATTCGCACTCACACCAGCACCCGTCTCATTCCCATATCCATCCATCTTCTCAGCAGCACGGTTCTGGATATCCAGGACCACCAGGACCACCTGCACCTCCTTCTTCGTCTGGTCCTCCTCATGCTCATACGCATCACTCACATCAGCAGCACGGCGCACATAGTCGGCAGCCTTCTGTGCCACCTTCAGCCTCTGCTCCAGGAAGTGTAGGCGTCAGCGTCAGCGGCTCGGGTCCCGCGTCATCTCCTCCCGGAACACAGCCCACTGGACCTTCATCCTCGTCTATTTCTCCTCCATCAGTCACTATCAGTGCAGGAAACTCAGGCGGCGGCAGCAGCGGTCCTTCAGGATCCGGTGCCAACCCTAGCAACAACATCAACAACAACGTTCCGCCCCAGCGGCAATTCCAACATCAATTCCACACCCAGTTCGTTCCCGGCCTCACTCAACAACAAGCAGCGAGCAGTAGTCAGGGAGCCTCGGGTGCCAATTCGCGTCGCGGTTCACCTGTGCCTTCTACCCTCGTACTTGGTCCGATGGTGAATAGCGGACCAAGTGGCGATGGAAAGAAAAAGGGAGTCGTTGGACTTGGTGGTAGTGGAAGTGGGAGGAACAGTGTCGTGCCCAAGGACGAAAGAGAGCGCGAGATAGGTGGAGGAGACAGAGAGAGGGAGATAGTCCTGGCTCGAGAGCGCGAGAGGGAAAGAGAGAGGGATATGGGAAGAGAGAGGGACGTCAGAGATGTTCGTGACAGGGAGAGGGAGAGAGAACGGGATGGTAGGGACAGACCTCGCGAACGGAAAGAGGGACGAGAGATGTACGCTGCTGCTCTTCTTAAATCTGGTGACCGTGAACGTGAACGTGAACTGAGAGATACTCATCGTAACAGGGAACGAAGTGATGCCAGACGCATGCCAATTGACGATGGTGGTGCGTATGAGCAGGGTTATGGGCGTATGCACCCCCAACAGCAGCAGCAAGGCTATCAGCAGATCCAAATTAGCCATGGGCATATGCACCCAGACGCTATGATCGTCGATGACCACGTACCGCTGCAGCATCCTGGCCATCATCCTTCTTCGCATGGTCCTCCGTCATCTTATGGTCCTCCTGGTCCTTACTCCGAATATGGCGGTCCTCATGGACATGGCATCGGTATGGGTCATCTGCGAGACAGAGAGCGTGATCTTAGAGATAGGGATCTCAGAGAGCCGAGAGATCCCAGGGAAAGAGAGAGGGAAAGGGACAGAGGAGGCGAGAGGGACAGAGAACGTGATAGAGAGAGGGAGCGAGAAAGAGAGCGTGCTCGGGACTCCTTCAGAAACAAGGACGGCGACGTGGAGATGTTCGACGCTCATGATGTTCCTATGCTTGCGCCTCCGGGGCCGAACGATGCTTGGTATGACCAAAGACAGGCTCCAGTAGAGTACGGACGGAGAGAGAGGGAAAGAGATGTGGTTCGTGAGCGAGATAGGGATAGGGATATCGGTCGAGATAGGGAAAGAGACCGGGAAAGGGAAAGAGAGAGAGAAAGGGATTATGCAGATGGACGACGAACTCCATACGTTGTTCATCCTCACCAACAGGTATGTTTCTTTTTAACATCTCAGGTGCTTTCGGAGCGCTTATCTCTCATGATAGCAGCAAATGCAGCAAGGATTACATCACCCACAGCAACATCCTCATCAGGTTCCACACGCGCTGCATCCGCCTCAAATTTTACAGCTTCAGGAAGTTAATGCACCAGGATTTGAGGGTGATGGAGATCAAATGCTTTATCCCAAAAACGAAAGGGGTCACAGTGCCTTACCCCCACAGCCACCGCCCGGTTTTGGTGGTCCAGAAAACGTTGATGGGTATTACCACCCGCACCAGCAACCCCTCCCACATGCTGACGGGTACACGACCCCTTCTCAAGCATATCAACACCAGCAACATATGCTTCGTGAACATCAGCTGCAGCAGCAGCAGCAGCACAACAACATGTTGTTGGACGATGAATATGACTGGGAAGACGAGTGGCTTGCTGAACGCGCTCGCGTCAGAGTTGACCTTGGGACTTGGGTCTACCCTCGTTTACCATTCCCTTATTTCTTCGAGTTGGGTGCTGGACTAGTGGGCGCGAAGGATAGGGAGGAAGAGAGAGAAAAGATCAAGAAAAAGGAAGAGGAGGAGCGATTGGAGAAGGAGCGCATAGAAAAGGAGAGATTGGAGAAAGAGAGGCTGGAGAAGGAAAGGGTGGAGAAGGAGGAAAAAGAAAGGCTGCAGAAAGAAAAGGAGAGATTAGAAAGAGAAAAGGCTGCTCGAGAAGCTAGGGATGCATCCAAGATGGAGGAAGGAGAGATAGACGAGGAAGAGGATCTGAAAAAGGAGGAACAGAAGGAGGAAGGTGAAGCAGAGGCGGATGCTAGCAAGAAAGAACCAGTCAGGAAAGACTCGGACGGCGAGAAATCTAGAGTGGAACCCACAATCCAAACTGATTCCACGAGCATTGCCATTGGTAGTAACAACGTCCTCGACACGCCCTTGGACACGCAACCTCCGCTTGACCTTGAGACGCGCACCACTATTCTCATTCCTTGTGGTTATATTCCCACTGAAAAACCCCTCCGACCGCGACTCTGGGGTGGTGGAGGGTTTGATCCCAGGCCACGCCCGCCTCCAGTTCGGTCTCGCCGGAAAGGCAATGGAAGTGCAAATGGGAGCAAGCGTCAACGCCCTCCCCTCAGCTCCCGGCACAGTAACCTCTCTGCTCAAAAGGAAAAGGCAAGCGGCACCAGCGGTCTTGCAATCTCGAGCAGCGGTAGCGGAAACGGTACAAGCGCCGAGGGTATTAAAACTCGACCCGCGCAACCGCATACACGCTCTCGTCGACCAAGGAGAGTGTACACCGACGACTCTGATATTTTCCTCTGTGCAGTTCATTCTGGTTGGCTGACTTGGAGCGGGGCGAAGAAGGCACGTGCACGTGGGCGAGACCTCCGTATCGAGCTCAGGGTCTTGAGATGCGCTGGTGCGGGAACGGGCAGCGTCTTTGCCTGGGGCATAGGGAAGACTGCGGCTCCAGGTGCTGTGGGCGCAGGTAAAAACGCCACGAACCCTTCCGGCACAGGTAACAACGCCGGTGCTGGCGATCCACCTATCGTTAAAGAGGAGATGGTCGGCCGCTTTGTGGGTGGTTATGGCGAGAGGTGCTTCAACCCTCTTGGGAGGACTGGACGCGTCGCTGGCGAAGATGGCGTTGATGACTTGGAGAACATGCCGGAATTAGGGATGGAGATTGAGGATCCGGATATGATGATGGCAATGTACGACATGTACGACGACCCTGAGGATGATGGACGCAGTCTGGTCAGCGCTGCTTGGGGAACAGGCCACGATGGAAGTGCTATTGAGATTGTTGGAGTTGAATTTGTGGAGGTGCGATTTGCTTTGAGCTTTATATGCGTATTTATGTGTGACAGTGACTGACATATCCGATCTCTTCCTTTTATTTAATTTTAATTTTTACAGAGAGGTTCGGCACACAGCGCATGTGGTCTTGGACGACGGAATCGCTCTCAGCGCCTACTCGAGTTCCAAGAGCGCCGATCAGCCGTGCTCGGCCAAAAAGCCTTTGTCGCCATCGCTCATGCTGAAGCTCCTCGGCTCGATAATCTTAGCACAAGGAAAAGGAGGCGCGGGTGGGATGGCTGGCCAGTTGTTCCTAGACGCTTACCCAATGCCACTGCTTTGGATGTGATACAGGAGGTTGACGAAGAGGAGGAGGAGGAGGATGAGGAAGTGATGCGCCCCAAGTCGCAGCTCAGATCGCCAGAGGAGGAAAGACAGATGGACGTGCGTACGATGGTGTTTGGCATGGGCGCTTCTGGTGATATGCGTGTTGGGTACGTTTTCTAATTTACTTTTTGGTTTTTGAATCATATATCTAATGCTCCCTTTAGCTACAAATATGTTCCATCTCTACTCAAGGAGATCCTCTTCCCCGCACCTCGATCATCTCAAGTGGAGAAACCTCCACCGAGGAAACGCAGACGGATACAAGAGACAGAAGATGTGGAAATGGCTGACACTACTGCTTCGAGCTCAACTCCCCTCTCCAGTACTGTGTCACCCAACGATCCTCTTCGACCAGTTATCCTCGAAACCAGTAAAGAAAGCTATCTGCTGTCACCGAGTGTTCGCGTTCTTCCTGAACCTACAGCGTCTGTCGATAACCAGGCCAAGCCAAAACGAGTGTATGATATAGCTCTGATTCTGGAAGCCGAAACAGAAGTTGTAGTCGAGGCCGAGGCCGAGGATGAACAAGAACAGGAACAGGATGAAAAGGAAGCCGTCCCTAATGCAGAAACCACCGAGCCAGAAACTAAACCAGTTGAAGATGCAGAAAAGGTCGTCGATGTTGATATGAGTAACGTGCCACCCTCATCTACCGAACCTAATGAAGAGTCTGCAGTTACATCAACTACCGCCGCACCACAAGACCCTTCCTCCTCTATTCAACCAGCCCAACCACCGCCTAGTACCCCTCCAGCCACCACCACCACCCCTGCCACCGAGCAAAATCCCAACCTTGGTTCCTCACCTCTGCCACCCCCTTCTCGTGCTTCACCAACACACTCCCCAGTTCACTCTCCCATTCTTGATTCAGGCGCAGAACTACCCCCATCCTCTCCCCTACCCGACCGTCCCAAAGCAATTCCGACCAACCCCGACCTCGAAACTGGTGCCGAAACCGAGACCGAGACCGACCTGGGATCGTCTAAACCCGCTCCGTTTACCGTGCAAGTCCTTCAACGTAACCTAAGCGAGGACATGTTCAGATTTACAGAAGACGGTGTGGTTGTGCTTGAATCCGTGTCATCGACTTCATCTCCCCCCGAAGAAAATGCGGCTGCCGTACCGGTGGAAGCAGAGTGGGTGATTCAAGTGAAAGATTGGAAGTGGTCGCCCAGAGGGGCAATCATTGTTTGAAAAACGAAAAATATGCCACCACTTACGCTGCTGATGTTCTTGACAACGACAAATACTGACGATAAAAGTCATAATCATGCTATGATATATTCTCCTTTTTTCTTCCTTTTCATCTCTATTCTCTATTCATGATTTTTTTTCGATTTTTTTCTTGGTGTTTTATCGTATTGCTTTATTTACCATATTTCTATCTTGTTGCAGTGTAACCAATAGATCAATTATCCTCCCTCATCCCATTCCATCAACGAAGATGGCATGACCAATAATTAATAAGCATTCGTAGGTCCAATATATCCAACTTTCGTTATTCCAGTTATGGAATATGTTGTATCCAGTTCTCATTCTCTTTTTTGCCCGACAATTTACATAGTGATATCCGAAAGGGTCCGTCAGTTTGAAATGCAAACTCGTAGTCGCATTTGGAAGTTTTGTTTCCGGATATAGTACTGTGCATGTTGTATTCCACAAGTACTAGTGTGTTCATGCTTGACCACCCGAACATTTTCGTATATTGATGGGGAAGACGCACGCCCTCGACTGTATCAGTTAATCCTCCCCTGAGCTTCTTCTTGAACCTCTTTTGTCAGCATGGTTACCCACTGGCACCATACATATACCGAATCCCCGGCCTCGAAGCCATAGTCAGCTTCGACCTCTTCGAGGTGGGGAAAGTAATGGTGCAAATAGCGAGCAAACACATAGGCGGTTGAGACCGTGTCGCTCACTGGGATGTTAGATTCATGATCCTCATCCCCACTTACTATCGGGGCTATCATGATCGTTCGGAGAGGATGGGCCATCTTCTCTGTATGCATAGTGATATTGCGCATTGCCTGAACGTGACATGCCCCCATGTCAACCATAGCAGATATGCACAATTGTTGCAGTACAGGAAACAGGGAGGCAAAAGAGGCGATGTGTGATGCATGCGGATATGGCACGCCTAGAGGGGGTACGTGTGACCTGATTTGAAGAAGTCGAAGAGTGCGATGGCATTTACTCGTTGCCAGAATATCCAATGTCTCCTTGTCAATATAGTCCACGTCCAGTACAAGTGTATCGAGCTGTGGTAACAACTGTGACATATGTTTGACCACGTCCTTGGATAAATAAATTGTAGTAGCATTAGTTGTGATGTTGAGTTCTTGTAGAGTGTCTGAATGCATCTGCGCAAGCATCCCAAAGCACATGCCCATCAAAATCTTGTCTGTGGTCGATTTCTGCTTCATGATAGACAATGAGACATGATGAAGGAGTTTGAATGACATCATTTGTAACATCCGCAGAGCTGTTGCTGCGGAACTTGTAATCCGGAATAGTCGTAAAGATTCAAAAGACAGGACCGTGGATGATGATCCTTCGGGTAGAGTAAACGCATCTAAATCTTCCAAATGCATTTCAAGATTCTTCAAATTTTCAAGTCCAGAAAGAGGCCTCAGGATATCTGCTGAAAAGCCTGTCAAAGGGGGGTCGAGGAAAAGTTTCAGACTCTCCAGTCGTCGGAAGCGCCCGAGAAGGTTGAAGCAAATTGCATCTAGTTTTCCATCTAGGTTTATTTCCCGGATGTTCGAACAATTGATGGAGATGTCATGCAGTAGTGAGAATGGAACAGGGAGGGGCGAAAATTTGACGAAATCCAAAACGGAAAGTGTCGGGGATGGCATGAGGGATAAACTCGGAATATCGTCATTACGAATAGTATCAAACCGAATACGCAGTTTCGCGAGTGCAGGAAATATTTGGAAATTACGGAGTTTCGCGAGTGACATGTAAATCTGGGGTGAAATAATTTCGCGGAAACTTCCCAACACAAAGGTTCGAATCCTTCGCACATATAAATCCATCCGAAGAAGATGTTCTTCCGAAATAGGTTCAGTGATTGTCTAAAAAATGAAAACCCATTGAACATATCTCCTACAAGCACATAAATATATACGCTAAACAGTGAAGCATACTCACAAACAATGTACTGGAAGGGTCCGAGCTCTTCGTCACCACAGAAATGAGACGTATTATCGGGACCCATGAAACGATCGTTTCCCATAGAACATTCATAGCAGGATCGTAGAAATCTTTACAGGTAAGTGAGGCCCATAGCAGATGACTCGACTCGGGGAATGGGACGTCCAAGTATCTAAGGCACATCATAGACCACATCACAAGCTCGAGCAGTTCGTGGTTGCGTAGGACTCTTGACTGGGCACACTCGACGTTGTTGGGGTTTGTATAGTTTGCGAGTTGATGGAGTGGATTCGACGAGGCACTGGATACGCGGAGAAATACTCAGGCAACTCATAAGCGCTCAAGACGTTGAGATACATACATTTCGACACTGCCCGCTAACCTTTCGTCCTGAAGCACAGCGATAGATAGAATTCGGTAAGAAAATGAACCCATGAAATGATAAAACTTCAACTATACTAACATGTTTGATTTCTAGCTCCATTAGCCTCACGTTGGAGAGCTAACAGGGGAGAGAGAATAGCAACTTTGAACGAGTACAATACTACCAGCGTGGCTGGGAGTAAGCCCCAGTAACTGACGAATCACATGGAACCGCATGCATGGCATGATTTATCGCGGTCTGCTGATCCAGGTTGCATGTACAGGAGCCGAGCGATTTTCCAAGAATGATTTGCGCAACTACAGCAAAGAAATAATAGATTTCGAAGCAATGTCCAAGTAGATTGGGGTTCAGAATCTGAGGCCAGGATTATGATATGCACATTGAGTGCGCTGATCCAAGGACTCCCAAGTTCTGTCCACTGTTCGAGAAACCTGGGTAGTATGTACATGCGATTTTTTCAAGACTTGGACGTGAATTCAGCTAGAAGTCTCCGAAGTAAAGTACATGTATCAGGACGTCAAAAACGACCATTTCCAAGGTAAATACGGTGAGTATTGGTTTATAACGCATTCACTGCTGCATGAATTTTTTGCTTTCAGCGGGTATAATCGTAATAGATAAATCCCATTATAATTTAATATAATTCATGATTCACCAGCTTACCCCAGGGGAGGGTGACAATGTAAGGTTCCAAACTGTACGACTTACTGTCACTTACATGATAAGTGCGACTTCATTTGGTCCGTATAACGGTTGGCATAGTCTAGAAACAATGACCTTCGTCAAATAGTAGATAGATAATATCGTTTTATTCATGATCTCGTAACGATACAATTACTCTACAGAATACGAGTTGGAAATCACAAGTACGAGTTAGCGATCAGTCGCAGTATACTGAACGCAAGATTCGAACCATTTTTTTGCCAATTCCCGTTCCCGTTTCCGAACAGCCTGGTGGGCCTTCACCAGAGCTTTCACCTCTTCGAACCACGGATTCGCAGGCGCAGGAAAGTCAAGTTTCTTCAACCGAGGGAATAGGCTGTCTATATATTGCGAGACAACTATCGCTTCCTTGTACGTATATGTTTGCGTACTTTCCGACAGGTGCGTAGCCCTGGTATGTATCGGTAATATTTCCAGCTCTTCGAGATTATGTCCAGCCATTACCAAGGGATCCGCAAGGGAAGCTTCCAACATCTGTGTGTCGTTCGCACTCTCCAAGATATCCACAAGCGATACAGCAAGCTTTCTGAGGTTCCTAAAGTGTTCGGCGAACTCGCGCAGGTCGTGAAGAAATAGCCCAGTATCGTTCGCTGGAAGTTGGTAGCACTTGAGGCGTAGAATTTTCAGAAGCTCACACTCCCGGAAACGATTCCGAATCGTAGACTTGGTCATCGACAAGACGGGGATGTCCAGATGTTGCAGGTCCTTGCACGAATGCAGCACGACAGATGAGTCGAGTTCCAACAGTGCCACCTTGGGATTTGGGACTTGTCCTAGTACCACAAAAAAAATGAGAGCGGGCAATATGCCGAGCTCAGAGCACCGTGAAAGACAGCTTTGGATGGAAGGAACGAGACTGTCGGAGAGAAATTCAAGCAGGAGGTTATCGAGGTGTGCGAAACGAATGGATTGCAGAAAGTTGTAAATATTGTTTGCCGAACCGCTCAAAACGATTTTGCGGACAGATTCGAACATCACGGCCGATGTTGGTGTCGATTCGATGCGTGAGTTATTTGCTGAACAGATGGTCAAAGTTTCCAAGCTTCTGAGTTGCGACAGTTTCTTCAAGAAATCGGCCGTAAACGTCGTATCCACGACGTTGAAATGGATAGATTCCAGGTTGGTTAGGCCAACCAGGAGGTCAAGCATGGCTTGAGTGAGCTTTCCGCATAGAGATAGTTTCCGTAATGATGGAGCAATAGGCAAATGATGCGAGAGAACGGAAGCCGCGACAATTTCTGTTGCTGTGGTTATCCCGCTTACTTTGAGAACAGATAAGTTTGGCGATGTTGTCAAGTATAAGGCATAGATGTTATCAGGAGACAGCTGGGATAACTCTGGGATGTACAGCGCTGCAAGAGCTGGAAACAGGGTGTCCATACAGCAGAATTGTGACATGGAAAAATTGATGTGAGCGGAAACGGACTCGGAAAACTTCTTGATTGTGAGATTCCTGACGCGCTTGGTATAGGAAAGCAATCGTTGCATGCCTGATTTTGTTATTACTCCCGTCGTTGTCTTTCTCGTCCAAGTCAGATTTTTGAAAGAAAGAAGAAGCATCATGATAACTCACATATGTAGAACCATCATTTTCTAACAGAATAGTTGGTATTACGCGGAGAAAAGCCGTCCACGAGTCCATACATCGCCATAACACATCCATGGCAGGTTCATAAAACGCCTTACAGGCAAGAGCTGTCCATAAGAGGTGCTTGCTTTCCGGAGCGGGCATGCGCCCTGGCCCTGAATAGTGTTTACGTTTTGGCCATACATAGAAGTAGTCGAATATCTGACGAAGAAGGTCTGGGTTGGTCATAACCTGAGATTGGGTAGTCTGCCACATCCCTGCACTCCTTTAGATTGATCAATGTTCAATTTTTGAGCATCTTACTCACTCATACTTGATCCGGTTTGTATATTCGACATATGATCCTAGAATAAGGTTGGGTGATAAGTAGCAAACCCTTGGAAGGAGAGTAATGGTAAGGATGAACGTGTTGAAAGAAAATCCGAACGTGAATAACCCTAACCTTATCCAAAAGAAAGCCATGTTATGCATACAATCAGTATCTGAGACGTCCATACTTAGCCCGATTCTACTCGCGACGAGTGCAGCTACTTATGTCTTTCTGAACTCAGACTTACCTGGGGTCACATCAGATCCCAATACTTCTTGAAATCGCTTGAATGGCCATTTATGCGCAAACAACAGCGAGGAAAGCTATACACACGGGTTAGCATGAAATGTTCAAGTAAGCACGCTATTTATTGATTCTTTTATAGCAAACTTACCGTGGCTTTTCGTAGGTTGCAATATTCTCAGATCTTGGTTTGCATAATTTCGTACATGATGACGAGAATGTTTTACATGATTGTAGGGGATTGCCACTTGTAAAAAGTGTGCATTGTTTGTCTGAAGTTGTTGGGAGGAAAGGACTCGGAAAGCAAGGAAAAGATAGCAAGGCAAGACTTTTCCTTTTCCCTTTCCTCCTATATATTACACTCCAGGCCGGGCCGCTTCCATAGACTCCGAGTCCCATCTAGGTTCCTCTGAATCCGTCTCTGCTCTGCAGAGGCTCACCGAGTTGACACAACCCGATTTTGACGAGAGCTCGACCCATCCAGACTCCAGAGGCACTTTACACGCATATATGCATGCACCGAGCTTGTCATTCACTATCGTGATATTTGTGCCACGATATCTCTCTTTTAGTCAATATGCAACCTACAGATATCAATTGAGGAGAGCGTTGAACGTGGGTATTGGTTTAAAAAAAATTTCGCTTACAACTGCCATGGAAAAATCTTGTTTACTTGGTACATATCTTTAAGTCCACGATAGATGGTAACACTAAGTTAACACAAGATACACTACTCACATCATATTGGTTTGTTGTACAAGCTGCAGATCGTACATAGTCTGCGTAATGTAATATACAGATATTTCACTAGGAAAGAAAACACAAGCACCAGGCTTACAAGCTTCTGTTTACCGATTCCCGATTCCGAACATCCTGGTAGGCCTTCACCAAAGCTTTCACCTCTTCGAACCACGAATTTGTAGGCTCAGGGAAAACAAGCTTCTTCAACCGAGGGAATAGGCGGTCTATATATTGCGAGACGATTATCGCTTCCTTGTACGTATATTTTCTCGTACTTTTCGACAGGTGTGTAGGCATGGTATCTATCGGTAATATTTCCAGCTCTTCGAGACCATGTCCAGCCATTGCCAAGGGATCCGCAAGGGAAGCTTCCAACATCTGTGTATCGTTCGCACTTTCCAAGATATCCGCAAGCGATACGGCAAGCTTTCTGAGGTTCTCAAAGTGTTTGGCGAACTCGCGCAGATCGTGAAGAAGTAGCCCAGTATCGTTCGCAGGAAGTTGGTAGCACTTGAGGCGCAGACTGAGCAGCCGCTTACACTCCCGGAAACGATTCCGAATTGTAAACTTCGTCATCGACAAGACGGGGATATGTAGTTGCCATAGGTTCTTGCACGAATGTAGCACGAGAGATGAGTCGAGTTCCAACAGTGCCACCTCGGGATTGGTGAATGGTCCTACGTCGAAAGAAAAGAGAGCAGGCAATATGCCGAGCTCAGAGCACCTTGAAAGACAGCTTTGGATGCAAGGACCGGGACTGTCGGAGAGGAAACGAAGCCTGAGGTAAACGAGGTCTGCGAAACGAATGGATTGAAGAAAGTTGTAGATATTATTTGCAGAACCGCACAAAACGATGTTGCGGACGGACTCGAACATTACGGCCGATGTTGATATCGATTCGATGCCTGAGTTATTTGCTAAATAGATGGACAATTTTTTCAAGCTTCTGAGTTGCGACAGTTTCTTCAAGAAATCGACCGTAAATGTCGTATTCACAACGATAAAGGAGAAAATTTCCAGGTTGGCTAGGCCAACCAAGAGGTCAAGCGTGGCTTGAGTGAGCTGTCCTGATAGAGTGAGTTCCCGTAATGATGGGGCAGCAAGCAAATGATGTGAGAGAACGGAAGCCGCGACCATTTCTGTTGTTGTTGTTATCCCGCTTACTTTGAGAACAGATAAATTTGGAGATGTTGTCAAGTATAAGGCATTGAAGTTATCAGGAGACAACTCGGACAACTCTGGGATGTACAGTGCTGCAAGAGCTGGAAACAGGGTGTCCATACGGCAGAATTGTGAGATGGAAAAATTGATATGGATGGAGACGGACTCGGAAAACTTCTTAATTGTGAGATTCCTGACGCGCTTGGTATAGGATAGCAATCGTTGCATGGTTGATTTTGTCATCACTCCCGTCGTTGTCTTTGACATCCAAGTCAGATTTTTGAAAGAAAGAAGAGGTATCATGATAACTCACATATGTAGAACCATTATTTTCTAACAGAATTGTTGGTATTACGCGGAGAAAAGCCGTCCATGAGTCCATACATCGCCATAACACATCCATGGCAGGTTCATAAAATGCCTTACAGGCAAGAGCTGTCCACAAGAGATGTTTGCTTTCCGGAGCGGGGATGCATCTTGGGCCTGAATAGCCTACGCCTATTGGCCATACATAAAAGTAGTCGAATATCTGACGAAGAAGGTCTCCGCTGGTCATAACCTGAGATTGGGCAGTCACTGCCACATCCCTGCACCCCTTTAGACTGATCAATGTTCAATTTTTGAGCATCTTACTCACTCCTGCTGGATGCGGTTCGCAGATTCCATATATGATTCTAGAACAAGGTCCAGTGATCAGTAGCAAACCCTTGGAAGGAGAGCTGAGTAAGAGCAAGGATGAACGTGTTGAAAGAAAATCTGAATGCTAATAACCCTAACCCTAATCCAAAAGAAAGCCATTGATACAATCAGTATCTGAGACGACCATAGCACGAATCTACTTGCAAAAAGTAAGTCCACCTTATACATATTTCTTTCTGAACTCGGACTTACTTGGGGTTCTATCAGCTCCCAACACTTCTTGACTTCTTGAAATCGCCTGAATGCCTGTTTGTGCGCAAACAATAGCGAGGAAAGCTGTACGCACAAGTTAGCATGAAATGTTCAAGTAAACACGCCAATTATCGATTCTTTTATAGCAAACTTACCTTGGCTTTTTGCAGGTTCCAATGTTCTCTTGATTTGCATGATTTTGTACACGACGAGGAGAACATTTTACATCTGTGTAGAGGATTGCTTGATTGGAAACAAATGAACCAGAAGTCCCCCACCTCTTTCCCGTACCTCCCATCCTGCAAGCACATCTTCGGTGTAAAATAGACCACTACCTCCCGTCAGGCAATCGTACGTTCGCACCAGCTCAGGCCACTTCCTCCAGTTCTGTCGGCATGCAGTGTTTTCGTTAGCCTCCCTGACGGATTTCAGGCTTCTTAGTGGCCGGTTCGCAACCGGTTCATATGTTTTATTTCAACTGGTCGCCAGTTCTCGGAATGACAATGATCGATAAAGAACAAAAAACGCCATATCGCCACCTGGGTTTTTAAGCCTTCCATCCCCTCCAACGTCTCTTTTCCTCCAACCACCATCATCACCTACTCGCCCGTCTTCCAAGGCGACTTACCTCAAGCCTTTATCGTCTAACTCTCGCCATGGGTGGACACAACTCATGACCATGGTCGCTCAAACATAACCATCGTCACTTTCGATGGCATAACATCGGTGCTTTCATCACTATTGGAGCGAGCGTTGTCTTTCTCAGTACGTTTGCTTACATCGCTTTTAGCGGTTCATCTGACCAACCTCTCTACCTTAGTACCGCGACGTCTTCGCTTATCATTTTCGTCCAACTGTGCTCTGCGATCATGGATTTGGAATGCCGTTGCTGGTATGTTTATCACCTTTGATAGTTGATCGTTGTCCTGATCAATCCCTTCTCTTTTTGTAGTATTACCAACAGGTAATGCTCATGTGTGGCCGAGTTTGGTCAGCCTCTGGCGTGTCGTTCTTGGCAAGTAATCCTCCCGCCGTTGCGAATGTAATCTTGAGGTTAATGAAATTCGTACAGCCGCTAATCAAAAGGCTTGAACGAGCGCCTCCCGGCCTCCCGCCGCATCATCTTGAACGGCCTTCCTATTGGCGGACAGGCGTTGCCCGGTGCGGGATAGACAACATTTGGGTTATGTTTGGAAGCCTTAAGTATCTCGATCTCAACATATGTTGAGCGTGCACTGCTTGAGCACCCCGTTCCTCTGGCGCCGAAGTTGTCCTTTCTCCGCCGGGTTAGATAGCCTTGCTCGATATAGGCGGTTCCCATTGAGGATCAGAGAAGACAAGAGGTTCAGCGAAGGCACGAAATTTCAAAGGCCTTCCTATCGACAGCGGATGGGTTCTGCCTGGTGTGGGCTAGACAACGACTTTTGGGTTCATGTTCGGAAGACTCGAGTATGTTGATCTCAACACACGTTGAGCGTGCACTGCTCGAGCACCCCGTTCCTCTAGCGCCAATGTTGTCTTTCCCCCAGGTATGACAGTCTTGCCTCGATACAGGCACGGAGAAAGCGTGCGTAATAAAGGATACAAGATCGATTACGCAAAGGGACCAAATAGCCTGCTCCGCAGGTGAAACTTGAAAGGCGGAGAAATAAAAGCCATATAAATTGTAAAATGCAATACTAGCGCACCGTCCACCTACGCTACTAGTCTATGTACTTTGACATGCAATACTGGAAGACGTCGCGGAAGAATGCTGCCCGTTGTGAGGTATTGCATATATCGGGCAAGGCACGAACCTTCAGCTTCGAAGACCTTCCTACAACGCCTTTGAGTTCATGTTGTCAATCTCAATATACGTTGAGCATGCACTGCTTGAACACTCCGTTTCTCTGGCGCCAATGTTATCTTATGACAGCCTGGCTTCGATTAGGCGTAGAGAAGACGTGCTCGGGAAAGGGTTATGGAAGAGCGAAAGGGAGTCCGCAGAAGCAGGAAATCGAAATACTGAGCCATAACACCCGAGTATTTGTGATCCGCCGCCTTTGGCGTACTGTAGATGAACGATGGATAAGGAAGAACAATCCAGTGCATTGTCGCTCTGGGAATGGGAATTATTGACCAATGGCTCCAGGAACACCTCGTTCGTCAGGAAACCTTATTACCGCATAGCATCTCCGACTGGATTGCATGACAAAAATCACCTATTTTTACAAGCTGGAACGGTCAGATCTTTAAGATTATTGAGGAATGACTGGTGATATGCGTGTAGGGTACGTTTTCCAATTCACCTTTTGGTTTCTGAATCATATATCTAATGCTCCCCTCCACCGAGGAAACGTAGACGGAAGATGTGGAAATGGCTGACACTACTGCTTCGAGCTCAACTCCCCTTTCTAATACCGTGTCACCCAACGATCCTCTTCGACCAGTTATCCTCGAACCAGTAAGAAAGTTATCTGCTGTCACCAAGTGTTCGCGTCCTTTCTGAACCTACAGCATCTGCCGATAACCAGGCCAGGCCAAGAACAGGAGCAGGATGAAAAGGAAGCAGTGCCTAATGCAGAAACCACCTACCGTGCAGGTCCTTCAACGTAACCTAAGCGAGGACATGTTCACATTCACAGAAGACGGTGTGGTTGTGCTCGAATCTGCGTCATCGACTTCATCTCCCCTCGAAGAAAATGCGGCAGCCGTACCGGTGGAAGCAGAGTGGGTGATTCAAGTGAAAGATTAGAAGTGGTCGCCCAGAGGAGCAATCCATGTTTGAAAAACGAAAAATACGCCGCCACTTACGCTTCTGATGTTCTCGACGACGAGAAATACTGACGATAAAAGTCATAATCATGCTATGATATAATCTACTGTTTCTTCCTTTTCATATTTTTCTTGCTCTATTCTCTATTCATGTTTTTCTATCTTTCTTGGGGTTTTTATCAAATTGCTTTATTTACCATATGTTTATCTTGTTGCAGCGTAACCAATAGATCAATTATCCTCCCTCTTCCCCTGAGTCCATCAACGACGATGGCCCAACTCCCTTCCGCATATGTATCGTTTAGTCCGTAAGAGTTTGTGAGTTTGTGGAGAAGTTCCGCTTGATTGTTTCATAATTATGAAATGTGTTGCATCTTATTCTCATTCTCGACAATTTAGTGGTACCCAAAAGAGTCCGTCTGGCTGGATTCGAGTTGAAGCTGAAATTTCTTAGTCGCATTTGGAAGTTTTGTTTCCAAATATAGTACCATGCATGGCGGTAATAGGTTTTAATGAATGTTCGTACTCGAAGACTTCTGACTCACACATATTGAAGGGGAAAACACACATTCTTAATTGTTACTATATTATATTTGATTAACAAGAGATAATCAAATGCTTTTAAATACCGTTCAGGATTCTTTCCTTCCCAACCAGTACATAAGCAAATTTGGAAGAAAGACAATCTCCTAATATAATGCTTTTCCATCGCATCAAATTGATACACGATTCAAATACCGCACAGCCTCTTTTGAAAATGCATTTCTTTCATTTGTCAGAGTATCAGTTAATCTTGGCTTGGACTTCTTCGTGAATCTCTTTTGTCAACATGGTTACCCATTGGCACCATGTGTGTACCGATTTCGTGAGGCTATAGCTACTAGCTCCAACCTTTTTGAGATGGGGAAAGTTATGGTGCAAATAGCGAGCAAACACATAAGCGGTTGCGACCGTGGCGCTCACAGGGATGTTAAATTCGTGATTGTGGATCCCATACGCTATCGGGTATATCAAAATGTTTTGAAGAGGATGAGCCATCTTCTCTGTATGCATAGTGATATCACGCATTGCCCGAACGTGGCCCGCACCCATGTCAACCATAGCGGATATGCGCAATTGTCGCAGAACGGGAAACATAGAGGCAAAAGAGGCGATCTGCGATGCTTGCGGATATGGCACGCCTGCAGGAGGTGTGTGCGACCTAATAAAAATAGATCGGAGAGTGCGATGGCATTTACTCATAGCCAGTATATCCGATGTCTCCTCGTCAATATAGTCCACGTCCAGTTCAATTGCTTCGAGCTGTGGTAATGATTGTGTCAAACATTTCACCACGTCCTTGGATAAATAAATTGTAGTAGCATTACTTGTGATGCTGAGTTCTCGTAGAGTGTCTGAATGCATCTGCGCAAGCATCTCAAAGCACATTCCCATTAGGACCCTGTCTGCGGTTGAATCCTGCTCCGCGATGCACAATACTATATGACGAAGGTTTTTGGACGACAAAATTTGTAGCAGATGCAGAGCTGTTGACGCGGAACTTGTAATTCGGAAGACTCGTAAAGATTCAAAAGATATGACCGTGGATGATGATCCTTCGGGTAGAGTAAATGCGTCCAAATCTTCCAGGTGTAATTGAAAATCCTTCAAATTTTCGAGTCCAGAAAGAGGCCTCAGGATTTCTGCTGAAAAGCCTGTCAAAGGGGGACTGAGGAAAAGTTTCAGAATCTCCAGTTGCTGGAAGCTCCCAAGAAGGTTGAAGCACATTGCATCCAAGTTCCCATATAGGTATATTTTTCGGATGTTTGAACAATTACGGGAGATGTCATGCAGCAGTGAGAATGCGACAGGGATGGGCGAAAAATGGGTGAAATCCAAAACGGAAAGTGTCGGGGATGGCAAAAGGGAAACACTCGGGATATCGTCATTACGAATATCAGGGAAACATATATGCAGATTTACGAGCGCAGGAAATATACGGAAATTGCGGAGTTTGGCGAGCGCCGTGTAAATCTGGGGTGAAATATCTTCGCTGGAACTATGCATCTCAAAGGTTCGAATCCTTCGCACATATGAATCCATCCGATGCAGATGTTCTTCCGAAATAGGTTCAGTCATTGTCTACAAAAATCAAGACGAATGAGATATGTGCAAACCCATATATATATACGCAAAATGTAAGAATTATATTCACAGACAAGGTATTAGAAGAGTCTGAACTCTGCGTCACCACAGAAATGAGACGTATTATCGGGGCCCACGAAATGATCGCTTCCCATAGAACATTCATAGCAGGATCGTAGAAATTCTTACAGGTAAGTGAGGCCGATAGCAGATGACTCGACTCGGGGAATGAAACCTTCAAATCTATATAGGAAGTAGAGGTCATAGTAGACCGCATCACAAGTTCGAGCAGTTCGTAGTTGCGTAGGACTCTTGATTGGGCGGACTCGGCATTGTTAGGGTTTGCATAGTTCGCGAGTTCATGACGTGGATTCGACGAGCCACTAATTGGGCGGAAAAATACTCAGTCAACTAATAAAGCGTTTTCGTACACATTGATATGCTTACACTTCAATGCCCATTGGCTTTTCGTCCTGAAGAACCATGATGAAAGGGTTGGAAAATGAACCACGAAACGAAAAACTCAACTGCAATGCCATCTTTGATGTTCAGCTCCATCGGCGAAAGCCTTCGAGCACATGATTGACGCGGTCTGCTGACCCAGGCTTGACCCAGTCGCGTAACGCAGACGCGAGAATAAATCACTAAACTTGAGAGGATTGATACCACGTTGCTCTCAATTTGAGTAAGGATTCGAGCAATTCTAAGAACTATTCACATAAGGGCAGCAAAAATTGATAGATTCTGGATAGATTTTGAAGCGAGATCCAAGTTGATGTCGATGACTCCAGACGTATCTAATTCTGCTGCCACCGGGTACATGCCTTGCAACACAAGTCACGACCATCCAAACGCCTACGCTCACGTTGAAGCTCCATGACCACAGATTCCACTGCCTCCCGCCAATTTTCGTCGATTGCTGAGAAACGTGACAAGTTCACGGCCCTGAGATGAGGGAACAGATAGTTTAGATAATTTCCGACGACCAGTGCATTGAAGGCAGTGAGCGTGTCAGGGTTGTTTTGTAGGAGCTCATAGGCTGGATCTTTTGATCCAAGAGGTCGAAGGACAACTTCTTGGAGGCCGTGACATCTCCTTTCTCCCTTCATCTTGGTCTGCATTTTTTCTATTTCTTCTTTGCTCATGTCAAGCGCCACTGGTATTTGCAATGTTTCAATATTCAACAACCGATTCTTAATAACGAACAGTTTTGATAAATGAGTTGGTATGTTCAGGCCGCTCGCTCGTTGAGTTACATATTTGAGAAGTTTCAGATTCGTGCTGTATCTTTGATTGCATAGTTTTTCCAGATTGCTGTGAAGGGAACTGTTTGTTTCCGCAGAAATCCTTTCGAGTTGTGCCCCATATTCTCCCAGATGTTTCATCATTACATCCCTCCTAATGACGGAAGTTGTGTCTGAAGAAATGTCAATCGACTGTAGCGATTGATAGACCCCCATTGCCTCAAGAGAAGACAAGCATCCCTCTGGAAATGTGGCACCGCCTTCAGGCGTTGATGTGAAGTCGAGGCTCAGCGAAGAGATTTTGCCGAGTGACATATTGCGGAGTATGTAATAGATGGCATTCGAAGGGCCATGCATTTGAAGGGTTTCCAAGGAAGGGAACTTGATAGATTTTGGGTCGTGACCAGGATTGTCCAGATGGATGGGTTTTGTCATAGAAACATGCAAAAACTTGAGATGCTGGTTCATCGACAGCTTCTGCATGAATGAAATCGACATGTCCGTTTCTACGGTATTGATTTCTAACTGTTCGAGGACGTTGATATTCAGGAGGGTGTTCAGACACATATCAGTGATGTAGCCGTCCAGCACGACGCTCCGCACATTGCGACAGTGTGATGCCACCATATGAAGGATAGATGCCGCGATAACTTCCGCATTAGACGGTTGAATTAGGCGGATTGCAATGCTGGTGAGTGTTGGGGAAAAAAACAAGGAGAGTGGAAGCATGCCAGAGAGGCATATTTCTGCGAAGTTGGTTATGTCCAGTGTTAGAAGGGCGGGGAATAGCTTGAAGTCGTGGAAATGCAACAAGGAAGCATAGATGTGAGGAGACACAGACTCGATAAAAGGAGCGAGGCTGAAGTGCCTGATTCGACACGTGTACGAGCTCAGTCTTTCCAAGTGCGTTCCAAGTATTACCTCTGAAGTCGTCTGGAAGCAATACAAATGGTTTAAAATGCATAGATATACTAGGAGAAAATTTTCACTCACGTAGACACCAGCGACTGCATTTTCGTCTTTCGTCAAAGTAGGAATAAGGTGGAGTATGGCCGGCCAAGAGTCCATGCATTTCCATAAGGAATTCATGGCAGGGTCAAAGAAGGCTCGACAAGTCAAGGATGCCCATAAAAGGTCTACACTATCAGGTTGTGAAAGTGGAAGATGAGGAGCCAAGGACGAAGACGCGTCGATCATAAAAGACATAATCAAGTCTAATAATTCGAAGTTGCGCAAAACTTTTGCTTGGGCAGATTCCCCGCTAGCAATATTCTGACAGTTGGCACCTTGTTGATTCGGCGTCGAATCTGCCTTTTCTTCATCGTGGTGTCTAATAAAACACAAAGAGAGCGGTTCATATGAAAAAGAAAAAATAAGGCAGACATGTGCACGCACTCGAGAGTCAGGTCAGGTGTGTCAGCCTCTATGGCCATGGAAATATCTTCTGCTGAAAATTCCATTATCACTAAAGCACAACTCATACGATCAGGTCAACATCACATGACCAAAAATGTCACCAGCGTGACATTTTACTCAAATTTGGCAGGCGAAAAGTACAATTTCCTTTGGGGCACTCGCAATTTGGGACAAATAAAAAATCTGTTTGCAACAAAATGTAGATATTTTGAATACAAAACTTTTCTTGCAAAGAAAATTTCCAAAAAAGGTTCAAATAAGGTGCCCCATGGGATCCGATTTGGACGCGTCCTAACTGGGGTTTGCTAATTACGGACGCGTCGTCGCGTCTCTCCGCACAGATCCTTTTTTTTTTCAGTGTGTTGCTCACCACATGCCTACAAAAAGAAAATATAATCCTACAGGAAACCTATCCGGCTTTACAAATGTGTCGAAAAAAAAGCGAAAAATAGCAAAGAAAAAAGATGAAAAAGATAATTCATTAGGGGGTCAAGAAAAGGTGCGTCGCGTTTTTCCTACCCCATTTTTGTGTCATTTGAATATGCAAAGATGGATCTAGGCAGTGACATGACCTGCAAAAGTTCTGGCTGTGCAGAAAGTTCCAATTTATTGCACGAGTCAAGAGAACCACTGGGCTTATATTTTCACAGAATTAAACTTACATGTTTATATAATGTAAACTACGTTTTTATGTACTATTCAACATGTAGATATCAGCATGTGCTATAGTGCTACGTCGCATTGTGCAGTGTATGCGTCTTCCAATGCAAGTCGGCGAAGTCCGGTCACACAAAATCACGATCATGTGATGTTGACCTGATCGTATGAGTTGTGCTTTAGTGTAATGGCAAACACAGTCGTCAAACAGTTTCCGAGTCTCTTGATTGAGGTTTCGTTCAGTGCGGGTGGTAAGCAATTTCTCACAGAGAGGCAAAAAAGGGTCAATGATAATCATATATAAAACAGAACAGAACAACCCAATATCTTATTCGCCGGGAAAGTGACGCGTTATAAGGGATACGCGGTAATTAAAGCGCGTCAGACACAGTGCAAAGCCAGCCAAAAAAAAAAAAAAAAAAAACCACAGAAAAGGACACAGAAAAGGCGAAAACACGTAGTTTTTTTTTTTGATGTACGCATTTAAAAGGGGTATTACAATGATTTCATGATGAGAAAAGCCCATCAGCAGTAAAACTTCGAGAGAGCAAGCCAAAGGAGAAGTGTCACAGGGATAAGTTTCATACCCACACTTTGGCCTTGTTTGTTCGGGGCAAGTGCCCGGCCGGACCCCTCATACCACAGAATTGCGAACGGAGCGAGCAATCATTGGAAGTAGATTGAAGGATTATACCAGGTCGTATGTATCTATTCAATGAAGGGGGCAAATAGTTGCCTATGCAGTATGCAGATCAGTGAGGTGCTTGCTAGTAAAGTGAGGATAAAAGTGAGATTGCACAGGTAGATTTGTGCATCTATAAGATTTTTAAATGGAGTCGCCAAAATCTAGGTGTAAATGGGCTAAGCGTAGGTAACTAAATGAATGGGTCATCAGCCTCTTGGGCACGTTGCCGTTCGTTCCGAAATTCCTGCATCAATGACGTGACCGCCTTGCACCAGGAGGGATCCAAATCCTGGAAAGATTGGGCTTCAAGCGACTTCAGGCAAGGGAAAAAGTGGTCAAGGTAACGGGCGAGTACGTAGGCGTTTAAAGCAGTCGCATTGGTCACGATGCTGGTTTCAGCTTGCAAAAAGCGATTTCTCCTTCCATTATCCAGTGGGATAAGTTTGAGCGTTTCGAGAGGGTGATGTTTTCTGGCCGTTTCTGCAACCGCTTTCTGCATTGCTTGCACGTTATGCTCGTCGAGACCGAGGACCACAGGAACGGTCAGATCTTCGAGACTATTGAGGGATGACGCGAAAGAAGCTAGTCCCGAGACTTGAGGAAACGTGAGTTCTTCTTCTGTAGGAGCATAACCGCTGACAATCTTCAAAGTCTTCAGATTTTGGAGATTCTTGCTACTGGCGAGACGATCCAGCGTTTCCTTTGTCATCGAGGTAACGTCAAGTTCTACGCTCTCAAGCTGCGTTGAAAAATCTAGGAGGCATCGTAAATCCTTTCGCAAGATGGGGGATAAAACCCCATCAGATGTGATCTTGATGTCTCGCAGGATATCTTTTCCCAGCTCAGCAAGAGTGGCGACACATTTTGAGGCTGCGGTTTTGTCTATACCACGGCACCAAAAGTGAAGATGAACTTTTCTGAGGTCCTTGACTGAAATGCGTTGCAGAATATTGAGTGCGGGTGTCGCTGGACTGGTGATTGACAAGGTTTTCAGTGAGTTGAAACGCAGTTTCGTGACGTTTGGTTGGGAGAGAACAAAGACGGAGAATTTGCCCATGACAATAGACAGACGCTTTAGCGATTCCAGAGTCGAAAGGACCTTCAAAGCATCAGTCGACAAATTTTCCAGGATGAAGTTAAGATGCAAGGTCTTTAATCTCGAAAATCCACATAGCGCATTAATGCACTGTGAGTCAAGCCCGCCTTCCAAAGTAATCATACGAACGTCAGAGGATTTCGCGGAGATATCATGGAGTAATGACGCGGCATATATTTGCACGGGCGCCATAATTCCATGGATAGAAACAGCGGATAGTGTCGGTGAAGGAGTAAGAAATAAACTTGGAATATCTGCGGGACGTATGGAATATAAGGATGGTATCTCGAGTTTCCGAAGGGCGGGGAAAAGCTCGAATTGACGAAGTTTAGCCAGGGAGGTGTGGATATGGGGGGAGACCATTACGTCGAGTCGTGTAATACGAAAGTTTCGAATACGTCGAACATATGAATCTAGCGTTTCTAAATGATGTTCGAATATGGGTTCGGTAGTTGTCTGGGTTTAGAGAATTAGTGACTCTCGAAGAGAAAGAGGAGTGAAACGAACACTCACAAGATGTTTGAAGTTATTCTCCCCCAATGGGTCTGGTCCCGTCATCGAGGTAGTAATGAGGGGTAATATAGGTGTCCACGATGTCACAGATTTCCACAAAATATTCATGGCAGGATCGAAGAAGTTTCTGCACGTCAAGGACGCCCATAGTAGATGTGTCGTGTGAGGCTTAACCATGAATTCTTCACCATTAGAATTGAGTACAACCATGAAGGACATCACTATTTCGAGCAATTCATGATTGCGTAAGACCATGGATTGGGCACATTCTATGTGAGATGGATTTTGATAATGCGACAGGGCGTTGTCTTTGTCCTTGTCGATATCAGTTCTTTATTATTACGTCAGTTTAGTTTTTTGGGTTGCTTATTCCCCAAATATGTCTCGGAGTCGCGCTCGCAAGCTGGGGCAAAGTTCACTCACCTTGCCCTTGCCACAAGAGTCATGTCGAGCTCCTGCGAGTCATTGGGGAGTTCCTCCGCAGAATCCGTTGAGGATGAGGAGAAAACCGGTATAGGAGCCGACGGTGGGTTCATCGCGTCCCTGTAGAACCGACGAGAGAGGATCGATGTCAAGCTTCAAGTTTAAGAAACACCTGAAAGCCTTCGAACCAGCTCATCTTTTGAGACGCGAACAGTCACGCATGCACGTGCATAATCTCGCTAATTCGCAATGTGACATTCCTGAGAGTGACAAGGACGAAAAAGACAGAATTTGCATTATGGTCCAAGGACAGAATAAATCAGCGGCTTTCTAGCTGGCTCAAGTATTGAGATAATTTAGATTCATCTATATGCATTTGCAAAATATAAGGATCAGATGGAAAGGAACTTATACGCGTTCTGTTCGGTACAAGAACAAAAGTCGATAAGTGAAAGAAGATTGGGAATATATAGGTGTCAAGCATGCTGGAAGGCTGCCAGTTCTTACACATGCAGAAATAAGATGGGCGGCAGAAGCGCCTTGCATGCATTTTGAAATGCGACGTAGATACGGCGTAGATGTGATCGATGCACTTGAGGCCTACTCTTCCTCGTCTTCTTCCTCATCCTCATCCTCATCCTCTATCTCATCCTCGTCCTCCCAACCAGCACCAAAAGCAGTATCTTCCTCGTCTTCACTCTGTTCTTCTTGTTCTTCTTCACTTCCACTCTCCTCTCCGTCGTCGTCATCGTCCCGTTTACGCTTGCCGTCTACATCTTTTGTTTGTCCTTCGATATCTCTATCGGCGAGAGTCACACATGTTAGCCTCGTTCCTTTGGAGTCGTATGAGCCTACTGGCTTTATCTGTTGGGGGGTCGATTCTGCGGTTGCCGAGACTGCAGCAATATCATACACATTTACGAAACCGTCAGAAGAGACGGTACAAGCAATTGTGGTGGTTTTTTTCCCTGAAGATTCGGGCAGGGCAATTTCAAGCGTTTGAACTGCTTTTACTCTACAAATGTCTGATCAGCATGATAGTATCAGAAATCTGTGAGAGAAGGAATACCGGTTTGTATGTCCAATCATCTCGGCAATAATTGTCGGAGGTATTGATTCTTTGGGTACATTATAAACTGTGAGTTTGCAGTCCTCTGCAGCGACGAGAAGTAGTTCTCCCTCTTCGCCTACTCGATTGCAAAATTTGGTATCTTGTATACGAGATGGGTGTGTTATGGTATACAGAAGTTCCATGTTCTTGGTTGATTGTCAACTCGCTTGCTAGGAAATTACGTAGAAAAATCTTACTGTGGCGTAAACGTCCATCGTTGAACCAGACTGGACCAGGAACTTAGAACCATCCGTCGACCAGCGCACAAGTTCGCCCTCTATTACCGTAAAGGATTAGTTTGCAGTTTGCTTGTGTACTAAGAAAAGGTTTAATTACCTTTGCCAAGCTTCGTGCTCGCGACACCCTTTCCTCTCATGAGATCCCACATTCTCAGTGCTTTATCTTTCCCTACACTGAGGCCGACTTTTCCAGATGGATGGACAGCGACAGAGTTAACACGACCTTTGTGCCCTTTTAAGGAACGCAGGACTGCCCAATCACGGGCACGGAATAAGCACAAAGTTCCATCCTCCGATGCGGATAGAAGATGCGAGCGGGAGGGGAATAATAAATGTGTTATTGAGCCTTATATGCCAATCAGATCAGTAATGCAAGTAAGCAAAAGGCCTGGTTCTTACCTTCGTGATGCATGAGCCCACCAATCTCTTTCCGTCTCCTAAGATCCCAAACCTTGATGATCTCGTCTGCACTACCCGTTGCAAGCCATTTTCCACCGTGAGGAGATGCAGCTACAGCCTTGATGCACGATACATGGGCCGGGAATATAAAGCATGGTTTCAGCTCAATTTTGATACTCGAATCATCGCCCACAATAATGGTTCCATCCAAGCCATAGAGCAGTTTCTCATATGACCCGGCGATTACTTTGAAGGAGGTCGGCAGAGGTGGATTTTCTTCGCGAGCTTTTCCTTTGCTCTTTTTAGTTTTGGTGACTGTCGGTTCTTTTCCTTTTCTTTTGGGTATATCTTGCACCGATTCTTGTCCTTCAGGCACATCTACGACTTTTTTGGTGGAGGGTTTGTTGTTGGGAATAGCGCGAGTCGTCGTTTGAGGTTTAGCAGAAGACTGACTTCTGCCAGAAGGTGTCGTCTTGGCTTTTTTAGTCGGTCTGTCCTTTATTTTGCTGTCTTGCGTGGATTTACCCATAGAAATTATGTGGAAGAGCAGAATTATTTCAAAAGTCCGGAAATGATGGGCTCGCTAATTTCAAAAAACGAAGTTTGATCCGCAAGAGGATGCCAAATAGGATCACTTCGAACCTGGTCGGCGTCACTTTGACCTCATGATGGACGACTCAATAACTCACCAATTCTTTTTTGAACAATTATTGTGTTCTCAACCAGTGATTGGAAATGAGGACACATGTAATCAAGAAATGCAGTAGACCACAATACCTACGCTGCCATGTGTCCTTTTATTCCACAAGCGTCCAACACCGACAAACTATCGCGTCGAAAAACCCAACAATTAACGCGTTCGTCCATGTATCTGAGCCACCTTCGACGATATCTCGCGGTCTTCCCCTGGCTGGTCTGACTGTGGCCATAAAAGACAATATTGCGACGTCTTCGATGCCCACTACATGTTCTTCTGCCATGCTCAAGGGTGGGTACTTGTCTCATTACATTTTCGCCATTATAGAAAGTCATTGGCCTAAACACAGACTTCACATCACCTTTTGACGCGAAGGTTGTGGAGCTTCTTCGAGGAGCAGGAGCAGATCTTGTTGGAAAGACAAATTGCGATGAATTTGGAATGGGGTATTTATGGGAGTTGCGATGGTCTCCCCTCAACACTCATAAAAGTTTGCAGGTCTCTGAATACCAATTCCATTCACGGCCCCGTCAAGAATCCCATTGGCATGCTGGAAAATAATGATATTTTTGAAGAACGATCTGCCGGAGGTAGCTCTGGTGGAAGTGCTGCAGCTGTTGCAGCGGGAATGTGTGATGCGTGAGCGTGATTTATCTCTCTATTTTTATGGGTAAAGACCAACGTAACTAGCGCTTTAGGAACAGACACTGGAGGCTCTGTACGTCTTCCTGCTTCATATTGTGGTGTCGTTGGATTTAAGCCTTCTTATGGACTCATAAGCAGGTATGCAACATTTCTTTCCATCTGACTTGATATTGACTACTCTGCCTTAGATGGGGTGTCGTTGCCTACGCAGATAGCTTAGATTGTGTTGGTATCTTGGCCAATGATGTGTCTATTGTGCAACGAGTTTTCGGTGAGAAATTTAGCCATAAATTTACTGCCCTAGCTTACTTCCGTTCTCAAAAGATCAGGTTGCAGTGTATGATCTCATGGATCCCACCTCTACGCCTTGGGAAGTCAGGGAAAAGTCACTTATTCACACAACGGAACGGATTTCTTCTCAGGAAACGTCTACATCGATTTTGAACGGACTCAAAGTTGGCATTCCCCAGGTAAAAATCACGCTTTACCTTTACGCCTTCAATGTCCATGAGCTCACTTTTGTTTGAAGGAATATTTTCCTTCTGAAATGAGCTCAGATATTATAGAGCCCGTCCGAAAACTTATTGCACGCCTGAAGTCATATGGAGCAGTCGTGGTTCCGGTCTCTCTGCCGACCACTTCGTACGCACTAAGCTCATACTACGTTCTGGCGACCGCAGAAGCTAGTAGCAATTTAGCACGATATGATGGAGTGCGATATGGTATATACCTTGTAAATCTTATATGGTTAGACAACAAATCTGATAAAACGTAGGATCGTCCCTGACGCAAACTGACTTGCTGGGTCTTCATCAAACGGCTCAAGCATATGCGCGAGTTCGTACAACCTATTTTGGACCTGAAGTCAAGAAGCGTATCTTACTTGGATCTTATGCTCTTTCCACTCAGTAGGCCGCTCTTTTTAAAATTATCAATGGGAGCTGATTCAACATTTCAGAGCTTGCGAATACTACTTTTTCCAGGCACAAAAGGTCCGGCAACTTATTAGGAATGACTTTGACGATGTCTTCAGCATCCCGAACTACTTTTCCGACCCCCTAGGCGTCATAAAGGAAGGGGTGGACGTTCTTCTCCATCCATCTGCCATTCGCACTGCTCCTCTACTGGTCCCCGATGAGAATGAGCGAGAGAAATCAAGTTTAGACTCCTACGTGCAAGATGTCCTCACGGTGCCCGCATCTCTGGCAGGCCTACCAGCCTTATCCATTCCTGTTCTCACAGAAAAAACTCTTCCCGAAACACACCAAACTAAATGGCCTATAGGGGTAAGTATTGTTGGTCAGCGGGGGACAGATGACCTGGTATTGGCAGTAGGCAGTGCGATTTCTGCATGTCAGTAGTTTTTCCGACAATGATAAGAAGGCGCAACACTTTGGAATATCATATATACTGATGTCCCAATAAACTTCTCCAAGTTATCTATCTCAAAAGACATTAACTTCGAATTGAATCTATTCCGTTGTATGTGTTTCTTACTTTTAGACCAAGCTAAAGTGAATTGTGTTGTTAGACAATCTAACACCACTTCTCGGGGCAGTGTCATCCACACTAATAAGGGTGTATGCATCTTCCAATTCCTTGTTTTGGTTCTTCTTGATGAAGCTAGGATCTCATGGCATATATTGCTCTCTCCTGTGGTGATCATCATTCTTTTCATCCCACTGTACTATACCCTACATAAAGTCTATTGCACGCTTACGACCTTTCAATCCCACTGAAATAGGGTTAGTGGCTCCCGCGTCAGTGGGCACGGTTGTAGGAGGCGGAAGAGCAGGAGGAGTAGGATCAACAACTTTTTGAGCTTCAGTCCACATTCCATGATCATTTGCATCCTCAGGTTTGCGATCCTCTTTTCTCTTTTTCTTGGGCCGATCCTTGGGTTGTTTGACCTCCAAGGAATCGTCACCACCATCTTCCTCCATCGCGAAAGAGACAAGGACAGATTTCTTATCCTTCTTTTTCTTGTCTTTCTTGTCTTTCTTCGTTTTGGCTTTATCATCGTCCTTTGCTTTCTTTTCTTTACCTTCCCGAGGGATAAACTTGGGTTTAAAGGTATTGATGTCGACGGGCGTATCATCGAGGATGGTAGTGGCGGATATAAAGCCAGTACCAGAATTTTTCGCATCGGCGGGTTGATTTAACGGAGCAGGGGATGCGTCATCTTCGGCTTCCTTTTCTTCATCCGAATCTGAATCTTCGTCGTCGCTGGCAAATATAGCTTTGAAGATATCCATTGAAGGCCTTTCATAAGTCAGGGTATCTTGACCTTGAGTATCATCTTCACCGAGACCTATATTATTTAAATCTCGCGGGCCCCCAGTACTCTGCACAGGAGTTGTCACGTCGGCGGATGCCGCAGTGAAGCCTTGCTCCGTATGAGTAAATGAGGGTCCAGCAGAAGTTGAAGCAGTTGGTTCAGAAGGTATTTCTGGCTCTGGGTTGGGATCTTTTACACCAAACCGTTTACACAGCAGTCTAGCTGGCTGCCATGGTTTTGCTTCTCGAGTTAGATGCCCGTACATGCCTAGCCTGGCGGCGTGTTCTTTCGGGCTGATCTTCTCTTCTTCTTCTTTGCGCCGTTGTTCTTCTTTCGCAGCGATCTCCTCCTGTGTGGGGATGTGTAGTCCTTCATTGACAGTAGGGCCTAATTCAACCACCGCCGCACTTGTAAATCTGCCAGCCATAGCACCAGACATAGGCTTGAACAGTGATGCAGACTTCGCATAATCTGCTAGCTCCTTGTTAAATTCATCAATGCTTTGATCACGCACTCGTTGCAGAGGCGGAGTTGACCCATCTGGACTAGCTTGTGACCATAAATAGGCTGTGTAGCGCGCTTGCTTTTCAGGGTTATTTGTGAAAGGTTGGAAGCCATTTAAGGCAGCCTGAGCGACATGAGGTTCAAGTTTGGTGACGGATATGGAAGGTGCCGTAGTCGCCGATTCCCCTGGTCCCGAAGGCACCCCTGATTTTAAACCAGATGCTATTGACTTTATTCTTTCTTTGTCCTTTTGTGACATATAGTCAAAGACTGATCGTGGGCCCGCTAGAAGTGGCGTCTCCCCGAGTATAGCACCTCTCTGCATTATACTCAGTAAGGCTTTTTCTATCAGAAAAACAAAATGATACTTGCCTCTTCTGCAGATATTTTGGAGCGTTTCCATTGCTCGTGAGATTGAGATTCAGGAGGTGGAGGCTGCTGTCTATTTTCTTTATCAGCTGCCCATACTCTTCGGGGATCTGGTTCCCAGCCTGGGGGAACTTCAGGAATAGGAAACCTAAATTTGCTGTGAGTTTTGCCAAGCTAAGTCTGCTATAATTAACATACCATTTCTCGTCCGTAACTGGCTCATCGGAGAGAATGAATCCAGGTAAAACCCGTTGACCGTCACGAAAATATTGCGAACTTGCCGCGATTGTTGTCTATAAGATCCGTGAATCTCGAGTCTCGAAGAGTATAGCTCTAAAAGTATCGGTCAAAACTTACGTGAGGCTTCTTTTGCTTTTCTGCTTGACGCCCAATTACTACCATATCATCGTCGTCCCCTCCTGCAAAGTCATACGCAGCTCGACGTCGGGAGCCAATCGGATTGTTATCATAGACGTCCAAGTCATCCTCATCCGCGTCATTAAGAGCACCGAGGCCGAACCCGCCTAAACATCATCAAGGGTTTTTTTTTGTTTTGAAAAGGCCCATAATGGGAAATTAATTGGGCATACCTGCTAACCTAGGGCCGTTGCTACTACCTGCCGCACTGCTGCCCAAGGTTTCATCGAGGCTCATCCCAGGAGTATAACCTAATCCGTGGCTGTTATCCTTTCTCTTCACTATCAATACGGGGGTATCTCGAGGGGCATATTTATGTTTGCTCGCTTCTTCATCATCATCCGGTATTTCGAGGGTAGTTCCCTGGAATTTGGCGCCTGTGGTAGCATCATACGCCAATGCGTCTTGAAGTTTCCGTTGTTTCAGGCTGATACGGGGTCCGATTCCCTGACCAATTCGCCAACCCATTCTTTTGAGTATACGGGCACCGACTGAGTCCTTTGGGGCAGGTAGCAAGGAAGCCTCTAATGTTTGTGTGATCGGGCTTTTATAATAATGAGAAACAAATCATTTGATTAGTGAACATGTAAATGGCGCACTCTTTCTCGGAATCATCTTCTGTCTTCCCAAATAGTTCAGCCTGCGTGCCACCCAAGAAGTCCATCTCTTCTGTGGTGTCAACAAGCTTCCTGCTATCCTTCAAGTCTTGAAGATCCTCGTCGTCCATGAAATCCTCAGGCCGGGCAGGTCCCTTCTTAGCTCTTTCATTTCGCGAGGAAACAAACGTTGAAGGCGTCCACCCTAGACGGCCAAGTCAACTTTAGAGGAGGATCAGATGGAAGTCTTGACACACCTTCCTTGGATCCAACGGAGTTGAAGTATCCAGCAGAGAAACCACCTGTGAATGCGCCATGTAAACGTCTTCGGCCTTTCTCATCACGAACCTGTTGACTATGATTCAGATATCATGGAATGACTTGGACTAACAGCAGACTCAGACTTCTTGTTTCCACAAGGGCACAAACTCTCCCGTGTCCTTCGATTTTTCTAGAGGTGGTAAAGGCGTGCCAATCTATCGTTGAGCAGTATCAGACTTGAGACGATCCACCTTTCATCAGTCGTTACGTACCAGGCAGAAGTTCTCATTGGCCTTTCGGCTAGACGTGTTCACTCCAAGCTCGTCGAGTTTCTTTTTGAGTCTAGTAGTCATATTGATCACAAACGAGATATATGTCGAAAGTTCAGAGTCATCGTTAGTAGCGACCACGGACGTCAATATTGTTCATTGAATTATGAGCTGGCACGTGATCTGTGTGGTCCCATTCTTCGGTGATCGGGGTACATAGGAGTCGTCTATATTTGGCAACGCAGAACGAGAGGAAATTTTTGGCTTGGCTTCCACCCTCAGTCGTGATAAATCCTACCAGTGCATGACAGCTCGGTCATGGTACTCCTGTGGCAGTCATGGTGAATTATCACAGGTTTTTGCGGTCTACGTTGACAAGAGCGCTCGCGGCTATCGGACAAGGTCGACCTCCGTCGAGCATAACTTCTGCACTGGATTCTTGACCTCGGACTCCTCTCGACCGGTGTGCCCTGGAGAGAGGCACACGACTACAAAACCCTGCTTATAACTGGCGACCGGAACATCGCTCGTTTATATTCAACGTTACCTTGTAAACGTAACAAGCACTACATTGCTTCAGGTCATCATCAAAATATCGTAACAGGATTGTCTCCGCTTGCAAAATCCTCACGGTATACAAACCGATGCGGATACTCAGGCGCCCTGTCATTCCTTCCATAATCCACGGAATATATGTGTCCGCCTGATGATTCACGAATAGCAAGAATATCGCGTAGAGGCCTCGTTGGATTTATATCACCGCCTCACAGCGATAGCAAACTTGGATAGTCGGGATGAGATTTCGACTGGAGATGTGTCCAGGTGTCATCTATCAATAACTTTCTGTCAGACTGCATGCATTTGATGTGTGATGTCAAGAAAGTATTCTCCAGATAGCGCGTCCTTCTCACCTGCCGTCTTACCCATGTGTAAATATCTATTATTACACTGGGGCTCGGAAGATAATCATGTTACTATTAGGTCACAGATAAATTATACAGTTGGACTCCTCCATTCACCTCCAAACGGCGTGACAATATACTCTTATCGAACCCACGCCTCCGATACCCGTCATGTATCACTGTATCCCCCTTCAACTCCACTAGGTACACCGGTAGACTATATATATGGGTGCCTGGGAGAAGGGAAGCCCCTTCTTTCTTTACGTCCTCCCTCTCCAAAAAATTTCCGTAGCACATCATGTCGGACCAGGAGAAACACGAAAAGGATAGCGTTAGCATCGAGCAAGCTGGAGTGCCAGGCGGTACTAGGCAAACCAACCCAGAGTAAGTTGTATCCATGATATTCCGTCGTCATTGTTGCCAACACTTCTCTAGTTTCCACTTGGATGAACACGATTTGGATCGCGTTCAACGCAGGCTCAAGCAACGCCATGTACAAATGTAAGACCATCAAACACATTTATCTGACATTATCTGTAACTAATGTTTGTTTTAGGATTGCTGTAAGTCTCGACTGGCCTATAGATGATGTTCTGTCCGAGTTAACCGTCATGACAGATCGCTGGTACTATTGGTACAGGACTGTTTTTAGGTTCTGGAGGGGCCTTAGCCACTGCAGGGCCTCTAGGCGCTCTGATAGCATATGCTTTGGTTGGCACTGTGGCATATTCGTACGCATACCCTTGATCCTCACTTTGTCGTTGAGAAGCTCATTAATATCTATAGCTCCCTGTGTGCCGTCGGTGAAATGACGACATGGGCTCCCATATCTGGTACCTTCCCCCATTTCGGTTAGTCATATTTCACACCCTGTACCTTAATATTTCTGAGTGAACCTCTATGCGTACTGCGCAGCTGCTCGATGGGTAGACCCTGCTCTCGGTTTTGCTACAGGATGGGTAAGAGGCGCATTCCATTTTCCGGGGATTAAGGCTGATGACAAAGTTAGAATTACTTTTACACCAACGCGTGAGTTTTGACTCCAAATAACCTACGGTGCCCATCCCGATGATATACCTTGCTTAGCATTTCAACACCTGTCGAAATCACGGCGGCTGTCATTTTACTGAGTTTCTGGGACCATAAAGTATGTCCTTTTATTACGATGATGTCGACCGGATCCTGAACTTTTGTTGTAGCAGAATCATGTCGCGGCATATACCGCAGTTGTTTGTGTCCTAGTTTGTCTGATTAATATCTTTGGTGTACGGTGCGTGGGATAGTTCTTTTTTTAAAGTTGGCATCGTTCTTATGCTGTGTGTTTTCAGATATTTCGGAGAATGTGAGAAATATAATTTAATGAAACCATTTCCATCGTTTCCTGACCAAATATACCTGCAGCTGAATTTATATTCGCTATTGTCAAACGTTAGTTTTCATCTATTTCACTCAATGTTAGGGTCTGAACGATTGAATTATAGTTACTCTGATCATTGGACTACTCCTTGTTGGTCTTATTATTGACCTCGGAGGAGGACCGCAAGGTGATCGCATTGGATTCAGGGTATGTACCACATGAAAAAGCATGCTTAAAATCAAATCGTTCTAATGTTTCGTAGTTCTGGAAAAACCCAGGTGCTGTAAACCGTGCTGGTTTAGTGCACGGTCACATTGGAACCGATCGATTCGTTGCGATCCTGAGTGTGCTCGTTCAAGCCGCGTTCTCATTCCAGGGAATGGAATTGGTTGTCATGTGCGTTTCACCGTCGTTTAGAAAAGAGTTGTGTTCAATTTTTTATTTGTAGTGCTGCTTCGGAGACTGAAAGTCCTCGCCGTAATATCGCGAAGGCAGTCCGCCGTGTCTTCTACCGTATTGTTGTTTTCTATGTTAGTTCTTCAATCTCTACCTGCAGTCTTAATCAGGCTAACCAACAAGTAGATTCTGGGGATTCTCATGATCGGAATGCTCGTCGCATACAATGATGTAGATCTTCTCAATTTGCAAGGTATGTTTTGCTGGACGATATCTTGTGGATCATTGGCACTTATCATTTTTTTCCAGGCAACAATACTGCCGCGAGTTCGCCTTTCGTCATCGCCATCAAACGCGCAGGAATCAATGGTGACTAGAGTGCTTCTTTGTAATTTATTAATACTCATGCCCATTTCCAGTCCTACCTCACATCGTCAACGCGGCCATTTTCACGAGTGCATTCTCGGCTGGTAACAGTTTCTTATTCTGTGCCTCCCGTGTCCTCTATGGCCTTGCACTTCGCGGCCAAGCACCCAGAGTTTTGACATACTGCACCAAGAAAGGACTTCCTCTATACGCCGTCTTAGTCACGTCCTGCTTCACGGTTCTATCGTTCATGAGTGTATCAAGTGGTTCGAACACGGTATTCAAGTACGTATCTTCCTTCGCACTGTTCTTGTTTTCGTTTAACGAAAGTGAACAGCTGGTTCGTTAACTTGTCCACCACTGGAGGATTCACAAGTTGGTTCGTTATGAATTTGACTTACGTCCGCTTCCGCAAAGGATTGTTGGCCCAAGGCTTTGACCCCAAAACGAACTCATATCATAACTCATGGCAACCATACTTGAGCTACTGGGGTATGGGATGGACTATGTTCTTTATCCTCGTCAACGGATTCACTGTCTTCTGGAAATTCGACGTATCGAAATTCTTCACCGCATGTATGTTTATGTCGCTTTCTGCCTTCGAGTTCGACATGCTTATCACATCCCTCACATAGACATCAATATTCCCTTTTTCTTCATCCTCTACTTTGGTTACAAGTTTGTTAAGAAAACTCACTTCTGGACACCGCTGGACATGGACCTTGTCACTGTATGTCTTGTTGATTTCATCCATCATCTTTCTTGAGATTCTAAATGCTTGACTTTAGGGTATCCCAACGCTGGAAGAAACTGAAGAACCAGAAGTTCCACCAAGAACCCTTGGGGAAAAGATCGCAGACATCCTTTTCTGAGCAGTGGCTTCCTATTCTGTTGCATCATCATACGCATACTTATAGCATTTATTCGCTTTGATTCATACAATGTAGTATCTACCTTTTAGTGTAATGGTTATGCGATTCCTGATTATCACCCATAATTTTGTGTGTATGACCTCTATTCAATGCAGATGTAAGAAATTCAGGAGTTTGCAGTCCTACGTGAGTTATATATATATTAGCTATAAGGATTAAGTTCACTTAAATCCGTAGTGTTTCAAAAACATGTGGGTCTGTGGATGCCGTAAAAAGGTTAATCTTGGTACGAACACATCGCTTTCACATTTTACGGAATTTCCCCTGCATCCACACGCGATACATCTTGAGTTGTCTTTTCCTATTGACAATCAAGCGCCTATCGATGCCAAGTTGCTCTGCAACGAAAAGGGGGTGGGGCGGACAGTTCTTTAGAGGCATTAGGAGATTGGGGTGGATTGCAGAAAGTGGAAGGGTAGTATCGGCCTGCGATGACAATGACTGATCTTCGTGGGATTGATTGAGTACTTCGCGCAAGGGAGAGGCAGCTTGTACATCGACATCTACTGATTGTGCAAAAGAAACGGCAGTGTTGTTCCCTTCTTCGTCCTGTTCTGTGGTGCTTATGGTCGGTTGGACATCTGTTTCATTCACACGGTTTCCAGTAAACAGAAGAGAAAGTTCGTCTGAAAGATCATCAAGGAAGTTAGAAACGACTTTAAACGCGCGGGAGCAGATGCACTCTTACCGAGCTCGAAGAAGTAAACACGCGTTTTATCCCCTCGAATATAAAAATTATCGTCAAGTAGTCTCCCACCCTTGAAACGCAACTGGGTCAGGTCATGTCGGCCATAGTCCCGGAACAGAATCATTCCTCCAGGCTTTAACATCTACGTGGTGAGCTAAAATTAGAAAGGGGCCAGATTATTACAGAGGGACATTTGCATGCCTTGTGCATGTTACTGATCGCCTGTCCCCACTCATCTGGATGCAGGGCGCTCATTACAAAAACGAGGATAATTAAATCGACTGTCCCTGAGGTAATATCTTCAGGAATTCCATTTTGTGAAGTCCCGTCCCAGACGGCTGCATTGATGGATCCCACAGGAGGAGAGATATACAGTGGGTCGTTCTTCCCAATGGGCGTAAGCTGCACTGTGTTCGAGATGCTTATACAATAATAACTTACCTGTACCAGTTTAACTGCATGAGACGAATAATCGTACGCTTTTATCTGCAACTGGGCGTTCTGATTGGCAGAGAGCAGCGGTAAAACGGAATTACCGGCACCTTGAGCGGTTATTTAAGGGATGCCTTTGGATGCGAATCTATATAGAAACACTTACCGCAGCCTACTTCAGCTATCAGGATAGGACCTGCGTCAGCCTTCGTTGCAGCTACAAGTTCAGGGAACTCATTATGCAGCCTATGGGCCGGTATGAAATAAGAATACACACCCCAACGCAAAAAAGTGGCATCCATTCCTACCATTTCCTGTTGCGAAAGAAATTGTTGGCATTCATTTTGTAGAAGTTGTCCCTGTATCTCCAAGCACTGAGCAAGATAATCGAGAATATAAAGAGCATTCTGGCATACCAATGCTTGGCTGGTTTCTCATTAACCTTCACTTTTTCCTCAGAAGAGACCGGATTTAGTCTTTGCTTCGCTAATGATTTTGTAATCGCTTCCATCTGATCATCTGGAGGGGGTACATGATCCCATGCATTTTGGCTCCAGACGTCTGCTTCATCCGTTAGAAATCTGACAGGGACGTTTGTTAGATGTAGATGACGGGGGCAGTGGGCAAGAGAACTCATATGAAGGCGCACCTGGAACCAAAAGCTGGTTTTTCTTCGTTGACATCCTGTACCGATGATGTAGCCTTTTTACTCGACTCTCCGTTTTGCTTGCTTGCCATAGTGTGGATAAAACCTTAACAAATATAAGCGATAAGATGGTCGACTAGATTCTTTGATATCGGGTATGTCGGAGGTAGTTCAGCGCTTCTTATGATGTCTCTGTTATTAGAGGTAGAGACAAGGAAAAAGACTTTAGAAAGATTCGAAGGTATAATGTAGGTTGGATGAAAAAATAAAATAAAAGAGGTGATGAGCCTAACTACGGCAGACTGTGCCGGAACGTCGGATATTGATTTGGTTACGACTATACAAGATAGCCAAGTTTCGCGTAGACCAACTTTGATTTGTCCAATATACCCTTTGCTTATTCTCATCATTATCCATGACCCTACCCAAACTCATCTGCTGACTGTATACCACTTCTCGCTACTAAACCCACTCGCATACACTCAAGGGCTTGGATCAATCGTGGAGGATACTTAGGAGGCCATGTCTGGTGGTCCTATCCTTGGCCTTAATGTTGCTCCGGGAGAGGAGGAATCATTGGATGACCTCTACGAGAAGGTTTTACGCGGGTTCCAGTCGAGTCCGGCCTCTCCAGAATCTCCATATTCTCCAGAATCCCATACAGACTCACCAACGTCCGAGAGTCAGAGATCTATAAGTGAGATCAGTGCCAGTAACGTGCAACGTTCCTCGAGCTGTAAGTCCGGTATTATGGTATCTTTTACATACTGATACTGTCTATAGACACACCCAGTCCACTTTCCCAATATCAACAACCACAATCCTCGTCTCCAGCACCGTCACAATCTCCTGCAAATAGTTCAACAGCTCGTCCTTCCCGCAGGCCGTTACCCCAGCCTCCCCAAGCTGGCCCATCCAGTTCAGCAGTATCAACAGCTGCCCTCACACGACCACCACATCCACAAGCTGGCCCATCTATAAAGTAAGTTTAGTGCTTTGGTAGGCTTTTTTTATCTTACCAAATACTTTAGTCGACATACCGAACTTTCTCGACCAAGTTCCGGACGATCCGAACGACCTTTAAGCCGTAAACTATCACGGGATTACTCACAACGCTCCTCAAACTATACCCCAATCAGCTCAGTTGCAGAGCTAGCCGATGAAAATGGCGCTGGACCTTCTGGTTCCCAACAAATGCAGTGGAATCAAGAAGAAGAAGCGCCCACGTCTCCGTCTACCGAGTTTCCTGATCCGTTTGCTGCATTTCTGCCTGGCTATTATCGTAGTGTGGATGAAGATCCGAATGCTGAAGTTTCTCTGGAGTTCACTCCCCAAGATCCTGAAGATGTGGCCGACTATACCGAGCCTCCTTCAGAGCCTCCCCCGGAAGATTATGAAGAATCAGTAGCAGCAAGCGAGCTGACTTCCATTCCAGAACGCTACCCATATCATCAAAGCGTCGATTCTGGGGCTTCTATATTGGGAAGATTCACGTCAGCGACAGATGTCGCGACCTTCATGAGTATGTTTGCTTTCTCATTTTGTTCAAATATGACGACTAATTGACATCAAGGCAGAGACTATCCTATCTTACAGCCTCCATCGAATTCCTCAGACTTCTACACTCTCCCTCACCCCCGAGAATCGGCCGTAGAACTTCGACAATATACACAAAGTGATCATGGCCGGTCGAGCTGGGCGGACCGCGATTTGAACGACAACAATAGCATTATTGACATAAGCGCCAGCGCACATCGTTCAAACACGGTTGTCTCGTACCGATCGGAGGTTGTTGACTGGGCTGTAGCCGGTCCAAGTGATCTTCCTCGACGAAACACTGATGTCATCAAACGGATCGCCACTTTCGAACAACGGACACCTTTGGAGTTGCATCCTCAAGACGTGGATGACTTTGAGGACGATGAAAGAAGGTTTATTAATCCTGCACTTCTTTCTCATCTTGCGGTACAATTAAGAGATAAAGTTCCTCGTGGAGTTCACGTTAAAGGAAGCATTCCTTATCCTCGTGCTTTTACCGGCAAGGACATTGTGGTGAGTGTGTTCGATTTCTTAACCGAAATTTCGTATAATTTTCAACACATATACAGTCAACCCTACACTCCATTATCCAACAAGGAATAGTCCGTGACCATGGAAGTCCTCCTGCTGATAGAAGGGCTGCCATATTGGTAGCCCGTAGCTTACAGACTATGCTTTTTTTCTATGAAGTGGAATGGGGTGCAAGGCCTTTGCAGGACGGCGTCGAAGATGTATATATGTTCATAGATGACCAAGAAGGCGGATCGGATTCGCCGATCGAACGCGCAGAACTTCCAACAGGCGTTGTGACCATCTTAACGAAATGTTATTCTGCTAGTTGCGACACCGAGCATGGAGTCTGCTATTCTTATGGTTGTCCTCGTAAGGTGAAAACATTGTTTTATAAATGTTTTTAACAGACTGAAATCTGTTTTAAGGGAATGGCTCAATTACCCAATATTGCGGAAACGGCCATTGGTGCTACGCGGGAGGACTGGTCGAAGGAAGTCCCAGCACAGGTATTGGCTTCATTGTCAGAAAACGAAATAAATCGACAAACGTATGCATTTTTTTCTCATAACGCTTGTCAAAGAATGAAAAAAGCTTACATTCTACTGTAGGATTATTCACAAGTTGATCAGCAAAGAAGAACAGTATATTGAAGATCTTAACATTGTTGAAAACGTCTTTATCAAGCCATTGATGCAGGCTGACCCTCCGATAATGACACCTCTTGAACTAGAAGAGTTTATCGAACAGGTGTTTGGTAATATTCTCGAACTCCGCGAATGCAATCGTCGACTGTTGGAGGTTATGTATGTTCGACAAAGAGAGCATCGCCCGGTTATTCAGGGCGTAGGCGACATTTTCCTGGACGCTGCTACCGAGTTTAGGCTTGTGTATCCCATATATGTTGGCCATCATCCTTTGGTGGAAAAGAGGATGAAGGAAGAGATGGAACATAATCCTGAATTTCGTTTGTTCATTGAGGTAAGTCATGTGATCGTGTCCCTGTGGAAATGAAATCAAAGGGGAAATTATTTTGGGTTAGAAATGCTCTCGCAAACTAGCAGCTAGGCCTGGAGGAAGCCCACGGCTTGATTTGAAGCATTATTTGAATCGACCGGCAGAACATTTACAAAAATATCCCGTACTTTTGGAGGCCGTTTACCGCGAAACCGAGGAGTCGAATCCAGATGGCGATTTCCTTATGGAGGCGATCACCGCTATCCAGAATTTGCAGAATGACGCTCAGCTTCGAACATTCCAGTCAGCTATGGGAAAGGGAAGCACCGGCAAGTGGGAATGGCACGATCTGGTTTCTTCCGAAACGCGGGCAAAATTCACACAAGAAGAGGCTAAACGTCAATCGTAAGCATTTGAAAAACCTTCATTATACACACAGCGGACTGACTTGGCCGATTATATGTAGAATCATATTTGAATTAATCAAAGGTGAAATGGCGTACGTACGTGACCTTGAAAATATTGAAACAGTAGGTGGTATTGGTCCTTTAATTGTATGTATATTTAATCTTCGATATAGATGTATGTCCGACCGCTACGCAATGCCGAACCTCCTATTATTCCCCCACACCGTCTGGATCAGTTTATCCTCGATGTTTTCCACAATTTCAGCGAGCTCCATGCACATCATCGAAGATTGGTAGACATGCTACATGAAATTCAAAGGGAAGAGCACCCTCGAATTCGCAGTATCACAGCAGCTATTTGCGACGCTGCACTGAATTTCCGTGAAGCGTACATGGAATATATCCCAAATTACCCCGTCGCTGCGTACAGAATCGACGATGAAATGATTAACAACCCCTTGTTTAAACAATTTGTCGTTGTGAGATTCTTCTTCAATTCAATTCACTTGTGCCATTTTGCTGACTTCTTCGCAGCACGCTACCAGGCATCCGGATTCACATCGGTTAGATATGAAAAGCTTTATCAATCGACCTATTCCTCGTCTATTACGTTATGAACTACTTTTGAAAGAGATTTTGTCGGGAACTCCAGCGTATCATATGGATCATAATGATATCCCGCACGTCATCGAGCTAATCAAATCCCTTGGACGCGAAACGGAACCAGGCGTAACGTCTGCCAAACAGAAGGTAGAACTTTGGAAATACAACTCAAACTTGGTGTTCAAGCCAGGGGAATATGTCGTAAATTTCTTATCATTTAGGCGCACGTTCGAAAAGCTAACCACTAAAAAATCAGGACATGGATCTATTGAATGAGCAACGCTCTTTGATTCACACAGGAAAGTTAATACGACAGACCGATCAAGACCGCGAAGAACTTTTTGTCATGCTGTTTGACAATTATTGTGCGTCACTTTCCTTCAATATCTTCCAAGCAACTCATCATTATTGCGCGCTCAGTTGTCATGACACATTCCCGCCAGAAGGATGAAGTTACTAAATATCATGTTCATCGAAGAGTATGTAAATATTTTACGCCCGATGATACTGACTAATATCAACACCAGCCCATACCCCTGGACCTTCTTACACTGGTCAACTTTACTGACATTCCAGTTCAAAGGAATACTGGTCGCACACGCCCCCGTTGGGTTACTACCAATAGTAGTACCAGTGGCCATGATAGGGGCAGTGATACAGCGAGCATCGCTTCAGGAAGGACTGGTGACCTACAGGATCCCACGAAACTGATTTACCCTATGACGATCCATCACAACGGGCGACTCGGAGGCACTTACATGTTATACACCGAAACAGCTCAAGAAAGATCAGAGTGGAAGCAAAAGCTAGACGAGTCTCTTGGACTGAGAAAAGTCGTTCAAGAAGCCAACAAAGTGTTCGAGATTGAGAGCCTCAGTATTGACACCTTTCTCCTGCCCTCTTCGACCATTGGGCCCACTTCTTCCGTTTGGCATGATGGGACGCTATTTACGGGGAAAGTCACTTGTTCTGTTCCTTTCAGTAAGGCTCTCGTTGTATTCAGCAGTTATTTTCTCATCTAACGTTCAAATAGACACACCAGATGGCAGGGGACTTGTTGCTATCGGATGCGCAGAAGGTGTATGGATTGGCTACCGTCATGATTCTCGATGTGAGAGTTTCGAATTCACGTTGATGATATGCATCTTAACATGGCCAATAGCTCTCCGTCGAGTTTTGCACCTCAAAATGGTCACACAATGCGCCATTCTGGAAGAATTTGGACTTTTCCTCGTTTTGGCTGACAAAGTTGGTTGTGTTTCTTCTCTCTATGGATTATAGCTGAAGAATTATAACTTGTAGGTTCTTTTTGCCTATCATCTGGAAGCTCTTGTCCCGACTACACCTGGGAGTGTCCACGCTTCCCAAACTCCGCAGAAAATAAACAGCAAAGACGTGCAATTTTTCAGTGTGGGTGTTCTCAACGGCCGGACACTTGTCATCTACATGAAGAAACGAGGGGTAGGCTAGCTATCTTATCATGGTTTGTCCGGACGATCTAACGTTCCTTTAGAACAGCGATTGCGTATTCTATGCCGTGGAACCGGTGATCGATAAGATCAATGAACGGCCTAAAGCTGGCGGGAACGGTTTATTCAAAAAGAAGATTGAATGGTTCCGTCAATACAACAAGGAGTTCTCATACCCTGACGCCCACGATCTTATCTTTTTGAGGGCCAGTAGAGTTGCTGTTCTCTGCGCTAAGGGCTTCATGATCATGGATTTGAACGAGTAAGTGAAGGTATCCATCTGTTCTAGTTACGGGCAAATGCTTACTTGTTTCATAGCTATAAAAGTGTTACTATCCCCCAACGCGATGATCCTAAATTTCCATATCTTAGCAAACGTTGTGACTCGTGTCGACCAATGGGTATGTTCCGCTCACGCGAGGATGAATTCCTGTTATGCTATAATGGTAAAAGCAAAACATCACTTTCGAAAACTTTAGTCTTTTTACTCACCAATTTTGTTGATTTATAGAATTTGGGCTCTTCGTTGATAGGCATGGGCAACCCAGTAGGTCGTCAGGTACAATCGAATGGGAAGGTACTGCTGTTAAGGTGGCCATGCATGCTCCGTATGTGCTGTTGTTTGATACACGGTTCATCGAGATCCGTCATGTCGAGACTGGTCGGCTCGTCCAAATCGTTCCTGGAACAGACGTCCACTGTGTATGGGATGGTAGAAACATTGAAAATGGAGCTGGAGCTCTACCTGTTGAAGGCTCGGACGATCATATGGTACAAGAACCTCGGATCCACGCCGTCATGAACATGACAGAGCCTTCTCCGCAGCCTGGCACCAGAGCCATGCGTGGAGTCATGCAACATGTCTTCGAATTATTCCCCACGATACCACTATATCTTCCTGGATCTTTGGCTTCTCCATCGACTGTACCCTATTTTCCACTTTCTTTTTCTCCCCCTCGTTCTCCTCCTCTTCGGGTGCATCACATGTAACGGACATCTATAAATACGTACTAATATTGGATTTCTATTGGATTTACATTCTATCTTTGTAATAGTGAGTAATATGCCTACATCTTCTACAAACTCTGAAACACAACTGTCCCTATGATTATGCACTGGCACTGGCTTGTTTCCATTTGAATTTCGGGGGATAGGACGCCACTAGTGTTCGCGATATTGCCCGGATGGTTTCAGCTACCTTGGGCGCTCTGTCCGAGTAAGAGTTTGGAACAGAATATGGGATTCAGAAATACTTAAGATTAGTATAGAAATCGCAGGACAGAAAAACAGATCAGGGACAACGGCGATCTGTCCCCAATCTTAAACATCCTTATCTCTTCGTACACCACGTTTGACGGAAAGTTCAGGGCCACTTTCAATAGTAAATTAGTAGATACGACTCTAAAATAGACAGAGTTAACGTTACTCTCCCACAAAACGCCTGACTCAGGATAATGTATACGGTATATAAGTAACCAGAGCTATAGCTATTTGTTATAGCAAGTTTTTAAATTCGTCAATTTTACGTTCGTCCTCTCCCGCCTCCCAGGCCTTCAAAATATCGACTCCTTACAGGTTTGACCAAGGCAAGGTGCTGCTTGAAACTACATTAAAGAATGGGTCGAGAAAATACCTTGATCTGGAAAGGTTCGGGCGTTTTTGAAATTCGTTCCAACTTGGCTCACTGTATTGCTGTATATTTTCTAGTCCCCCTTACGGTCACTCACTGTCTTGCCATTTCATCTTCTGTCTTCCGCTTCTACAGACGAAGAAAAACCCGACAAATATGGTGGGATGATCATGTCGCGTCAATGTGCTTTTTGCTAGATTGTCTGTACTTTTCTACATTGTGGCTCCGCGAGAAAAAGTCGAAAGGTAGTATTTCTCCTTTTATCTAACTGGCCTAGGGACGTCGAACAGAAACTTTTAGAGCTCCTCATAGTCACCGCATGGCTGGCTCAAGTCACATTCATCATGTTGATCTGGTAATTTATTCTTGCTTGACTTTAAAAAAACTACTAACAGAGTCCATAATACTAGGTGCACCCGTATCAGTCTCGCGTTAACTATTACAAGAACAATTCCGCCCCACCAGCCCATACGCAAATTCAACATATTCCTGACGTATATCTTTGTCATTTTTTGCATTGGGTTCGTAGCCGACATCGGGGTGGCTTGCAATCAAAATCGTTCGAATTGGATGGGTACACCTCCCTACCAATGCCCTATTTCAGTCGGCACTGCGGCCGCCCGAATGTTAGGTGAGAGAGGGAGATGTGCGGTCGTCTATACTACTAATATTTCTCGCTGAACTGTGGGAGTAGTCGATTTCATTGCCGACGTAGCCCTGATAATCGTCCCTCTAGTTGCTTTCTGGCGCATCAAACTGCCGGACATGCCACGTCGTCTAATTCAAGCTTGCTTCTCTGCAACTCTGCTAACAGGGCTCATCCTGATTCTTACTTCTAGTATCCTGTTCGCGCGCACTAGCGCTGGGACAAGCAAGGACAAAATAGCGTTCTTGGCTTCTGTCTTGGCGCACCTTATCGTGAGCTCTCTCTCGTATATTGTCTGAAACGATGGTGACTATTCCTTGATGTGTAGGCCTCGACGTCATTGCTCGTTTGCAACTTGCTCATTGTAGTTACGTCCTTCTATCGTCTTCTCCGGTCGGAAGTACCACCAACACAGATCGGAGCTAATCATCGGGCTCTTGCCGCAGCAAGCACTTTGTCGTCAGGGAGGACCATGGCACAGGATACACAAACTGTTACGGGATACCTAGAGAGCGGAACATACACAGAACAATCTTCTTCGACCGACCCATTGGAATTGACTCAAATATTCGAATCTGATCTGAGTGCCTGCTCTTACCCAGTGACCCTCGATACCAAAAGAACGACATCACCATCATAATTCTATTCATCTTTCATATCATGCATATTTATACACAACATTCTTCATCGTCATGTCGTCATAAAGTAGTAATAGTACGGGCGCTTATTCTCGCCTAACACTCGCGGCGTCCTCGGGGGTGGACAGTAGAGATATATGAGACAGAAGCATGAAGCTCAATTTCTTCGAGAGAACAGACATAGCCAGAAAGGAGCCGTCGATAAAGGAGCCGTGCGGGACAGGCAGAGAAGGAGGTTGAGGTCATCCTGATACTTGAGAACCGCATCAACGCCCTCAGCCAGCCAGATGTCCATGGTTACATTTGCAATTTCCCTTCAGTAGCTACTCGTGCAAAAAGCCCCGATAGGGAGAGCATGGCTAATATAAATTTGTTGGGCAGTCCTTCAAGTTAAACAACCAATCAAAGTTTGAGCGCAGGAAGAACCGGCAAGTTTAATGAAACTTCTCGATATCCGATGTGCACAGCTGATTCCCGGGCGGAGCCAGAGACCTGAAAGGAAGAATAAGATATGAGCAAAAGGCTCGATGGGATATATATTATATATAGGAATAAGAGGACAAGATGGTTAAGAACAATAGGTACAAGCGAATGACATAGTCGAACGCGGGAGGTATGAGCAATCGACATAGTCAAAGGCGAGAAATAAGTGGATGATAGGTATAAGCGAACGAATAGACAGACGCGAGAGGCGTAAACAAACGAGACTAGTTGAATGCGAGAGATATAGGTGAACGACATAACCGAACACGATAGGTATAGGCAAACGACATAGTCAAATGCAAGAGATAGGCGAACGGCATGGTCGAACGCAAGAGATATAGGTGAACGACATAGTCGAACGCGATAGGCGAACGAGCGTCGAACACGAGAGGTATATGTGAACGACATAGTCGGACGCGATAGGCGAACGAGCGTCAAACACAAGAGATATAGGTGAACAACATGCTCGAACGATAGTCGAACACAAGAGATATAGGTGAACAACATGTTCGAACGCAATAAGCGAATGATAGTTGAACACGAGAAATATAAGCGAACGACATGGTCGAACGCGAGAGGTATATGCGAACGAAATGTCCGAACGCGATATGTATGAGGGAATGACATGGTCAAACACAATGGTATGAACGAACGACGTGGTCGAACATAAAATGTATGCGCGAACGAAATGTTCGAACGCAATAGGTATGAGGGAACGACATGGTCGAACACGATGGTATGAACGAACAACGTGGTCGAACATAAAATGTATGAGCGAACGAAATGTTCGAACGCGATGAGTATGGACGAACGACATGGTCGAACGCGGGCGTAATATGACGCAAAAGGTGTGCATGGCACGAAAATCCGCAATACGAGTTGTCGATGAGCTTGGTCGAATTCGAGAGGTAGCAACAGATTCGTGTCTTGTCGAGTTCGCCGGGCCCTTGGGGTTGGAATTGGCGTCCAAATAGAAGTCGATTTTGTCTACGTGCTGGTAAATTAAAGGTGGATTATCGGGGTATTTGTGGGTAAGAGGATGAGAGTCCCAGAGATTGTGTTCAGATAGAAAGAATTCGAAAGCGTCGGCGTCGAAAGGATAGAAAATTTCTCCCAAGATGTCTTTGTTGAAGGCGTCGTCGTACTTCTTTTGAGGAGGTTGTCTGCAGCCCGCAAACACCGGAAATTGGAGTAGGTGTCGGAAGCTTCAAGGTATAGGCCATCCTCGAGGCCGAGTTCTTCTCTGATGCTTAAATCTTCTTCCATTTTGTCGAGGTCCCAAATAAAAACAGTCTTCGTGGTGTTGACAATCGTGTACTTCCTGTAGGACATGATGATAATCTTTGCGAGGGCATCCTGCGTAATAAAAGGTGAGTAGAAATCGGTAAGAAAGAAAGCGTCAGGAAATACGATGTCGCACTCTCCGAGTGGATCGTATTCTACCAGTTGCGAGTCGTACACGCATCGGTGCTTGGCAGCTAGGTAGGCTTCGCTTTAACGCTTCTCAACGCGGAGAATTTCGGCTTCAGGGGCAAAGTTTTGCAACCGAGTCTTTGTGATCAACAAACATCCCGGTAAGTCGAAAGGTGGACGTATCTTCTTCTGAAATGGTGACAAAGAAAGCCGGCGGCGAATGTGGACGAGGGTAAAAGACCGGATCCACAAGGTAGTTGTATTTATAGGGCCGTTGAGTCCGATTGGCGACCTCGATAACTTGTTAGGCTTGCCAAAGCGACCAGAAGGCACGGCAGGGGGGCGAAAGAAAAAGAATGGAGTTGGGCCGCAGCTGCATCGTCCTAGTGAGTTTGCCGAAACGACGAGAAGGAGCCTGAGGACCGCCAGAACCCGAAGCAGCAGGAGGGCCAACAGTGCCAGTAGGGAGCAGCAGTGCCAGCAGTGACGGTGCCGTCGCGTCATCAAAGGAAACCTGTGTGAGAAAAAACGATATAAGCGCGAAAGAAAGAGTGAACATTAAGCGAAAAAAGGCCCCGAGAATAGTGAAAAAGTAGAAAATGCGAGTGGGAACTTTTTTCGCACTCGAGGAGCGACGAGATGGAAGAAAATATCAAAGTTAGATAATATTACTATATTCGGAATATTGAGGCGTTAGTAAGGATCCAAGGAGAGGCTTAGAAAGGACGAGTCCGATCTTCCTTCCTGGTCATCTTTTGGAAAGGCTGAGGTTTAAACGAGAGGGGGTTACGGTTAGTATAGAAGTCGCGGGACAGAAAAACGGATCAGGGACAACAGCGATCTGTCCCCAACCTTTAAAATCCTTATCTTTTCATATATTTGACGGAAAGTTCAGGGCCACTTTCAATAGTAAACTAGTAGATACGAGTCCAAAATAGATAGAGCTGACGTTACTCTCCCACAGAACGCCCAACTCAGGATGATGTATATGGTATATAAGTAACCAGAGCTATAGCTATTTGTTATCGCAAGTTTTTAAATCCGTCAATTTTACGTTCGTCATCCCTCCCCTCCTGGCAAGCCCTCAATATATCGACTCCTTGCAGATTTCGCGAAGGCGAGGTACTGCAAACTACATTAAAGAATGGGTCGAGAAAATGCCTTGATTTGGAAAGGTTCGGGCCTTCTTGATTTTCGTTCAACTCCTGAAGCCTCTTGGCGCTCACTGTATTACTGTAAATTTTCTAGTCCCCCTTACGGTCATCCACTGCCTTTCCATATCATCTTCTGTCTTCCGCTTCTATAGACGAAGAAAAACCCGACAAATATGGTGGGATGATCACGTCGCGTCAATGTGCTTTTTGCTAGACTGCCTGTACTTTTCTACACTGTGGCTCCGCGAGGAACATTCGAAAGGTAGTATTTCTCCTTTTCTCTAGCTTGCTTTGGAGACGCCGAACAGAAATTTCTAGAGCTCCTCATAGTCTTCGCATGGTTGACTCATGTCACATTCATCGTATTGATCTGGTAATCATTCCTGCCTGACGACTATAAAAGAAAACTACTAACAGAGTCCATAATACTAGGTGCACCCGTATCAGTCTCGCGTTAACCATTACGAGAACAATTCCACCCCACCAGCCCATACGCAAATTCAACATATTCCTGACGTATATATTCGGCATTATTTGCGTTGGGTTCGTAGCGGAAATCGGGGTGACTTGCAATCAAAATCCTTGGAATTGGATGAATACCCCTCCCTACCAATGCCCTATTTCAGTCGGTACGGGGGCCGCTCGAATGCTAGGTGAGAGAGGGAGACGTACCGTCGTCTAGTACACTACTAATATTTCTTGCTAAACTGTGGGAGTAGTCGATTTCATTGCCGACGTAGCCCTGATAATTGTCCCTCTGGTTGCTTTCTGGCGGCTCAAATTGCCAGATATGCCACGTCGCCTAATACAAGCTTGCTTCTCTGCCTCTTTTCTAACAGGGCTCATTCTGATCCTTACTTCCAGTATCCTGTTCGCGCATATTAACTCTGGGACAAACAAGGATAGAATAGCGTTCTTGGCTTTTATCTTGACGCACCTCGTCGTGAGTTCTCTCTCGTATATTGTCTGAAAGGATGGTGACTCAGATTCCTTGATGCGTAGGCCTCGACGTCATTGCTCGTCTGCAACTTGCTCATTGTAGTCACGTCCTTCTATCGTCTTCTCCGGTCGGAAACCCAGATCGGAGCTAATCATCGAGCTCTTGCTGTAGCAAGCACTTCGTCGTCAGGGAGGACTATGGAGCAGGACACACAAACTGGTACAGGATACCTAGAGAGCGGAGCATACACAGAACAATCTTCTTCGACCGAACCATTGGAATTGACTCAAATATTCGAATCTGATCTGAGTGCCTGCTCTTACCCAGCGACCCTCGATACCAAAAGAACGACATCCCCATCACCATCATAATTCTATTCATCTTTCATATCATGTATAGTTATGTATATCTGAACTAATTTATGCACAACATTCGTCATCACCATGTCGTCATAAAGTAGTATAATATGGGCGCTTATTCTCGCCTAACACTCGCGGCGTCCTCATGGTAACCACGTGTGCATACACGTTGACTCTATCGAGATTTGCGGGTCTTCTTTATTCAAAACGGACTATTTTTGATTGTGCGAGTCCTTCCCGGTTTACCGATATTCTTTTTCCCTTTGCGCCACTTACTCTTTGAACAGTCACTACTAGGAACGAAGCGAGCCCCTCAGACCACTGCCAGCGTGAGCATGAGCGGACCACATAGTGGTAGCAGCAATCACGTAACAGTAGTACACAAAGGATGTTAGTCCCTTTCCTACAATCATTATCCAATCTCGGATCCGACTAATCACTAATCAAATTCCTCCCATCAGTCAACGCAATCGACGCAGACGTGACGATCCAATCGTCTGACGGGATCCAATTCAAGCTACACTGCAAGTACCTCGAAGCATACAGCGGCATACTGCCGCGGATCGTCAAAGAACGATCGGCATCGAAAGTGTGGATCCCGACAGAACTCGAAGAGCCCGGGAACGTGCTCGAGGTGCTCTTCCTGTTTGTCTACCCCAGGAGCCGACCGAATCTAGATGAGGTCGATTTTGAGACTGTTATGGGTGTGGCGAGAGCGACAGAGAAGTATGAGGTGTTCTCTGCGATGCAAGTGTGTGAGAGGCGATTGAGGTGCGTTGATATAACTTTTTTTGTGATGATCGTTCTGCGTGTTCCGTCATCCTATATGCTACGCTCCGGATGATAATTAACATGATACTCATGAGTGTCCTGCTACATAGTACGTTCATCGAAGACCATGCACTCGAAATCCTGGAGCACGGAATTCAGTACAAATATTCCAAGCTCATCAACGAAGCTGCACTTGCGCTTTCTCGGCTACCGTCCAGAGACGCTTTGAAGAACGTGGAGACTGTAGCCAATGCGATCGCATGGGTACGTGTTTATATCGAATAACGAACAACGAACAACGAACATTGATAAATTTATGATTCCTTACACTCCACTCCACAGATAAAGTACAAGGACGCGTGGAAGGCTGCTACCTTGGACAGAGCAAATGTGTTGTTGGACCGGGAATACAGTTCGGACAACTTCAAACCGACCTCCCAAACCGCTTCCAACAGGACTCTATGCTACCTAGCTGCATATCGCTGGATGATGCACCTCGAGTCCCTCACAAATTATTCACAGTTCCTGCAAGAACTCGAGCGACAAAAGCAAGGTTTCCCGCTGGTGGAAACTTTGAAGTGTTTCCAGAGCACTACAGATCTAAATCCTACGCTTCCGCACGACTGTTTAATTGGGCGGGTGCAGGAGTGCTATTCGCACGGAGTAGAATCCATGCCACCATTTAGCGATTTCTTAGAAGGGAAGGAATACGTACTGACGACAAAGGGAGGGTCCGACAATGACTCTGTTGAAAACCTTGATGATTAGCTTAAAGGGAGTCTAGGACTTGTAACTCCCACAAGACCTATAGAACAGACAAAGAGAAGAAAGAGCGGCATCGTTGATTTTAGTCACTGCAAAGAATTAGAGCAGGACAAAAAGAGCATCAGGAGTTTATCCGGGAATTACCCCAACACCATGGTTTACAAATGTATCTGTATGTTCCCATATTGAGCTATAGAGAATAGACGTTAGAATTACAAAGACGTGTTGTGCGTTCGACTTATGTAGATAATTCGCAGATCTAACACCAAAATAGTGTCCTTTTGATGATGGTGGATGGCATTATATGCAAGAAACACTCCAATAACAATTGGAAATGTGTGCCAAACCACCGCGTGCGCGAATAGGTGATTTTGAGGACCATGTCGCAGTGCAAAAATCAATGCAAAAAAAGGATTTGAATAGCTCAAAAATTTAACGTGAATCCAACTTTTGCGCGGAGAAATGTTACACGAAGTCTGTACAAAACTAGACTTCATATGAAGACAGCACGTTCGGCTAAGCATTCATCCTGAAGTTCGGCGAAGAGTTTATTGCTTTTGTAAATTCAAGAGCCTTTGAACATGATCGTCGCGACACGGACAATAGCGTGTAGGCGCGAAGCGAGTGACACCCTCGCGGTTCGCTGTCCGGTTATCGGTAAAGCACACAAAGATACACAGTCGAGACAAGGTATGAGACCGGAATAGGGAAAAGGACGAGAATGCGACGAAGAAACGCGAAGACAAAGCCGATACTTACTTGTACTCTACCCGAAAATCCAACCATTGGGAATCGTGTAAAATGAATTCATACCGTCAAAGCTGGACGCCATAAGACTGAGACGACAGCTATGATGCGCCGGAATTCCAAGCGCGATGAGAAGGCAGCGTAAGAACATGACTCAATAGAGAATCTCTGGGTGCCATTCCATGTCAGAAGGTTGGCTGTGCTTGTCGGGTGTTAATTGTCCAGGAGTTCCTCGAGAAACGTCTGACAGGAGTAGTACCCAGGTCCCATGGGATCGAATAAGGCACAAAACAAGAACAAGAGACGTAAGAAGACGCCAAAAAAACAAGGGCTGCCTTTCGGGTGTTGAGAAACCAAACAAGTACAAATCGAAGAAACAATAACCAGTGCGTGTACGTACTACGTCTTACAGTTACAATTGTTCGTTAACTAGCGTCCTAACCTGATATAAAGCTGTTCACGAGAGGATGGATTTTCTATCAATTTTTAAAGAGCTTGTCTCTGCCTGCATTTTACGACCAGCTACCACCCACTGTCTCTTCTCGATTTTAATTTGTCACAGGTATGCTGATTATCCGCTTTTCAGCGTCCTTATTCTGAGCTTTATTCCCGTTCAGGTTTCTGATACCCTAAAAATACTTAGGCTTTATACCCCAAGATGTCCGCACAAGCCGCCCACGATATTAATGCTACAACCGCACCTTTTACTTTTCTTCTAGGACCTCCTCCGTCTAAGCAGAAGAGGCGTGCAGCTTCGCCGTTGCCCTGTCCAGCTTATTCTCCCCCACCACCGCCCCAGGCCCCGCATTCGAGCACTTTCTCGAGAATAGCTACTTGGGCAGCGCAGGTACAACCTGGATCTCCTGCTCCTTGCTCACCACCGTCATCTCTGAGCAAGAAGGCATCTATTTCGCATAGGCGTGCTCGATCTGGTTCCCTTGTTCACCTCGTTGACACCCAGGCCATTAAAACGCCATTAACTGCGAACTTTGATCTTACAGCCTGGGGATACACTTCTGTCTTCTTGCACCTCCCAAAAACTCCAACTGCACCTTCGCCTTTGCTCAAGCAATACCAACAGAAGGATAACGGAACCATTGTCCACGAGGGAAACAAAAAGACGATGAAGCGTTTCCGTTCTCTCTCAATCCTCCGCCCCAAAAGCAAAATTCTCCAACCTACCGTGGTTTCTCCGACCAAAACCGCGATGTCCATCAAATCCACCGCCAACAAGCTCAACAAAGCCCAAGTCATTCTTTCTCGTGGAAACACGATTCTCTCGGCTACCTCATGTACCTCGCGAGAATCAAAGGCCGAGATCTGCGCAGCTACCATCGCCAAGCGCAAACGAGCTAAATACGCGTATGTGCGTCCCCCACCGCCCCTCGCCAATGAGCTCGCAATCATGCAATTTACTGGCGGGGGAAAAATGGAAACCCATGTGAAGCGCGTTATGGAGGCCCAGGCCAAAGCTGCTGCGGGATCTGGCGCGAGTGTTGGTGTTGCTGACGTATACAGAGACACCAAAGGTGGGATCTGGTGGGATGCGGATGAGGAGCTCGAGTATGCCCATTTATTGGATGGTGCCGCTCTTCATTCGAGAGCACAGGGAGGCATGCGGGTTGATGCCGACGTAGAGATGGACTGGGAAGAGTTCAACGATGGGGGTGCATCTGCTGAAGCTTTCGCTCCATTCCTACCAGTAACATCCGACAAGGAAAACGTACGCCCTTACGAACTGCCTACGCGCCGGTCGTCTGTCTCATCGGTTGACTCTGATCTGGATCCAAAGTACCTCGTGCCTCTCCCGGAGAATGAGGACCCGAGGCTGACGCCAATCGAGGATCGCATTCTGGTATCCCGGCGAGTCGGCGGAGCCAACATGAGCATCCTCTCGTTGCCTGCTCGGCCCAGGAGACGTGCTATGCACCTCTGTAAACCCGCCTTTTTGGTAGACACGAAGGTTTGGGAAGGACCCACCTCTTCCGTTGGCCTGACCAGTCCAACACGAAGCACCACCTCGACGTCGCCCAAACACATCGCGGGGGGCGTGACGAAGCTGAAGGAAAAAGCGCGCCAGCGCCCAGCTCCCCTCAAACTTGTCCCTATGTCAGCTTCTGGTGTGTCCAGAGTCGTCGTGCGCCAGCGTTCGGCGTCCACGACGTCCACCCCACATTCGGTCCAGCAGGCCAGGAATGAATTCATCGCTGATCGGTTCGCCCCTGTGCCTCCGCCTTCTGCAACAGCAGTTGCTCCTCGACCAAGTCTCGATTTGGTCTTGACAGACTCAGAGCCATACACTCTGGTGTCTTCATATAACATCCCCACCCCGAGCTCGAAACCGCCCAAGTCCAAGCTGGCTATGGGCGTCCGGGGTTTATTCCGTCGTGGTGATTGAAAGGTCTCCTTCGTCACGTCCTCTTCTTTTCTTGGTGTTGTCATATTATGCGCTTTGGTGTCTTATCATATGTTGTCTTCCTATGCAGATAAATACCTACCTCCCTCATCATCACATCTTTATGCCATGTTAACGTTTATCACGATCTATGTCTTTTTATTTACGCATTCAATGTATTATCTAATAATTATATATCAACATCCTCGGACTGGGGGTAATTTGTGCTTTTATAAATACATAAAAAATTTGGAAGACATGAGTACCATCAAGATGCTGTAGGTGTCGCTCTTAGGAAAGATGTGAAGGGTTTGATCACGTCCAAACATCCCACAAGAAACCCTCGCATAAAACTTATGTGCCTACAGCGTACGTTTCCATGGGAACACTGGATGTCACCGCAGTCTTGTAGTTGAAGATCTCCTGTGTAGGCCATGATAGTTGAACGTAGGAGATCCACCTCATCTATCCGAGATAAGTCGCTGATCCATGCCTTCATAGCATGACTACAAGGGAGACAGAAGAGCATATGCGCGAAGTTGTCTCCGAGGTCCCCGTTCTCTGCAACGCAATACGAATACTGCGCGGGGTTTATGACCACGAGATCCATCGCATTGTCGAATAGTTTTTTCCACGATTCGCGATACTTCACCTGCGTAGAAATATAATCAGTAAAGATCAATCGATTGAAAGAAATGAGAAGATGAGCTACGCACCCAAGGGATGACAAGTTCCCCGGGAAGCTTTTCCAAGATTGGTACGATGGGCTTTAAAATCAAAATCTGACTCGATTCGTTCATTAGGTCCTGATAGTCGTGCTTATTAGCGTGAACGAGTATTTTCAATGCGTGCTCTTGCATATTCTCTCTGCAAGAAAACGGTCAATATTCAGGATTGTGCATCCAGTAACACCACGATTCTCATTCACCCCTCCCCTCCCCTCGTTCAAAACCACCAAATGACACACACTACTGTGAAATAAGTACTCACCTCAACCGCATCTCACACGTATGCAGCGCAGGAAACACCTCGTACTTCTCTGCCGCTTCCGCCACTCTAAGGACCATATCAAAATCGAGTCCTTTGAGCGTCGGATGTCTCTTTGGATAGATGAACTGGAACAGAATCTCCAGAACGTCGGATGGCTCGCTGAGCTGGACTTGTTCGCCGTTTGTGCTCATTTCCGTTCCAGGAAATGCACCTGTGCCCACCGCGAGGTTGGCCCGATGAAGGTTGAATAAGATGTTGTCGGATGAGCAGATTGTGACGTCTGCGCCAGGAGTGTCGACTGCCAGTAGTAGTGTTTATGTTTAAACGACTGCCGAATGTGAACAAGAACTAGTAGATTGGCAACTCACAATCTTTATGAACATTGGTGGTAGCCTTCGACATTATTTATTGTGATTCGAGTTCAGGATAGAAGTTGAGATGCGAACAATACAATTTAAGGGAACTGGGTAAAAACGTCCCGTGTGCACGAGAAACGCCAGTCTAAAACTAGTTTTACTCACGTGGACGAATGCAAATAGGCGCCCGACGGCTAAATACATACTTGGTCGACGCTCGAAACCATTGGTAGTACATGTGCCGATGGATATCAATCAAAATACCTTTTCGCAAGATGGATACGGTGTTTATTCCTGGTAAAAAATACTTCAACAGAATGATATCATGTTGCTTCCAAGATCTTTTGTCATTTTTCGAGTCCCAACTAACCAATGTTACGTAGGACCCTCGATAGGTAAAGTACTACAGTCAATTGGGGTGTATTTGAAGAATTTGAATTATAAATGAGAAATGATGACACCTTTAAATAGACTTTCATCAGAGGACTTGTTATATAGTATATTCAGCTCACATACGGCGAGGCTGCTTTAAAACGTACGCCCTTACGAACTGCCTACGCGCCGGTCGTCTGTCTCATCGGTCGACTCTGATCTGGATCCAAAGTACCTCGTGCCTCTCCCGGAGAATGAGGACCCGAGGCTGACGCCAATCGAGGATCGCATTCTCGTCTCCAGGCGCGTCGGCGGAGCCAACATGAGCATCCTCTCGTTGCCTGCTCGGCCCAGGAGACGTGCCATGCACCTCTGTAAACCTGCCTTTTTGGTAGACACGAAGGTCTGGGAAAGGACCCACCTCTTCCGCTGGCCTGACCAGTCCAACACGAAGCACCACATCGACGTCGCCCAAACACATCGCAAGGGGGGTGACGAAGCTGAAGGGAAAAGCGCGCCAGTGCCCAGCTCCCCTCAAACTCGTTCCTGCATCAGCTTCTGGCATGTCCAGAGTCGTCGTGCGCCAGCGTTCGGCATTCACGATGTCCACCCCACATTCGGTCCAGCAGGCCAGGAATGAATTCATCGCTGATTCGTTTACCCCTGTGCCTCCGCCTTCTGTAGCAACAGTTGCTCCTCGACCAAGTCTCGATTTAGTCTTGACAGACTCAGAGCCATACGCTCTGGTGTCCATATCATCATATAACATCCCCACCCCGAGCTCGAAACCAGCCAAGTCCAAGCTGGCTATGGGCGTCCGGGGTTTATTCCGTCGTGGTGATTGAAAGGTCTCATTCGTCACGTCCTCTTCTTTTCTTGGTGTTGTCATATTATGCGCTTTGGTGTCTTTTCATATGTTGTTTTCCTATGCAGATAAATACCTACCTACCTCATCATCACGTTTTTATGCCATGTTAACGTTTATCACGATCTATGTCTTTTTATTTACGCATCCAATGTAATATCTAGTAATTATACATCAACATCCTCGGACTGAGGGTAATTTTTTGCAAAAAAAAAGATTTGCAAGATATGAATACGATTAAGATGCTGTAGGGGTCGCTCTTAGGAAAGATGTGAAGGGTTTGATCGTGTCCAAATATTCCACAAGAAACTCTCGCACATAGTCTATGAGTATACAGCGTACATTCCCATGGGAACAATTGACGTCACTGCAGTGTTGTAGTTGAAGATCTCCTGTGTAAGCCACGACGGTTGGACGTAGGAGATCTATCTCATCTATCCGAGATAAGTCGCCGATCCATACCTTCATAGCATGACTACAAGGAGGACAGAAGAACACACGTACGTCGATTTCTCCTGGGATATCGTCCTCTTGAGTGCAATACGAATACCGCACAGCGGGGTTCATGACCACGAAATCTATCGCATTGTCGAATAGTGCTCTCCATGATTCACGATACTTCACCTGCGTAGAAATCTGATCAGTAGAGATCGACCGATTGGAAGAGGTGAGAAGATGAGCCACACACCCAAGGAATGACAAGTTCCATAGGAAGCTTTTCCAAGATTGGTACGATGGGCTTCAAAATCAAAATTCGACTCGATTCGTTCATTAGGTCCGGATAGTCGTGCTTATTGGCGTGAACGAGTATTCGCAATGCATGCTCTTGCATATTCTCTCTGCAAGCAAACAGTTAAAAGTCAGGATTATACATCCAGTAACGCCGCAATTCTCTTTCACCCCTCCGAGTCCACTCGTTCAAAACCTCTAAATGACACACACTACTGTGAGATAAGTACTCACCTCAACCGCGTCTCACACGTATGCAGCGCAGGAAACACCTCGTACTTCTCTGCCGCTTCTGCTACTCTAAGGACCATATCAAATTCGAGTCCTTTGAGCGTCGGATGCCTCTTTGGATAGATGAACTGGAAGAGGATCTCAAGAACGTCCGCTGACTCGCTGAGCTGGACTTGTTCGCCGTTTGTGCTCATTTCCGTTCCCGGGAATGCACCTGTGCACACTGCGAGGTTGGCTCGATGAAGGTTGAATAAGATGTTGTCGGATGAGCAGATTGTGACGTCTGCGTCAGGAGTGTCGACTGCCAGTAGTACTTAGGTTCAAATGACCACGAAATGGGGACAAGGACTAGTAGATTGGCAACTCACAGTCTTTATGAACATTGGTGGTAGCCTTCGACATTGTTATTCGAGCTCAGGATAGAAGTTGAGATGCGAACAATACGATTTAAGGGAACTGAGTAAAAACGTCCCGTGTGCATGAGAAACGCCAGTCTAAAAATAAGTTTACCTCACGTGAACGAATGCAAACAGGCGCCCGACGGCTAAATACATACTTGGTCGAAACCATTGATAGTATGTTAACATGTGCCAATGATCGATCAAAATACCTTTTCGCAAGATAAATACGGTTTTTATAAATACTTCGAAAGAATAAAATTATGTTGCTTCCAAGTTCATTTTTCATTTTTCGATTCCCAACCGTTACCAAAGTTACGTAGGACTTTTGATGGGTAAAGTTAGCTACAGTCAACGAAAGCGTATTTGGAGGATTTTAGTTATAATGAGAAATGATGACGCCTTTAAATATACTTTCATCAGAGGACTTATTATAACATATATATTCAGCTCACATACAGCGAGGCTGCTTTACGTCCAGAACGCAGCATGGGGCGTACACGTCACGCACACAATATTTTACCCCAGCTCGGGGTGGGTCGGTATATGGGCACGGCACGGCGAGGCGATTGCAAAACAAAGGAGACAATAAATAGTGCCGATATTATTTTTCCAGATAAGGTACAATGTCGAAAAAGGTAAGTTTTTACTTTTCAGGATATGTCAACTCCATTGGGTTTCTTGTATTCCCGTCAGTAACGGGTTGCATCGCTGATTGTCGTTTTCAGCTGGATGGGGCCTTGATTGCGGTGAGTACCGGCACCAGTTCGGTTTAAACGAAGCTTACGCAATCGTCGGAAATATCATTACGTACTATCGTACATCAAAAATTCAACACTAGTACTCTTTCAAGTACAATCATTCTTGATATACAAGTCGCCGATCAATCCTGTTATCGACAGTTCCAGGGTCAAGATGTGTTATCATAGGGGTATAAAAGCTGCTGTAAACTTCAAGATTCTGCAGACTTAAGAAACCAAACACCTCTTCTTAAACTGATGGCCTTCAAATCTCTTTTCGCGCCTATCCAAGTCGGTGATATCACCTTGAAGAACCGTATCACGATGGCTGCGCTCACCAGAAATCGTGCGGAGAACACTATCCCAACTGAATTGATGAGGGAGTACTATGTTCAACGCGCCGATGCAGGCCTCATCGTGACGGAAGGCAACTTGATTGTGCGTCAAGGGTATGTCCTATGATTTGATTTTGACCCAGGGCGTTCACTAATAATATCGCGTATTTTTACAGCTCTGAATGGCCCCACGCTCCTGGAATCTGGGACGACGAGCAGGTCGCTGGTTGGAAGAACATTATCGACGGTGTACACGCTGTTGGAGGAAAGATATACACACAGGTTAGTCTTTTTTTATCATTGTTCTGAGGAACGCGTCACTGAACGTGTATTTAGTTATGGCACCTGGGACGTGCATCCCATCCCGAAGCTGAACAGCAAAAGCTTGCTGGAGTAGTAAGTTTTATGGATGGATCTGCCGACAAGCAATAACAGATATACTTTCCAGCCTGTATATGCGCCTTCAGCAGTGAGTGCTCGGGGTGGTAAATTCCGCACGATCCCAGGCCAACCTGGATTTACCACGGTATGATATACTTTATCTCAACTTTTTTGGGTGCTCATGGTTGACCTCCAGCCAACCGAGCTCGAGGATCCCTGGACAATTATTCAACAGTTTAAACAAGCTGCTATCAATGCCAAGCAGGCTGGATTTGATGGCGTCGAACGTACGTGCTATTGATTTTCTTGAAAACGACTGAAGTTGACCATCGTTCATATAGTTCACGGCGCTAATGGATACCTCGTCCACCAGTTCCTTGACACCACCTCCAACTTTCGTACCGATCAATGGGGCGGCAGCATTGAAAACCGATCTCGTTTTGGCTTAGAAACCCTTAAAGTCCTTATCGAAGTCTTTGGGCGTAACGTCGGTATAAAACTTAGCCCGGCTGGTGGCTACAACGACATGGGGTAAGATGACGGCCACCTAGAACCTCAAAACTTATACTTATAAATACTTTTACGTAGCATGCCTTTGCTAGAAACTATCGAAACTTATTCTTACTTCATCGCTGAAGCCGATAAATTGGACCTTGCATATATATCTCTTATGCGCTACTCGTCCTACCTTGATGTCGAGTACGAACGTACGTGTTGCACAATCCTTACATCAAACGTTCACTGATGTCCCTCCATCTATATAGCTGGAGTGAAGCGCGGCACCGTGCATGATGTTCTAAAAACATACAAACCCTTCATCAAGAAGGCGAAGTTCTTTATCAACGTGGATGTCACCCCAGAAGAAGGCGAGAAACTCATATCATCCGGCAAGGTGGACGCCATCTCAATTGGGACGAATTTCATCACGCACCCTGACTTGGTTAAACGTGTCGAACACGGAAAGCCTCTCGACAACGTTCTCGATGATCTTCACATGCAGACCAACAAAGATTCTGGAGATTGGGCTACTGGGTACACTGACTACCCCACGGCAGTGTATTAAATGTCTGATATTACATCCAAAAATCAAATTTGCTGTCGCTCGATCTTTTTCTCGGAAAATCAATATGTAGGAGCGCTTTTACTGCGACAACCTTACGCATCGCCAAGAAATCGTGTTCTATTGTGCCACATGACTATAGAGCCACTCACCTAGTCACCACCTAAAAATGACAGCGGCCAAATCGGTCAGGGTACAAATTGACTAGCCCTAACCCCACTGTGCCAGAGGGTACGGGCAAAATTTCCAAGCACCAACAAGGTCCGGTGAATCAAATTTATATGTTTTACTTGTACAAAAGTAGTCTAGCAAATTTTGGGGTATACAGAGAAATTTCAGAAAACGACGAACTTGAAACATCATGGGCTGGTGGTGTGAATAATCATGAGTATGCGCAGTCAGACTGGTCAGGGTGGGGTGATTCAAGCAAGATTCAAGCGACGAATAAATAGAGGAGTTGAAGGACAATGTATTATTGAGGAGTTTGAAGGTGGCATATGAGCACGAGCAGTCTCAAATAGCCAAGCACGTTGTCACGGCGGTGAAAGAGAATCCGACTGTAAGTATCACTATAAATAGTCTAACTATTACTATAAGTATATGGACTATCTTATCTGGCGAATTTGATGAAACCAAATTTTATAACTCCGTCAGTTTTTGACCAATCAGAAAACGGTCTACCAGATTTGTTCCTCTTGTGTTTTCTCCAAAGGAATAAGAAAAAGGGGAAAATTTTCCGACACCATAAACTTTGTCACATTTTGGTGGTGGCTAGGCGAGTGGCTCCATTTGGGCTCCATTTGGGCTCCATAGTCACAACATAGTCACCGACTATTTTGTGCAAAAAAAACGGGGGTCTCAAAGAGCCTTGAAATTGTTATTTCTTTAGATGAAAGCTTTTAATTATCATTATGAATCGATCACTTAAACAGAATTTTGATAGGATAAAATCTGAGCGAGTTATAAAATCCGACCAAGTCAAAATTGGCCTGCTTATATAATACTACCCATATATGGCCTTGCTGTGAAACAGAAAGGTACCCCCTGTCATAATTATGTAACAATCACGGTAGTTTTGGTACATTGTTTGGCTACTCCCCTTGGGCCACACAAAAGACTTTTGGTGGAAGGTCGAATAGTTTTGATACAATGTTTGGCTACTTCCTGGGAACCACACAAAAGACTTTTGGCGGAAGGTTGAATAGTTTTGATACAATGTTTGGCTACACTTTCTTGTTTATACAACCATTTTAAGCAAAGTCAGCCAAAAGGGTCCTATTTCGTATTTTTCTATTACTTAGCCTATCTCCCCATTTCCGGTCATTTCCATTTAGTTTCCATTTATTTACCATTTAAGAGTTCAAACGTTCAATGCCCTATGTTCAATCGAGCCGCGAGAAGTCAACCGAAGGTTGACGACGAGCGGCCACAAAATACTAGCGTAAAATATATACAGCCCAGCCAGGGCAAGTTGACAGATGCAAAACCTTCCAGGCAGTCAGTTGGCAGTCAGCTACCTTTTTTACGTATCGGAATTGTAAAAAAAAATTGTAATCCTTGTTTGCATAAAAACAGTCTTAATTGAACCCTTTGTATATGTTGTTTTTAAGTTAAACGCGGTAGCAGTCGCAGCAAGGCTTCGGTCGACTTTAGTCGGCCCTTTATTGCGAGCGTAGCGAGCAACTCAGAGGTATGAGGGGTCCGGCCGAGCACTTTCCTCGAACAAACAAAGCCAAAGTTTAGATACCAGAATCCTACTGATGCAGCGATGCCGCTTTTCGGTAGGCGATTCCTCAATGATTCTGACGGCTAATGTACATTTGAGCCTTTAAAACTAACATAAAACTATCATGTTTCGTGTATTCGACAAAAAAAATGCCTCTTTATGCGCTTTTTTGCCCTGTTTTTACAACTTTCAGGAAAACACGGCGGCTTGTGGCGCCGCGTCATCATTTTGAAATTGTAAGACTGACAGCAACTTGTCCAGTTTTTGTTCCTTCAGCATATAAATTGTATTATGTATGATATGATACACGCCTTGGGCAAAATAAATAAGGCTGTGCTCGCTCTTCTGCGTCCTCAAATTATGGAGCCAGCCTCTTACTGGAGCGGCGAGTCATCACTCGGCAGTTAGGCTTTCAGGCTTCAGCGCTTCTTGAGCGCTTCCAGCTCCCGCTTACCGTCGGCGTCTGGTCCCGGTTAATGCAAGTAATTTCTATGCGATAGATTACGACGACAGCGCTATCGGATGTACAATGCGCTCCAGCTAGGATGACGAAGCGAGCCTTCCTCCGCCCTGCGGCGGACCTTTACCTAGTGGTTAAAGGTAAACCTAATCTAATTAAATCAAACGCCTCTGCAACGTGTGCGAGAACTTCGCGGTTGGAACACGGCGATGAGAAGTGTAGCTGAAGGATTGCACTCGCAGCTGGGCTTCCTTTGCAGAACGCAGTCAGTCCGAGCTAATGACAAAAATTTGTTTGCAAGATCTTCATTCCTTGCATAGATAAGATAAAATAACACTTCGATTTTTTCGCCGACCAAATTGGCCACTGCACAAAATAGTCGGTGACTAATCATGTAGCACCATAGACGCCTTATCTTTTCTCAAAAAGCGAGGAATTGCTCGCTCGTTGAGTAACTTGAGTTTCCAATTGGAAGTGTTTACATCTGGGATACTTAAATGGTTCAAGAAATCTTCACATTTATCGGAGTCCAAGAACGAATGAAAGCCGAATAATCTTTTCCGAGGAGACGAACCTAAGTAGCTGCAGATATGAGGAGCATGTGGTACCCGCTGCTGTTGATGCAAAAATTGCCAGCGAAGTTCTCGCCTCTGGAAATTCGAGAAAAGCTGCGGCGACTAGAGGTCTGATCAAAGTACTTGACCTGTCTTTCAATTTACTTTAATGATGCGGGAGAATCGATCTATGAGGATAACGAAAAAAATATATAGTGATATACAATTACCAGTGGCATCGGGGTGCTTTAAGGACTCGAGAAATTACCGTATCTCTAGCTGTCGAGTGCCACCGCTAAGTCAGCGGATTTATGCAACACCAAGTAGTGTGTGTATAGCCTTGCTCGTTCAAGAAAAGAGGTCTGCAGGTCTCCAATTAGGGGCAAATTTGACAGAAAGGAGGGAAAACTCACATTTTTGGTAGAGTTGTGATCTTCAGGGACCACCCAGGAAGTCTATCGTTCATCATGTAGAATAAACCTTTATTGAGTTTGCTGTTTTCATCGCTACTTCGCTGAATCCATTGGTCATTGATTATTTTGTCGATCTTATACACACCTCAGTCCGGGGAGAAGCGGTGTAGGTGTAAGAAAAATGCCTCGTGGGCATTGAAGATCAGGACTGGAAGAGCAAGTTCCACAAGGTCCATTGATAGTGGCACTGAATATGAACCTTCTTTCCAGGCAGATATACAGTGGTAGGTTTGCGCCTAGTCCATCTGGGAACATCAATCTTAGACTGGACATGATCACGAAAGAGAGTCGTTCATGTTAACAAAGCGCATAGTAAGCTCTGGGAGTCATTGCTGATTATCGTTTGAAGAGAATTGCGTCACAGTCAGCTAGCTCTGAAAATCGGCAAATTGAAAGCTTAGCTTGTAAAAAGCATTCCCAAGAAGGCTTGACCAGAAGACGAAACTGAGCGACTCTGACCAAGTCCGGACCGAAAGCATCCGAGCGCCCAGTTTGGCTTAGCGAGGCTTATGCAACACGTGGGAACGTGTGGGACTGTTCAACTATTTCGAGTGATGAACGCTTGTCATGAACTTGTCATGAACCATCAAGAACCGTGTTTGCTCATCCCTCTTACGAGCACCACCTCTTCTCGATGTTCTTGATAACAAAAATCACTAATCAATCGTGTTACCGATTCGACGGTTTTGGAGGTCAATGTACAGGCGTATAAAAGCTGCCATGAACTTTAGGATCCAGCAGAACCAGAAAAACATCTCTTTCCTTACTTGCTTTACACTTTTCATAACCAATCATGTCTACCAAAGCTCTTTTTACACCCATCCAGATCGGTGATATCACTTTGAAGAACCGCATCACGATGTCTGCACTCACCAGAAATCGTGCTGAGGATACCATTCCAACCGAGTTGATGAAGGAATATTATGTTCAACGCGCCGATGCAGGCCTCATCGTAACGGAGGGCACCTTGATTGTGCGCCAGGGGTAGGTTTATTCACTACGGTGTCAGAGACCATGTAATAAACTTTCGAGTCTCTAGTACCGAATGGCCCCACGCGCCAGGGATCTGGAACGACGAACAGGTCGCTCGCTGGAAAGACATTGTCGATGCTGTACACGCAGCGGGAGGAAAAATCTACTCGCAGGTCTGTACTAAATAAATTGGCCCTAGAAATGCACTAAAACAACTGCAACCTTCGCGTAGATGTGGCACGTCGGCCGTGCAGCTCACCCCGAAGCGGAGCAGCAGATACTTGCTGGGACAGTATGTGTTATATCGATGCAAACTTCGTTTTGTTCATCATCCACCTTAGCCCGTTTACGCTCCTTCAGCGATCAGTGCTCGCGGTGGAAAATTCCGCACCATCCCAGGCCGGCCCGGTTACACTACGGTAAATACATCCTCAAATTAATATCACTTCTTGTGTGCTAATACTCTCCAGCCAACCGCAGTCGAAGATCCCTGGATCATCGTCGAACAATTCAAGCAAGCCGCTAAAAATGCCAAGAAAGCAGGATTCGATGGTGTCGAACGTAAGTATGGGTTTTTTATACTTGACATCAAATAACTGACCATTATACAGTCCACGGTTCTAACGGATACATCGTGCACCAGTTCCTCGATAGCTCCTCTAACCATCGAACCGATCAATGGGGTGGAAGCATCGAGAACCGCTCTCGTTTTGGTTTAGAGGTCCTGAAAGTCCTCATTGAAGTTTTCGGACGCAATGTCGCCGTCAAGCTTGGTCCCACAGGAGGCTACAACGACATGGGGTATGTCTATTCATACGTTCTGCCAATCTGATGTTTATTTCTTAAATAGTATGCCTTTGCAAGAAACTATCGACACCTTTTCGTACTTTATTTCTGAGGCCGATAAATTGAACCTTGCATACATCGTCCTTGTGCGCTACTCTCCGGACTTTGATGTTGAATATGAACGTACGTACTGCCATTCCGAATCTTGCATGGACTCTTTCACTGATACGACACTGCAGCTGGCGTTAAACGCGGTATTCAGCACGACGTTCTTGAGACTTACAAGCCATTCATCAAGAATACAAACCTTGTCCTCAACGCGAATGTGACTCCCGAAGAAGGCGAAATGCTCGTTTCATCCGGCAAGGTGGACGCTATTGCCATCGGAATGAACTTTATCACGCACCCTGACTTGGTCAAACGTGTCGAACACGGCAAGCCTCTCGACAATGTTCCCGACTACTCTCATTTGCAGACCAACAAGACCTCTGGAGACTGGGCCACCGGGTACACTGACTACCCTACTGCTGTTTATTGAGTGGAATCGTACTTCAATACCTCTTTACTAAAGATCCTATGTAAAATTGTACAGACAATAAAAATTACATTGTACATCATTTTCACCTGCAAAACATGTGTGAATGACGTATGTCGGACAATGGTCGGGTACCTGAAAGGTAAAGTACACAAAAGTACACATGCATTTGAGGGACCAGGCCTCTTGCTACCTCTTGGCGCGCCAATTAATAAATTAGGTTGCCACCATGGGTGCCTGGTGGAATCACCACAGCTTAACAACCTCAGCAACATACACGACTTGAAATTAAAGCAAAATTATTTTCCAAACTGAGAGACCTTTCAGCCAGACCCATATAAAAGAAATGTATGTTTCGTTCAATAACCCACCTGCGTTCCCGCCAACGGTGAGTAAACAAAAAGTCGACTTCATCTAAACATGCAGACACTCGCACGGCAAAGAATGGCACCCCCCATGTATTTCTTATATATCTAAGGTTAGAGGCGAACATAATCCTACTGATTCAATTCCGCCCTTCTCGCCGGAGAACTTACCCACATTGCTAGTCCAATGTTGGAAACTTTCTTCGAGGATCTCTACAGGCATATCCTCTTTCTCTACTCTCACCGCAGCGCGATTCTTATTTTTCATATCTTGGTCTGAATATATTTACTTTTTTATTGCCTCGGTTTGAACACTTTGCGTGGTTGAGTCTTCGGTTTGGGATTCCACTCAGGGAACTGAGTGTAATCTCGGTGATTTATACATGTGAACCAAAAAAAAAAGTGACTTATATATTCAGGAACACCTCACTGTAGTTATCATTAGCCCTTTCCCTTCTGGATAATTTGGACCAACTTACTTCCAGTTGAAAGATACGTCAATGGAGAACGAGGGGATAACCGCAGGTACGGGGGCGGTGAATTCTCCGCGAGAATAGCCGTTCACGGTGATAGCTGCTGTACCGTTGCTGTTAATTATTACTTTATTTGTGCCAGCCTTGAGGGAGTTCCAGTCATTGAAACCAAACTGTCCATTGTCAGTCTTAGCCTCCCAGAGCATGGCACCGAAGAGAGACGATATCATGAATTTGGCAGAGTTGCCATCGTCGGTGGTGATCTCAACGTGAACGGTCCTTTTGAACCAGCCGTTGGACCAGACTTTGGCCTTGAATCCAGTTCCCCTGGCCCAGCTGGTGGGGTTCCGCGGGGAGGACCACCAAGCAACGTTGCTAGGCGGCTCGAAGAAAAGTGTGAGAAGGCCTTCAGAGCCCCCCAGGGTCTCGAGTTTCACTCCAGCCTCTGAAAACTGATACAAAATGAGCACCGGACTGCAGGATTGGATATCGTTCTTGACTTACCTGGGACGGACGATCTCGGAATATACAGGTTCGTGTACGTTTTCACTGGGATCCATGAGTTCAACGGGAAGCATGAGTGAAAGTTGGTGAGTGTTGATAAGGTGTATCTTGTCTCTTTGGTGCTGGAGTACAATATAATTTCAGGATGTATGAGCAGCATTTGATCGGTATGTATTTCTGGTAAGTTCAAATGACCAACCTTCACTGGGCCTCAATAACGTACATATGATCGGCGTACACCTACGGCCGTTCATTAACAAGTCCTAGAAGCTAAGGTTTAAAGCAGATATGAATGTGAAGAACGCCACCCAATGCGCGACTGAAAATTTGAGGGTATCCTCGAGGTATGGCGGATATGGCAGTGGTCAATCGCCGGCTTAATTGTGACCAATCTACCTTTATTACAACAGTCATTTCGGTTGCCCAAATTGATTTTCGTATAGGATCCTTGTGTCGAGGATCCCGTTTTCCTGGGACTACATGCGCGATTCAGCCTTTGACCGCTATAAATATCAGTAAGTGCAAATTCACGCTGCCATCCATTCTGCACGACTCACGAGGAAACCACATAAATGAACCCATCTTTTTGATTAGCCGCCGCATAAAGTTGGAACAAGGAGACCCGAGTTAAGTATCCTGAACATGCCCATGGTGGCAGCTTCAAAACCGATGTTGGAAATTCCACTGTTTGGTGCCCATTTTCGTTTACCTTCGCACAAGGATCGCTTGCAATTTTGTTTGATTCGCGTGAAACCTGCAAACTTGAGAGTAGCTTTGGACATCTAATCAGCGAACTGTAGCCTCGAAACCAACACAAAGAGAAGAATTATCGAGAGGAGAATGGAAGAGTTACTGACAATGATGGCATTTTACGAACTCCGCATATTGACGGACCGTGCGCGTGACTCGTCATGCATTCATGCATCACCTCACACGATTCTCCTCAACTTGGTTTCCAAACAAACAAAAAAATCAATCCAGAAGAGAAAACTGATGAAATTTCTCTATGAACATGATAAAAACGTTCAAAATGACTGCCCCAGTGAGGCTCGAACTCACGACCTTCCGATTGCGTAAGCATTTCGAGTAACAATCTTACTCATAATATTTAACAGTCGGACGCTGTAACCAACTCAGCCATGGGGCAGATACTAGTATGTAGCAAGGGGCAGCTATGAGGATATCCACAAAGCAGGCGTCTATCTGTCGATCGGGCCGGACATCGCCGGACGCTACCACGACAAACACCGTTTCATTGTACTTCAACCAACCATCTATGAAGTGAAACTTCTCCATCTGAAATTCCGCTTTCTATATCAAGTACAACTGTCATAAAAACTATCACCATGAGCGACAGTTTTCCTTCAATCAAGCGTGCAAGAGCACCTTCTGACTCTTCTTCTCTGTCGGTTTCTCCTACTCAGCCACACAAAGCATCCCGCATCATACCTTCATCTGCGATATCGGAATCAGGAGAGACCGCATCAGTCAGATCCAACAATCCTCCTCTCCTGTGCACTCTGCCACCTACATGCCACCATCACCCAACGCCGATCGCTGATACAAACGAGCTCGAAAAACACTATGCTAAATTCCATGCTCATGTCTGCGAATACGAAAAGTGTGGATGTGTATTCACGGATGCTAGACTGTTGGAATTGGCATGTAATATATGTCATTTTCAACGACTTGATATTGATTCCCGCGAGTAGCATCAAACGGAATGTCATGATCCTATAGCAGCATTGCGCAAGGAACGAGGAGAAAAGATCGTAAGGATTTCAACTCAAACTTCAATGTTTTTTCTCGCCTCATTGCCGCTAGTTTCAATGCCATATACCAGCACCGACTTGTGGTCGAAGCTTCTTGACGCCTAAAACGCGTCGTTTACATCTCATCCAAGTTCATTCATACCCAAAGGAGTACTTTTTTGCTGTCACCAACAAAGGGATCGGGGGTCTATTGAAGAAATGGGGAGAAGGCGCGAGTATGATTCGTAAAGAATGGAAACCGAGAGAAGAGAAAGATAGCGAGAAGATAAGATACAGAGACGACAAAATGGACATGGACGAGGATGACGAGGAAGATGAAGAGGAAGCAGAGGAAGAAGATGAAGATGAGCACGAAGACTTGGCAGATCTTGAAGCAACACCTCGCATGTTACCTCGAACCACGGGAATACAGTCCCCAAATTCTTCAGTATCATCATCAAAAACAAATCGTCATCACCGCGATGTTCTGACGGAATCTCATGCGGGCCTCGATTCACTTGCGAATTCAATGGAGTCTCTCACTCTCGTCCCAGATTCGATTAGATTTGGAAGAGGTGGTAAGAATGCTGGGTTCGGTCCAATGCGTCCAGGATACCGAGGTCGCGCCCGTGGTAGGGGTGGGAGAGGAGGTATCATCCCAGTAAATGCACAACAAATGGACGTTGACCCTGCTCGAGGAGAAGGAGATGCTGTTGGCCTGAATGGGTCTAGTTACAGGGGCAGAGGTCGGGGTCAAAATATATCTCGTCCTCCTCGGGCAAGGGGTAGGGGACGAGGCAGAGGGTATCTGGCAACTAGTTGAAAACGCTATCGGCGGGTTGAAGACATTTCCTCCACGGATATGAGCCACGGCATACAGGGAGAGGCTGAAAAACCTTGAAGTGTTTTTAGGTACGATGTACTATCTGTTCAGCGAAGTGATATGGTGCGGAGTGTAAACAAAATCATGTATAGTATATCTGTTCTATGTAAGCCTGAGTAAATGTATATCAGCGAATGTATCGTAATCCTCAGAAATGATTGTACGTTGCCGAGTAAATGATAGGCGTTTATTTTTTTGCGACACGGCCAGTCGGGGTTCAGTTAGATCCAATTCGCCTTGCTCAATGAGTCCTGGACGTTGAACTTTGAACCCCTAAAGATATCTTTGTTTTCGATATTACAACTTTGCTTTGAAAGCCAGTAGAGCCTTGAAAGTATCTGACAGTAGTTTTTGTGGCTTGTGTACAACATAATTAGCAGCCCTGGAAGTGGCGTTGAAGATATAAGCGCCCAGTGCGAGCTGCAGGGACCTGCGTCTTTCAGTTTCAGAGACTAGATCTTGATTCTTCAATGACCTTGTTTTCGGCGGTTGTGAGAGAAGTTGGAAGTGTAACCTCGTCATTCAAGAAGGAAGGTGCACGTTGGGATACACAGCATATTCCTTGATAAAGAGCGTATTAACACAATGAGTACATGTCCTCTATGAACGTTGAACCTCGAATTTCGCCCCGTCGGAGGTTCAACGATGCCGCGCCCGTCCTACAGGTCTTTTCTGTTCGTCCTTTATATACCACCATCATCGTGACTCTTGAGAAGACAAATAAGCTTCAATGGCCGAGATTGAATTCAGAATCAAACTCTTTAACGGGCCCTGTCAGAAAAGGTAAGTTTATACTTTTTTGGAATAAAGTTCCGACTGACAAATGAACATGTTATTTAGCTGTCGTCATCCATTCCGTGAGCAACGGGACGGCAATGGGTATCATCATCGCTGAAGCGCTGATCGTCATTCGTCAGCTAGTCATGATGGACCAGTCACTACTTAGTCGCTCGCTCGCTCCCGTCTTTTATGTTCGCTCGCTGCCGTCGTTAACGTGTCATGTTCATATCGCCGAGACTGAGTCGACAGTGGATCTTGCCAAGATGAGCTTCTGTTCAAAATAGTTTTGCATCAAGTACTCGGCGGTGCCTCGTCAAATTCGTATTTCGGAACCGAAACCACGTGACCGAGCGGGTGTTTTCCAGCCTCGACTTATGTCGGCATTATCCGGGGGCCTGATATGGTCGACAATTCTTACGATTGTGTCAGCACTGGACCGCTATTAACCGTATGTCATTGGTGTGTGCTAATCTCTTTTACGCAACTTCAACTTCTGATATTCTTGATAGCCAATTCGCTGATCAATCGCTGCACATGTACATACTACTGCAGCATGATGACATTGTAAGTAGCACGAAGTATGCGAAGCATTGTATTGGCACTTATGAAGTATAAAAGCTGTCCATGGACGACAAGATTCAGCAGAACCACCTACATAACATATCCTCTCATCTACAGCTCTCTTAACCAACTCTAACAGCAATGTCGATCCAAGCTCTTTTCAAGCCCATTCAGATCGGTGATATCACCTTGAAGAACCGCATTACGATGTCTGCGCTTACCAGAAATCGTGCTGAGGACACTATTCCTACTGAGCTGATGAAGGAATACTATCTCCAGCGCGCCGATGCAGGTCTCATCGTGTCTGAAGGCATCTTGGTCGTGCGTCAAGGGTGAGTTTGCTTCAAGTTGTGCCTAGGAGATCAATGTTCATAACCCTTTCTCTAGCACTGAATGGCCCCACGCTCCCGGAATCTGGGATGACGAACAAGTCGCCCGCTGGAAGGTCATCGTCGACGCTGTACACTCCGCAGGAGGAAAAATCTACGCACAGGTCAGTCCGAATTTCATTTTTCAATAAACTGAATCTTGACCGAATGACCTTGTTTAGTTGTGGCATGTCGGTCGTGCCGCCCACCCTGAAGCCGAACAGCAAAAACTTGCAGGAACAGTACGTGTTCCGTCTATGATATCACCAACCACTATTTAATCAGACCCATTTTTAGCCTGTGTACGCACCTTCAGCGATCAGCGCTCGTGGTGGTAAATTCCGCACCATCCCAGGCCAGCCCGGTTACACCACGGTGCGTACGATTTCAAATATTGGATATTTTCCATCGATGCTCATGTACATATAGCCAACTGCAGTAGAAGATCCATGGATTATCGTCGAGCAATTCAAGCAAGCAGCTATAAACTCCAAGAAAGCCGGATTCGATGGTGTTGAAGGTACGCGCTTATGTGTTTGTTTTTAAATTCGGACAAAGCTGACCACCACACAGTTCACGGTGCTAACGGATACATCGTACACCAGTTCCTTGACAGTACTTCCAACAGTCGTACCGATCAGTGGGGTGGAAGTATCGAGAACAGATCTCGTTTCGGTCTGGAAGTCCTGAAAGCACTCATTGGAGTCTATGGACGTAATGTCGCCATTAAGATTGGTCCAACTGGAGGCTACAACGACATGGGGTAAGTCAGCCAATATCTGTCGCCAAACTTGTCTTACTTACTAACGTTTAACAGCATGCCTTTGCAAGAAACGATTGATACCTTCTCCTATTTCCTTACGGAGGCCGATAAATTGGGCTTGGCTTACATTACCCTCACGCGCTACTCTCCTTACCTTGACGTCGAGTACGAACGTACGTATATATTCAACCAACCCATGACTACTCATCATTCTAATGTCTCTTATTTATATAGCCGGCGTCAAACGCGGTATTCAACACGACGTCCTTCAGACTTACAAGCCATTCATCAAGAACACGACCCTGTTCATCAACGTGGGCGTGACCCCCGAAGAGGGTGAAGAGCTTGTCTCGTCCGGCAAAGTCGACGCCATCTCGATTGGAATGAACTTCATCACACATTCTGACCTGATCAAGCGCGTCCAACACGGCAAACCCCTTGACAATGCCCCCGACTACGCTCATATGCAGACCAACAAGACCTCTGGAGATTGGGCCACTGGGTACACTGATTACCCCACGGCTGTATACTAGAGTTGCATGTGTGGATAGACCTATATTCCGTATAGAACAGCACTTAACGCATTAGTGCCGTTTAGATGTTCTCAATAATACATACTTGTGCTTCAAATTATGTTTTTACCGGCATATAGATCGCTGATAATGACTTTAATTATATGAATTTTACAATACAACAGAGCTTGAAAGAGTACAAATAAGACTTCGAATCATTAAAGTATCCAAAACGGAAAAGAAACATGGCTATCTACCAGTCAACTCGAATCTCCGGTTTTCGAAATATAAGTTGAAAAGGATTTAACTTTACTTACTCCATCATCGAGTCGTCTAGCTAAGCCGGTAATAGCAGTACACCAAGGATGATATGTAGGAGGTAAAGCTGGGCGCAACATGGCATTTTGGTAGAGATGTTGTCCCAAGTCAGTCCTGGGCTGCGGCTTCGACACCAACATATCTTTACAACAGGTCCTGACGTTTTCTGTGTACGAGCCTTTGATCGCCTGTGCTAGTGCAAGCCTTAGTTCATAGACTGAATCTTTAGATGTTTGAAGATCAGTGATCCAAATGAACTGTGAGCTCCGGCAGAGACTACAGGTGTCGTTACCATGGCACATAGACGAAGGATCTGCTGAGCACTCCGCGGGCGCCTTTCTTATCTCTTCGACGGTCTCCGTAAATAAAGAGGCCCATACAGAGTGATATTCAGTCTGAAAATTCGATAGCCCGTCAATGATATGTCGAGCACGTCAATTTCAGATACTCACCCATGCGATTAAATAATGCATCGGTAATTGCTTAAGCACTGGTATTATAGGCTTACGAGCAAGAAGAAGGGCAGCTTCGTCGGCGAGTTTTAGATGATCGTGTTTTAGTGAATAGGCGAGAATTTCCACTGCATGATCGGGTAAAAAAGATCTAACAGAGCACATCTGGTATTAGAGGTTGTTCCAATCCCTCATGCATAAAAAGACGTACTTTAATCGCGAATTGCAAGGACTCATGGCTGAGTAGACCTCGTACTTCCCAACGGCCTCTGCCAGCTCAATCACAGTCTCAAAGCTCTCATCGTCAAGATCGGGATACCTCTTGGGGTATACAAACTCAAATAGTAGTTCAAGTATCTTTCCAGATTCCGTAAGTTGCACTTTTTCTCCGCAGGTATCGACTTCAGGCCCTGGGAAGGCACCGGTATGCGACTCCAAGAGGGATTTATGCAAGTTGAATAGCTGCCCGTCGGAGGATTGGACTTGAATATCTGAGGGCTCTGAAGTGACTATAGACGCAGGACCATGCTATGAGGGATGTATCATTAATCGATCCAGGAAGGGCTTACATTTATTCATTACCACGGTGGTAGGATCGTTTGGGGTTTGAAAATGGTTGGCTGTAGGTTATCTATTGACACCCCAATGCCTTTTATACGTACGCAGAGAGTAGTGACCCCTTGTATTCAAATGAAAGCGGGTTCCTTTAGTCAACAAAGAGATACTTAGAAGTACAAGGTTCGCAAGTCTGGCGGATCAGCGCTTCAGCTTTCTCCGTCGGCGTCTGCCGATCAGTGTTGGCAGTGGATATCCACATCGATATATAGGCAGTGGCCAGTCCGCTCAAAGTATTTGATAAGCATTCTCAATGCCCATTTCCACGTTTTGACAACTGCTCCGCTATGTTTCACGAGCCACCGTCACCCTGTGCAGCCCTCGAGCACGCCCGACTAAAAGCGCGAGAAAGCTTTATTTTTCATTATTGTCTACTGTCAACAACCTCTTACTATTCTCTTGATTATTTTCTTGGAACTGCGCCAAAATCCTCTTTGCCAGGCTACTTTGACGTGGCTAACATGGGCCTTGGCCCCATCCATTATCGATAATTGGATGCGTCGCCAATCAAGCTGCATATATATTTCACGCTATGTGATGTTTTCTCACTGAGACAGACTTTCCACTGGCTTCGTCTAATTAGTATCTTTCCCTGGTTTCTCTATCAAGCCTTTTACTTACCAATTTTCTTCATATCCTACCCTTACGGCTCTCTACTGTTTCCCCAACAATCTCTGTGAACCTTATACGGCCACAATGTTGATCGCTGTTCCTGCTGTTCCGCTGTTCCTGCTATCCTGCCACCCCGCCTTTCCTGTTATCTTGCTACCCCACCGTTGTCGCTATCCTGCTACCTCGCTATTCCTGCTACCCTGCTTTCCCCGCTATTCCTTCACCCCACCGTCCCTTTATCCTGCTATTCCTACTACCCCTCATTATGCTATTCCCGCTATTCCATGTATTCTTGCTGTTTAGCGGCCAACGAGCTAACACCTAGTGTATTTTCTTCAATTATAATACCATCTAGGCTATGAGCGACGATCCGTTGGCACCGCTATATTAGTAATGGCGTAACTTCCTAATTTTGGAATATTGCTGCTCTAATATCTAGCGGTATTCGATGAAGCAAAGCACCAGGCCCCATGTACATGCTTAGATACGGATTCCAGAACAAGCACCGATCTTTTGAGGTCGCCCTGCTTCGTGCCAATAGATGGCTCCTGGATTGAGTCTGTTTATTAGGCCATGTGTGTGTTACCGATTCTCCGGTCTGCCCAAACACGATATTCTCATATGTTGCAATGTCTTTTCTGGATGTTAGATGGTACATCCAAAGTTTAAACTTTACCCTCTGCTATAGTAAACTTCGAAGTTTTTTTTCGAGTCAGGAAAATCCCAGATGGCATCAAAAGCAGATTTTTGGCTGCGATGTCCTATGCTAACCTCGATACTGTCGAAGAGTATCATGTCAAAGCATATCAGCTACATCTTTTATTTTTAAATTTTGTACTCGGAAAGCTACTACATAGATCCTCGCCAGAAAGAGGTTGTGCTATGAAATAACCACACGGTATCCGCCGTATCAGATGAGAATGTGGCCCACATGGTAAGCATAGTAAGTCGCCAATGGGAGGTTTTTCGTCACTTTCTTGATTCAGATTATCTATATAAAACAGCTACATATTTAACACAATTCAGTCTAGTAAATGCAATTTAATATCGGAGAGAAAGAATGTGAATTGATGCTCCAAAACCTGTTTGAAAATCACGAATGCGGGTTTTGACGAAGTTCTGACGAAGAGTCCTGACCTGGAGTCCTGACCTGTTCTGACGCGTCCGCCATCGATGCGTTTATTAATGCGAAAATTCAGCGCCTCGGTCATTTCCGACGTGGCGAAAAGTCTGGGAAAAGCCATGTCCACGTTCGTGGCGACGTGGATATCCACGCCTCCACTGGCGATGCCTCCACTGCTGCCGATCGATGCATAATATGCTGGTATTAGGTCAGAGCTGGATTTCTTTCGTCATGACTTCTGGGCTAGAAATCTTCGAATTTCCGCCTTTTGGTAAAAGGCTTGCTTGACCACTTTTAAAGGGGAGGAGGCGCCCACTGTGGTTTAGCTTGAATCTGAGTTGCAATGTTTAGGTAAGCTGAGAGCTCCGGCATAACTTGTAAATTTGCATATTGTTCTTCCTCTCTCATTCTATCATGTTTATCTAAGAAATTTTATTTTATTTTTAAAAAGGGTTTTTTGAACAGCTTCCTCCCCTTTTTCAAAACCTGTAGTCCTGGTCTCGGCATTCGAGCCACCAGCCCGTCCCTCAAACCCCAATATGGGTGCTTCTTTAACCTAAGTTTGCTAAATTTACCTTTCAGAAGTAGGCATGCGCAGTCTCCGTTGTCCCAAGCTCCATCTTTTATTAATATTTAGAGGTAGAGGTCAGCCTACACTCTTTTTTTACGTTGACTAGTTCTTTCAGGGCATACGAAGAGATTGAGAGGATGATAACGATGATGATTCGCCGTCCATTCAAAGTTCAAAGTAGATTTCAGGCAGCAGGCAGTGGCGTGATCGATTGGTTTAGAAGAAGGATCCCGTGAACCTTTTTTGGAATCACGATTTTAAGGGTGTCATCACCGGCTGCCCACGTCCAGGTTCAATCAGTTTTTGGTCCCCGGGTCTTGATTTCGAACCGATCAACGAGGTACTTTATCAATAATTATATATGTACACAACTTCACAAGGCATGCGCCTTGCTTCACTGCGGCACCAAAAATACAAATAAAATTTGGACAGTATATGGCAAGGAGGCATTAGAGCATAGCCGTAAAGTGTAGGTATCAAAGGAAAGAGAAGATAACACTGAAAAGCATGATAATATTTGTAAAATAGCTCCAAATTTGGTGAGATGAAATGGAGAGACCGGAGACAAAGGAAGGAATATGGCCAAAGTAATAAAAAATACATCATTGGAATGAAAATGAGATCTTCCAAAGAGGTGCAAAAACAAACATGTACACACGAACTTGGGCATTTCCTTAATAGTATAGTTAGTATTGAGGAGTACATTCGGTTGCACGGCGTCGATATCGGTTTCTCCGAGAAACATGTTAATAAATACAGGTCGCGTGTATTTAATAACCTGTATGTCGAAAATACAGGCTCGGGCTTCACATATATAGTATAGCCGATACCTGTATCTTGGAAATACAGGTACATATCGGCGCCCGCCGTGTAATTTGATGTTATTAATATCAAAGGATACGAACATCTCAAACTTAATCGGGTACCAATTAAGTTTGACATTGTTAATATCAAAGAATACATAGTACCTTTTGGGGATACTTGTAACTTGTGTAGAGTTGCTGAAGCTCGATGATCTACAAACCCTAGTGCACGGCGACCCTGATTCCTCAATACATATAAATGGCATGAGAGCCGGTCAAACCGATGTGACTTGCCAATGGGTTTGTCCTAACTTGTTGGTTGCCCACAGCCTGTCAGGATATCTTACCCTACCCTTTTTCAACTTATAGCTGGTGCTGGTCAACAGATTTTGCTCGTATTGGTAACCCTTCAAGGATCCTATAAAATGGTCTCCATCTATCGACGATGGGTCAAATTTGTTACGCGTACCATAAACCTTGTCATGGCGTCTGGTACCGAAAACAGCCTCCTTTTCTATGAAATACCCGTCATCGAACCACGGAACGATTATTCGAAAGAATTGGATGTAGAATATTGGTCCTCCGTTCTATGCGGGGCTTACCAGTCCCCCGAGCGAATGAAAGCACATATAGTCACCCAACTTGACTGGTACAAGTACGCAGGCGGCGTTGAGCATGAGTATTTGGTCGCCACTCTCGTTTTCGGAGACCGGAAATTCTATCTTCGCATCGAACGGCGTGCATCTGACGATGCGGTCGTCGTCGAGAATAACGCCTTGAAACAGGAAACTATTGATGTGAGTTTGCTTCAGGCCATCATTTTGAACTTAGTCGCTGATTGCACGATAGGCCTTTTCTCCCGAATGGCGTGCCCACTTCTCCGGGGATATTTCCATGGAGAAGAGAGCGGTCAGTAGCCGAAAACCGAGGAGTAGTTCCTCAAAAAAATCATCTTCGAAAGACAACATACCTCGAGCCGACGACACGGTCGCCCAATACGCATCCAATAAAGGCATCTCAAGAGAGCACAGCGAGTCAGACGTGCACCTTCTGGCTTCCTACATCTTCTCCTCCGAGAAGCTCCTTTATCTCAGAGACCTTGCCATCATCCTGAGCTACGTCAACAAGTCGGCTACTGGCTACAAGTTGCTCATAGAGCAATGCTACTGGTTCGCTCGTACATGTGTTGGTGTGGCGAAATACATCTACAACCCGACAGAATCTCACACTACACGCTGGAGCACTTCCGGCACATACCGTCGGGTGACAATCAACAAGGATAACCCGCCGCAGGTTGAGGAGTTCGCGAGGGCAGTGAATGCGAACATTCAAGAGAACGATGAGGCTGTAAGTATCTATCTCAAATCTCTAGGGATTTCAACACTAATCTGTCACAATAAGCTCAATGAAAGATACATGGAAGGAATAGGAGGGAAAAAGGAAGAACGTCGCCAGAAAGAGGCGTTTGCAAAACAGTACGAGGAAGAACGTCGACAGAAAGAGGAAGCCATTGCAGAACTCCAACGACTCCGGGCATTTTCTTCTCAGTAATTTCTTAGACTTCGGTTTGCTTTGTCCATGCCATCCCTGCTTTCCCTGTGCTTTATTGACGCTTTACTTAATGACATCGTTACGCACTACATTCTTACGTTCAAATCGTGTTTTTCTTTATGTAAACGTTCGAATTTGTCTAGTGCTCATTGTCCAAGGCAACACACTCAATTGAGTGGAACGTCCGAGATGGACATAGAGTGTAATGAGCTGCATGGCCTTTGGAACTATATTAGTACAATAGAAAATTTCTAAATAACTTTCTCGAAATACTATCCGTGAGAGCACTGAAATTATGAGAAAAACTGTCGTTTAAAAGATTTTTTCTGTGCATTATATTATATATATACAGTCAACGTGGTGCACTGTATTTCATTCGTTGATTACTGTGGTGCAGTCACTTATGATCTACTAAGAGATAGTGCTGTAATTTCTGATAAAGTTCAGGACCTGTATAAGGTATGTTGAAAAAGTCTCGTTTTTCTTTTCTGCCATCCTACATTCCCAACTATCAAGAACCGGCACGACGGCAATGTGATAGCAAAGGAGGGCCGCGATATGATTAGATGAAAAGTCGATAAGATCAACCAAATCGGGTACTTTCATAGGATCGGGGGTACCAATCGAACCCTGACTCCTTGGCCAAGTTATAGTTACGTCAGTGACCCTGGACATGGACTCATGTACTCATGTTATTAATATGTAATATACTTTGCCACGATGTTATGAACCAGCGACACGTGTCATAGCTGGTTAACTGGTGCACTATAAATAAAATAATGTTAAAATTACACGAAAAGCCATTTGTAATGGTTAGTCACGGTAAATCGTAACAGGTTGCGTTTTAATGCAGTTGGTTAATGGTTAAGGATAACCATTAACCGGCACATCACCAGAAGGCTGAGAGCGTCTGATCGACGGGGAAAGAGGTCCAATGGACTGGACCTGGAATGGACCATCAGGTCACAGGTATAAATATACCTTCTACCGCAAGGAAGTTGCACACGTTTCCCGCACAAGCGCGGTCCGGCTTCCAGTAACGACAATGGGCAGCCCATATACTCATCTCCTCTTTAAACAGACCTGACTGACAAACACATCTTATACTCACTACGTGCACAGCAAAATATTCACTACTGTCATATTTAATTAATATTCGGACTTTGAATTAAATGTTCATTTAATATCGCGATCCACCTGCTAATTTAACTCGGGGTCCGAATATTATTTAAATATAGTCCGAATATTATTTAAATATAGTTCGAATATAGCAACTGATTATATTTTGCTGTGCACGCAGTAACTACCAAACTGTATGGTGGCAACGTAACGCGTAACGCTCCGGCATATTTGTTGCCTAACCCGTGTACTTGTAACGCATAACGCAGGTCAGGTTGCTAAGACGGTGGCAAGTATTTTTGAGCTCTTTCTTGACGAATTTTGCGTTTCTACGTGTAAATATGATGATTGAAGAAATTGCAACTACTTTGATTTTTGGCGCTTGGTGCCGAGTCGATTTGCACTCATGTTGCTTATTTTGGCTTCCGTAATACATAACTCCCCCTCAGGTTGCTAACACGGCGACGGCTAGAAACGTAACGCACCCTCATCGGGTTGCCACCATACAGTTTGGTACAGTAGCTACCAGAGAGCAAAACATGAGAGTTACTACTTTGGAAGCTTATATGAGGACCAAGTGCTTTTAATTTTTAGCTACGCGGTGGTCGCATATTTCACGGAGATAAAGAAAAGAAAAAAGGTCGGAGTTAGTAGTTACCAACTTCGGCAAAGAGATGTCCGTATACATAGGGAGGACAATACTCAAATAACATCCAACAGAAGTTAGTGGTGACATCATGACACTCATGTACTAAGATGTGTTGCGGTTGTTCCAGAAAAGTACAGTTGAGGACAGCCGAAAGCGACAATTTTCGTGGACCTAAAAATGTATGTAATATGAAGAATATAGCCCAATGAAAAGATTTGGACGAGCGAAATTCTCATTGTTCAAGATTTGAAGAATTCGGGCTCAAAAATATTGGCCAACCCAAAAAAATCGCTAAAATTTCGGAAATTTTGTTTTTCGTTGGTTTTTCGCATGATTTTAACAAACTGAGTATGTGAACAAAAATTGGAGCATTTTATCGAGTCGTTCTCTCACACAAAAATCATCTTAATGCCCCCAAAAAACCACCGTGCAAAGAAGAAAAGAAATATTTCCGGGCTTAAAAAACAAAAGCCCTCAACAGAAGATAGCTCACTCTGGCACTCAGTACAAACATCGCATTGAGCATGATTCCAGCACCACAGCTTGACAAGATAGGTGGTGGAAAGAAGTACTGATATTGTATCATCATATTGACGAAATTGATGATCGGCCACCAAAGGACCCATCAAAATGGCAAGTTTTTTTTTCTTCATATAAATAATCCAATGATTTTACTCAGTATTGGGGATGGTGTAAATACCGATATCGTGAAATTGAAAAGAAAGCCTTTCAAGCTGCTAAGGATGCTGTGAAGTTTTACCTCGAGGCGTGCCAAACTGATGTCATACGGCACTTTGTTAATCGGACCTGGAGATCTATAGATGCATTCCGCAAAGGATTAACTGGAGCAGCTGCAGACGCAGTATGGGCCGTCAAACTTCAGAAACAGCATAGATCAGCCTCGAAGCCTGCTGACCTAGCTTGAGGCTGCTGGTGACTGATCTTAGCGAGTACACCAACTTAGCCGAGCTATATTAGGTGCAGGCAAAGGGTCAAAAAAATTGGCCACGCCATTTTGTTGCGGGAATATTATGAAAATATCATTTTCAAGCTCTATTCATTTTCTGAGTTCATATCTGTCATCAGATTCTTACTAAAATAAATATTTCCGGAGATATAAAAACTAGCGGGCAACTTCGTCACCAACAGGCTTGCTGTACGGCTCGACGCGGCTTTTTGAGTTTGTTTGAGAAGAATATCCTATTCAAGACTCATTCATATAGAAATTGTGGCACAGATAACGAATATATTTTCGACGATATTATTTTTTATCTACTTATAAACGTCTGAAAAAAAAATAGTTAAGGCTTTAGACGGAAACAATTATACTCCATAATATTCAGGTCTGCCTAGAACTTGTGACGCTTTGTATCCCTGGGTGTGACGCCCTGTTCTTCGTCGTCCTCTGTTTAATAAAAACGACGTCGACAGAGATATCAGAGAAGAACCACTCGCGGAGAGCAGAAGGCTAGCGATAGCCAAAAGGACGACAGAGAACATGGGCGATCTGGACGATGCGATAGAACTGCCTGTGGGAATGAAAGTGATGATCAAAAGCAACATAAATACCTATAGCAAACGGGCCGAGAGGTACAATCGAGGAGATTATACTGGACCCAAACTGGACCCACTGAAAAACTCCATCCACGAGATCAATGAAGACGGGGCCGTCATGCTCAAGTACCCACTGGCGATGGTACTATTCTTCACGGCAGAGGGACGAGACAGCAGAAAGCACAAAATAGCGAGAAGGCAGTATCCACTCGTACCTGGTTGCATGATTCACGGACTATAAGTCATAAAGAAGGACTAGAGGAATTGAACAGGGAACGAGCGCAAATGGAACAAGACTGAGTTCGGCGGGGTGTGGAGACTGAAGAACATGTTTCTATACATACACCTTACTAGCATACGCCTTACTAGTGCTGTCGACGCGTTGAAGAGAAATGGATTCAGGTTGGATTCAGGACCCAAATAAAGACAAGAGATAAACAATATGTACAAACAAACGGTCAACATTTTGTGAATTATGTGTTTTGGGCGACACCGAAAGAGGCAGAGGTAACGTGATAACAAACAAACAACAGACAAACAAACGGTCAACATTTTGTGAATTATAGGTTTTGGGCGAAACCCGAAAGAAGTATGCTTACATGATACACCGAAAGAGGTGAGATTACGTGATAGCAACATTTTATTTCCTTAAATGTGTGAATTATTGGGGTTAGGAACCTTACTGTTAAAACAGCAAGCCAATTGTCGCTTTCGGCTGTCCTCAACTGTAACAATCTCAAAATTCAACGAACGCTGTACTCTATGAAGACTTGGGTGCCGATGGCCGAGCGCTCATAGAAATATGAACGTTCTCCACATCACTGAGGGTGAGGGGTGAGAATGGCAAGACAGACAAGCAGGACAAGAACTGAGAATGAAGGCAATGCGAGGAAGACAAGAAAAAGCAGAGCAAACTGAGGCCTTTCGACTGCGAGAACGAGATACTGCTTCTTGTTCTCGCTCTCGCGTCATCGTATCTGCCCTCAACCTGATCTCATCGTCTTTTGCGCTACCCTTTACTCGCTATATCGCTGCTCTCGTTAGTAGTTAGCACCCCGGCACCGACTACTACTTACCTAACTCCTTTTTCAATTTGCTGCTGCCTATCCTTCATATGTTGGTAGGCAGACGGTGGAGGGGCAGTGAAGGGCAAGGTGACAGAGAGGACCATGACAGGTAGGGTTGGAAGAGTGGACCTTTGTTGTTGTAGCCCACTGTCGTCACAAATCTACAGGTGCTGGCGCGGGTACTGACGGGGCGTCATCATCGTGGTTGGTGGCTGATAGTCGTCATCATGGGTGTGGTGCCAATGTGGTGGTTGGTGGTGGTAGATTGTCATCCTTGCTCAGTTCGCTGTCAGCCGACAGTAGGCACATGCGCGCCCACATCCCTGCAACGACGAGGGGCAGAGTGAAAGTAGTGGTGGACCGTGGAAAAGAGATCAGAATGATGTTCGTTCGGTTTCAACCCAAATCGGAACGTTCCCACGCTGACCCGACCGATAACCGGCGTGCCTTCGTCGTCGGACACAACGACGGAGCTGTAATACGAGCTGTAAATTGTGAAATAGATATGATATAGGCTTATACGTAAAAGACTTGTAACCTCTTATACAAACCGTTTCGTGCGTTAGCAAATATCAAGGTACATACTTTTAGAGTCTGGCACGAATGGGAGCGAACACTCTAGGAATTGACGTGTCCACTGTCTACTAGACCCAGCGTCGAAATCCTCGCGGTTATCATATTTGAATGCTCCAGCAGAAAGTTTACTGCCTTCTGGCAAGAAGTATGATGTTGCCTACTCGATGGAGGTTGTCGAAAACAGATATTTGACAATGATTCACGCCTCCCAGGATTGGACTAGAGTTTGGATGATTTCAATTAGTAAAATAGATGAGTTATTATACAAGTGCATTTACAACGAAAAAAATAATAGTGTAGTAAGTTGAAACCAGACAGAAGATGTGCAATTCCTATACAAGATGACAGGCATGGTTTCGCGTTCTACGTTTTGTTACATGTATCCTGGCCGGTTGTAGTAACCGCCGGCAGGATTCGTGTTAGTGGGAACATATACGTGTGATGAATGAGCGGGTGATGGAGGGGCGTATTGTGAAGTAGCTGCGGGAGAGTATTGCGAAGCCGGAGGTGCATACGTTTGTGCCGTTGAAGCGATGGTTGAAGCATATGAATGTGTCGAAACATGGGTTGGGGTTGTCTGTCCGTACGGGTTGTATGGTGCTTGTTTTTGTTGTGGTATAGAAGTGAGCGAGGCTGCGGATAACGGTGCCCCTGAAGGATAAAGAGGAACGGTAGGGATAAGCTCGCATACATGTTGTACGATGTTCCTCGACCGTGTTCCGCCTGGCCCTGGAATCACTTCCGTGCTGTTCATCACAAAGTGTACTTGTGCCTCCTGGACAGCATTTTCAACGTTGGGATCTGGGACAGGAGTAGTAATCGGTGGACTAAGACCACGACCATCCCAAATACAACGCATTTCGTTTCCTGATATGATTTGGGCCAACCGTCCTGTCTCTATGTGTCGAATCTCGATGAAACGAGAGTCGAATAGAAGGATATAGGGAGAATGGAAAGCAACACGCTCTGCAGTTCCTTCCCATTCGATGATATTAAATGATCGACAAGGGTCGCCGTGCTTGTCGACATACAGACCAAACTCTGAAGAATCGTATTTAGCCTTTCATATACAGTCTATAAGATAATTTACGTACCATCGTAACAAAGTAAAAATTCTTCGTCGGTCGACCGGAACATGCCTAGAGGTCGAGCATTCTCGCATCGTTTGGCAAGGTGAGCATGCCGAGGGTCCTCTCGTTGTGGGATTGTGATACTGTCAAAGCTAAACAAAATGTGAGCACAATATTTATTTAAATAAATGCATTAACGTACTCCTGTAAATTCATGATCTCGAATCCTTTGGCACAAAAGATGGCTATACGAGCTTTAAGGAATATCACGTCAAACGAATCGGAAGGCAGGAAGAAGTCCCTGTAAATCCTGAACCATTCTGATTTGGCAGAGCGGAATCCAAGGCGAGATCCAAAGCCAGCCGGAGCTTTCACACCCTCGTTGATTTTATCTCCAACAGGTTCCAGTACACGGAAGATACTGTTTAGCTGATACAAAAGGAAGTCAGAATATAGGATGCCTGCTACGAGTGAAAAACCTACCGATTTCTTTTTCATGTAAATGATGAGGGTTCGGCCTTGAAGCGTTCCAACACTGAAGAAATGAACATCCTTTGTACCACTCAGTTTCTGCGGAACTTGTGACGTGTGAGCTCCATGAGGAGTCGATGGAACCAAAGCCTCGATATGATAAGCGAAGAGTGCCTTGTCTGCAAGAACCAAGAAGATACCGAAATCTTCGAGCATGGCACATTGCGTAACCATTTTCAAGTGAAGAACACGACGGATGGCTGTAGGGAACATTATGAGAAATGAAACGCCAAGAGCAATGTTGATACCTACATTTTGGATCGTGGCGGAAGCCAATCCATACTCCTTCTGTACATCCAATAGCAACCAAGGCACGTCCATCAGGAGTATCTGTAAAGTTATGTTCAAAAGACGGCACTTGCACACGCTACTCGAAACTTACTGAAAGGCACAGAGCATGTAACTTTGCCAGTGAATTGGTTATCCTGGTTCCAAGTTGGGCCAGTAGTCCCAACAGCCAGCGAAGGCATCATAAAGGTGTCTCTGCTAAGGTACTCGACTTCGAACACCTTGTTGGACTCTTGCACTACCTTGCGTAATCCAACCGCTTCTTCCAGTTTTTGCTTCCACTCTGCTCGAATTTGATTAGACTCGGCGTAGAGAATATACGGACCACCCATGCGACCATTGTGATGCAGTGTGAGAGGGTAAACAGAGCGTGAATCATTGGCGCTTTCTGGTGTTACTCCTGGCGTTGCACTAGCTCCATCATGCCGTTCTCCTCCGCGTAAATTACGAAGGATACCTGTACTCCGCTGAGTCGGAGGGTCCGTGAAGTTGACCAGAGTAAGCAAATCCAAAGGTATTGGCTAACAAAAAAAATCAGCGTCAGCAAAATGACATGATCGATGAACTTACTCGGCGATTGACTTGGAACTTTGTCACGCCGTCTTTTTCTTTCGTTTTTGTCATGACCACTACACGACCGGATCAACACCGTTAATGACCAAGAAGAGTCTAGAACGTACAGTAATTGTCGAACAGAAGAATTTGCAGTTCACTCCATCCATTCCACTCCAGACCACTATCCGGTTGTCGTAATAACTTCCCTGAATGAATCAGCGATCGGTTGGGGTTAAGTAGATCCAGATCCTTCAAAGAAAAATCAGACATGTATTTACAGAAAATAGCAAGAATAACGCACGATAGCTTCGCCTTGCTTAAATTGCAGGTTCGCATTGTATCGCCAAACCTCCACCTTCTGCTTCGCAGAGTATACACCCGGTTCAGTTTCCTTGCCAAGAGCCTTTATTACGTCGATTACGTTGGGAATCGACTGGTGATCCTCATGCTCAGGTGGTGCCTCTTCCATGATACCCTTCAATAACAGTTCATATCGAAGTAAACGAGGAATGGGACGATTGATAAAGTTCTTCATGTCCAGACGGTGAGCATCCGGGTGCCGAATGCATTGCTATTAATTATACGATCAGTTACCGGGTTGTCGAAGAAAACCAGCTCAACTCACATCAACGAATGTCTTGAACGCCAGGTTGTTTGCCATTTCCTCGTCAATCCTATATGCAGCGATTGGGTAGTTAGGAATGTATTCCATGTACGCATCCCTGAAATTCAAAGCGGCATCGAACAAAACTGCAGTAACAGATCGGATGTGTGGGTGCTGTTCTCTTTGAATCTCATGAAGGTTGTCAACAAGTTTCTTATGATGCTCGTAGAGTTCGGAATAGTTATGGAAAACGTCGTCAATAAATTGTTCCAATCGATCACGGCTGATGATGGGTGGTTCTGCAGCGCGCAAAGGAACGATGTAGATCTATTTTGCAATGAGATATACGGAACGAATGTAATAGAAAATCACTGACACTGTACATGTTCTCCAAATCTTTCACATAAGCCATTTCTCCTTTGATCAACTCAAAGATGATCCTGGGTATAACATAAGTTTAAGAAATAGTGCAAAGATCGAAGGGAACACGTACGATTGGCGTTTAGCTTCCTTCTTAGAGAATGACTTCCTAATATCCTCTGGAACAATATCATGCCATTCCCATTTCCCAGGTGTGCCTTTGCCCATCGCTGCCTGGAAAGTGCGCAGTTGTGCTACCGTCTGAAGATTCTTGATCGCGTCAATGGCTTCCAGTAGGAAATCAGAATCAGGATTTCCTTCCGCCGTTTCGCGCAAGACAGCCTCCAGCAGGACCGGATACTTCTGCAGATGCTCCGAAGGACGATTCAAAAAGTGTTTGAGGTCCAACCTGGGAGTATCGCCAGAACGTGCGGACAATTCTCGACCACATTGCTGTGTACATCCAAGACGTCGATATATGTTCAATTCATACTATTTCACAAAACGAATTATCTTACCTCCAAGAAGAGCCTGAATTCCGAGTTGGATTCACTTTCTTCCTTGAGTCTCTTTTCCGCTAGAGGGTAGTGTCCAATGTATGTCGGATATGCATATCTAAACTCATCAGCGGCACCAAGGAAGATGTCACCTATGCGCTGAATGATGGGCCCCTCTTCCCTCTGTCTGACGCTCATGACTTCAAGCAAGCGACGATTGGTCTCCCGGAGGTCAAGAATGTTACCAAAAATGTCATCAATGAGGTCCTCAAGAGATGAGTCAGGCGGCATGACAGGTGGATTAGCAGCACGTAATGGCTTGATAAAAGTAGACTCGACGATATCGAGGTCTTGAAGATATTGCTTCTCCCTTCCAATCAATTTGTGGATAATACTTTTGGAAGAAAAAGAACACGGGTTAAACATAGATCAAGGTGGAAGATATGTACAGTGCGTACTTTTGCCTATTGATTTCACTCTTCGGCAGGGAATCGATGATGGTTGCGTCCATCGACTGAGCCCATTCTTCTTCTTTCGCGACTGTAGGACTTTCGGGATGGCTAACGACACTAGCAATGGTGAAATTCCCCTACAAAGAGAATGTCAAATACGAGTATATGCACATAAAAAGACTTGACATACCCTTCGGGGGCATGAATGAGAATAGCAAGTCATACCCTCTCCGCAACTAGGAGAATAGCACCTCGTTAACATAGTAATGACACCTGTTGGCAACTCCTCGCGCTCGGGAGGAGCGTCTGAAGGACCTTCAAGGTCGTCCATAAACATATAAACATCCTCGACACCATCTTGCAACACACGACCTCCCCACTCTACTTCGTAGAAGAATAGTTGACTTTGGAGACTTCGAGCAGCCTGTAAGGCCACTCGTCTGTCGTTTGTTGATACGCCGTGATTTATGGCGAGCTCGCGTTGAATTTGTGTTTGGATCGTCGACTATAACAAAGAAATAAGGTTTCGCCCCAGAAGTAGTCGTTTACTAGTGGAATAAATACATACCACAATGTCCTTGCCTGTAAATGCCCTAGGATATGGAATGCTTCCCTTCACATGGGTATCGCGAGGCACCTTGTCACGCAATTGCATAGCGATATGAGAGAGTAAAGAATAATTGACAAATCTCGACTCGTCTTCCTCCTCATCTTCTTCCCAATAGTCATCTGTAGCTCCATCCGGTAGGTCGGGTACAGGTTTCCCAGAGTAGTCCGCTAGTGAACGCAGCATGTCAGTCGGACGTCGGACAAAATGGGGAGTACCAGTATCTTCTTCTCTATTGTTGAAAGCAATCTCTTCTTGTCGACTTTCGTCATAATTATAAGTGTCTGTCTCCCAGTGTTCATCTTCCTCAACCGGATGAATGGTACTTGGTCCACCGATATCTGGCTGGTCTTGAATCTGTGGCGCTGAAGAGGACACTTGATACTTTTGATCATCTAAGACGCTATTCTTGGCAGAGCTCCCCGAGCCATTCTTCATAGAGAACCCAGTAAATCCGACTATGGGCCCATTAAGGTTAGTATAGGCTGCTCGGGAATCTTATATACGCAGGAAACATACAGGGTGACAAATGTGTAGGAGAGGCCGCGAAAGCTTCGTCCGAGGACCGACTTGATGATTCAAAGTATTGCTCATTGATATTAGAAGGCAGTTTTTGGGGTGGGAGAGTCGCGGGTGGGGGTGGGGGTGCTGGTTTAGTTGCATACGGCGATACTAGTTTGTCTGGGTAAGGTTGATATTGATAGTCGCTGTAAACGTCGCTTTCGTCTGTATTGTGCACATTCGAGGTCAAGTGTGTATACGACGCATACTCCGATCCTGATGTGCGCTCCCTAAAACCGGAGGGTTTTGGTGGCAACGCGGGCGCAGCACCTGGAGGTCGATGGGATTTACCAGCCGCAGGATTTGTAGAGTTCGGTGTCGCGCTGGTGTAAGGACCATTCACATGGGATGTATCAGATCCGGAATGTCGAAGGGTGCTTGAATGCGCCGGCGCTTCTTCCCTTTCATCGAGAAAATGATAAGAACCATTCGTGTATCCCTGTTCATTGGAGTGTCTGTATCCTGCTGTGTTCATGTCGCTGGTGGCTGTTAACCGTCGTCCAACCTCGGGAAGCTCGGTCGGCGATGTGTATGGTGGATTGTACGAGGCGGACTTTTTCAAATCACGGGTATAGTCTGCCGGAGAACGATAGATAGAGGGTTCCGGCATTGCGTACGTAGGCGAAGTGTATTTCGCTGAAGACGAAGATCCACCAGGAGTAGGAGGCAAACGACGCCTAGGAGAATGAGTTGATGTGGCAGATGGGGTAGATGAGTATGTGGTGTTCAATTGTGTGTTGATCGGTGGTCCCGGGCTTGGTGTGCGTCCAGCTGGTTCATATGGCATCAGAAAGGATCATATGAAAAGATAATTAATTACTTACTTCGTTGGTACGGTGGGTTTAGATATGGGTTGCTGGATGAAGACTGCGCGTTGTCGTTATCGTTTGCATAACCACTGTAGATATTCTCGAGATCACGTTCGGCAGACGAAGTCGGTTTCTCGTCATCAAAAGCAGCCCAGACATCGTTATAAAGTTGTTGCAGGTCGCCTTCGACGGGCGATGAAGGTCGTGGATTTCGTGAAGAAGACATCTCTACTCAGACTGTGTGGTGAGTACAAGATAGAAGAAGATAAGATCTTCAGAACTATACGATTTGTGGGCGTATTATAATCTCGCGGAAAAGAGTAAAGGTCAATTCAGTGAGGGCGGATGTTGGTGTAGTCGAGAGAGAAAGGCATTGGCGTCCCTCATCAACGCCCAGCCTCGCATTCCTCTGTCAAAACGCATGACTTGCCCCGTTATGGAAGTACTTCCTTGCTCTATTTTTACGTTTCACAGGAGCTTATTTCTAAAATACTTTTTTCTTGAAAATTTACAGGGCTTCTGTAGCATTGCAATATCAGGGTATCTAGAGCACTAAGGACCCAAGTAGCAAAGTGCCAAGAATTGGTGGTTGCAAGACGGATGGGTGGGTTTACCGACGGAAAGCGGGGGACGCTCTTTCTTGTCCGACTCCAACTATATATCAGCTGGCGCGTGGGATGATGATTCACTGGTAACTACAGTAATATCTGGGAGGATCTGGATGTAAACATGCTTGGTGCATACAAATTTAGGACAAGACGTCTGCAAGCAGAGGGAAAGTAACTTGGAAGTGACAGGATGCGTTGTATTGGATGGATTGACCATATTTGAAGGGCTCTATGTGCATCGTCTCGAGGAGACTCGACTCAGCTAGATCTGGTTACAGCAGGAGTCATGTCATACATATTCGTGAATCCAAGTTGTCGCAACGGGTTGCGAATGCCGTCTTTCTATGAACGCCGCCCTCAGGGACTGATAGACTTGACATAATAGGAGCCCACGGGCAACTTTGCAGAGCGAATGTGAGCAAATTCCTTGCCGGTAAATGTCGTAGCCATGTGCCCCGCGTACGGCCATCATGTGTGTAAATTACCCGCACACGCCGACGGGCGTGCTCTTGAATCATGTTTTAACTTTTCGTGGTACCCGATAAGTTAATCTATGAAGACAGGGGTCCAGCTTGAAGACATTTTTCGGGAAGATTCAAGTAGCAAAGAGCTAGTAAGAAAAAGCGACGCGTCGTCCAAGAGTCGCGTACGCGTAATCATGCTAATGATTCAGCTGAGTAAACCCGTATCGTGGGCATTTCGACTTGGTCACGACTGCTGAGGGTGGCGTCAGCGCCAGGCGCCTCCAGATCTTGACCTTTCTTATAACTCTCATAAAGATATATTTCTGAGGTCCAAAATCCCACCAGAGCATCAAATCCCAATCCATTAACTTTCTACGACACATCACATAGTACCATGGCTGGAGATAAAGACACCCTATTAGGCATGGGCTTCGACCCTGCACGAGTCGAGTGTTCGCGCCATTCCATAGATTTGTACAATCCAAAGATCTAATCATATACCTGTGTATATAGGGGCGCTAAAAGCCACAGGAAACCGCGGTTTACAGCCCGCGATGGACCACATCCTAGGGCACGAAGGCGAACCAGTTCCCGATCTCAGTGGAGTTAGCGAGCAGGCAAGTTCATCAACAGCAGCTATGGACGTGGATGAGGACGATGAGGACGCCGAGGCATTGAAGAGTCTGGGTGTCCTGGAGAGCAACGCTGTTGAAGCCAAGGTACGCGATGGTCACTCTATAAATTGTATCATGTCCAGGACTCATAATAATATACCACCAAGAGTATCAAATGTTCAGAATGTGGCAAGATATTCAGAAACACCGCTCTTGCCAATTTCCATGCTGAGAAGAGTGGCCACGATCAGTTCGAAGAGTCTACGGAGGAGGTGAGAGTTATTCATGTGTTATATACGCCTGATGGAAACATAATAAACATTTAAACCCTATAGGTCAAGCCCCTAACGGAAGAGGAAAAAAAAGAGAGGCTAGAAGAATTAAGACAGAAGATGGCCGAGAAGCGTGCTAAAAAGGCTGTAGAAGAGGCTAAGGAACACAAGGCAAATGAAGCTTTGAGACGAAAAGCCGGAAAGGTAGCAAGCATACTGCGTGCATTTCATACCAGTTCTCACTAAATTTCTATCGCACAGGACATGAACAAAATCAAGGAAGATCTACAGCTCAAAGAAGCCATGAAGGAGGCCGAGGCGAAGAAACGAGGTACATATGCCTGCTAGTTATACTCTCCCAACACCCAGTATTTCTCATGTTCGCATTCGTCCCCAGAGAAAATCGAAGACGCAAAGGCAAAGGCAGCTGTCAAGGCACAAATCGAGGCTGACAAAAAAGCACGAGCCGAGAAAGCAGCAAGGGAGAAAGCTCTCCGAGACGGCCAACCACTGCCCGATTCCTCAACAACAGCAGCCGGATCCTCTCGACCAGCAGCAGTAGCCCCTGTTGCTGTTGCAGGCAAGGACTTCAAAGAAACGAGACTGCAAATCCGCATGTCCACCGGTGGCCAGCCTTACACTACGACCTTGTCTAGCGATGCCCGTAAGTCATGGTTTTTATCCCAATTGTCTATATAGCTTGATCGACCGACCTAACCTGTTACATCTAGCCCTTCGTGAGGTTGCCGAATACTTAGCTGGCCAATTGCTTACAGTTGACGTGGAGACCGTTACACTTGCCCAACACTTCCCTAGGTAAGTTCTTTAATTTTATGTATAACTTTGTGACGGACGTCGTAATATCTCTCGCAAAACAGGAAAGTATTCACTCAAGCCGATTTCTCAAAATCTTTGAGAGATCTTGGCCTTACACCTTCTGCCGTGAGTATTTTTACGGCCATCCTTTTGAGGCACGATTTGATTGTTTTTTCTGTTAGGTACTCATCGCAACGCCTTGATCGTAAAACTTGTACCAACATCTTTGTATTATAAATACCAATATCAGTCTACAGTTGACATTGGCTTTTGTGTTATTTCTGTCTGCATTTATACATAGACAATCTAGCCGTGCGTAAATTGATTACGCAAATTCCAGGACAGTGATCAAACCATCATCACGTCCCAACGCAATCCTACTCTCTGTCTCATCTAAAGCAATCGCTGCCCAGCTTTCTTCCTCATGGTACGCATATACGGACGTTGCAGCTGCAGTGGCTACCTGGTCTGACAACTCGACCTCTTCTTCCTGGCCACCGCTGTAAGGAAAGAACTTGCCTGCCAATCTTTGTCCCTGATCTGCGCGATTGAAGTAATCTTCCGTGTGACTATCCGTCCATATTGCGGTTCCATAAGGGCCGATGGCAAGGTCTGAAATTGAATGCAAGCGAACGGGCGAGGCGATTGTATCCTGCAGTACAGGAGGGAAATCGTATGGCAGGTTAATGGCGCTTATTGGACTAGATCTCGAATAAACCGGGTTTGGTCGAAGTTCGTAATGGTGAAGCAGGTTGATGGACTGCGGATGAGTAGCCTGAGTAACTAGTATAGGGATACAAGGACGATCGGAAATACGCACCCACGGGAAATAACTACCATATCGCATAACGATGAACACACCGTTTGCGGTACCTCGTCTATTGTTGGGTTGATGTCTCGAGCTCATCAACCCGATGTCAATTCGCCAGGGCCATTCATATACATATACCGGCTGGATAGATGAGCTAGTGTTGGCCGAAGAAATGATAGACGAAGGGTTGATATACAATTCAAGCGTTTTTGTTCTGAGCAACAAGACGAAATCCTGAGTAATCACGACGTCGCGAACCAGCAAGTCCTGCTGTAAAAGAGAAGGCGATTGGTTAGACCTTGTTCATGTCCTAATCAACTTTTCTGACCTCTGAAGTGTTTTGGAGCTGTATTTTTATTTCTGGTCTGCTCAGGTCCCAGAAAAATAGACGGTCGTGGTCATCTCCAGTGATGAGCGACGTGCCCTGGAAAAAGTGTACGGAGTTCACTTCCCCTTCCACGGCTTCTGATTTAAACGCATTGTCCGGCTCTGTCGCCTGTGTATCCAGAGAAATGATGTTTACTCTGTCATCCAGGGCTTAGTTGGCACATTTTTTACGGTTCAATGACGCAACAACTCACTGCTTGCGTTGGGTAACTGCAATCCTAACGGTAGACGAAGTTGTGTCCACTGCCATGCCTCTGCTACGCAATTCCTGTTTGGCGATACATCTGGGAGGAGACGCCTCGATATCCCAACATTGCAGAAACGCAGTTCGAGGGAAATGCTGGGAAACAGAATAGGAAAGTAATTTTCCCTTCTGCAGAAAACGTACGGACACCACACGATGAGCATCTATCCCATCTATATTATACCGTCTTTTGATGGTAGGTGAATCGGCAATCCAGTTATTGCGCGCTTTGAGAGCTCGAAAAAGGTGCCTCTCCAAATCGGAAGCAGAAAGCGAATCGAGTGTTTTATCTTGTAGGCCAGGTATCGGAATATTGTGATGAAGAGCGTGTCTGTGAAGTAAAACAATCCAGACACTGCGCAGTTTCGATAACTCATAAAATTCTTTGCAAATCTGCGCAATAGGTTTATCGCTGAGGATTAACGGGTCGTGACTGGGAATGTTTGCGCACCAGTCTTGCACTATGGACTTCTCGAGGATTCAAATGGCCAATAATGAGGCGAAAGATATCTGTAGGGAGAACGGGGTCGGAAGCCATGGCAAGAAGGCGTGCTTCAGATAATGAGGCTTTTTAAGAGGACTTTGGACCAGGGAAAAGAAGGAGGAGAGTTCCTTTAAATGCCCTTGCTTTTATGCTGATCCCGAGGATTTCCACAACGCGGTTCATGGTAGAAGATCAAGAAAGTGCTGGCCTCCTACCAGAACTGGCTGGCCTCCGATTACACAACCATTAGTACGCAGCTTGCCAGGAGAAAAACTCCGTGTCCCTCGCCATCTCTCAGCCTGTCTAAAACTGTTGTCGTGGAGAAGCAGCATGACCAATTTCTCTGATACTCGTATGTAAACAGACTGTGATAAATCTGTATGTCGCCTTCTGCAGGTACCTTCGTCACTTCCTGGTGATAGTTAGTTTAAATTAGAGTCATTTACATACGAAAATAACGGATAACCACATTGCCGGTACACATTGGGTCATGAATGTGGCTGATATGTCGAGCCCTCTCGCGATTAACGCGATGCAATCGCACTTTCTCTTGAAGCTTGTACCAAGTTCGACATTACAGAAAACGCTTCCGAATCACAGCCTGGGGATCCGCCAATGGCCTGGGAGATAACTGACTATCATGGAGAAAGTATGAATAATAAGTTGTATAATACGAATGAGATGCCAGATTTATAAAGAACAAGTTAAGACCCAAAGGACACGCCGAATTTGAACGCTTGATCGCGATCTCATTACGCGAGACAAATGTCCAATTTTCGCACGTCCTGGTTGAGAACATATTTCCTGAATATTTTATTTGCCCTCGCATTCCAATCCACGTGGAATGATTGGACTCCGAGCTCCAAGCTTCAGCGCTCGTTTCCGCTCGACTTCGACTGTAGTACAATAATAACATATCATTGGAGCGAAAATTCACGTTTTTCAAGGCCGTGTTTGGATCTAAAATCTATGAAAGTATCCAAAGCAGCCCCCAGTGCCCACGATATGCTATTTAGTATTTACGTGCTTCTGTTAATGATCGCCTCCGAAGCAGAATTTGGCCGGATAAGCCGTTTTCCGGAGTCGATGAAATTCTTTGATTGCATTTTTCGCGTTTCCTCTTTCTTTCTGCGGATAAACCGAAAAGCGAAGCGTAGAGGGGCAGGTTCCCCGAAGTTTATGTCAATCTAAGTCCTAGGGTATCACCAGGGGCTACCAGGGGCCGCGGTTTTCGCACTACGAAATAACGAAATCTTTGAGCAATAATAATACACAAGTCGTATGTGTACAAGCGAGTTGTCTTCACGTTGCCGTCGCCTTAAAAGAGCTCTGAAAATAGCTGATAAGACCTGATAGGACACAGTCAGCAACAGGTGTCGATTAGACATTGAAACCTAGCTACGCACGATATTAGCGCCACGTCGTCAACCTCCACCACCGTTGTGATCGTTTCATCAAGATCACCAGCGCCTGTCACAAACCCTCGATAACTTTCCTGACTTCCTCTGCCCTTTTCTTGAACCTTTGTAGTTCTCTTTCACCATCACGTCGGAATTTGTCATATTCCACTTCTATTTGATATCGAATCCATTCTTCCACGGTCATGTCAAGCTCGGCCTCACTTAGTGAGTTCAGAGGTATAAACGGAAGTTTGGAGAGTGCCGGTATAAATGGAAGCTCCGCTGCTGCTGTCGGCGGCCTGTCCTCGACGATAGGTTCAGGTTTAAGATCATTTCGGTTGTTCCCAAATGACGGTGCGCGTGCTTGAGCCGTTTGTCTCGGAGGCGTTACGGGCGTCTCCACTGGCAGCATCTCAGCATCTTGATCGAGCTTGAGTCCAGGTTCGGTTGTGGGCGGCAATCCGACATATTCCATACTTATATCGGGATTAACAACAGGGGTAGCCGGAGGAGAGGGAGACCGCTGAACGGGGGTCGGCGTTGGTGGCTTTGCAATTTCGACTGTAACCGCCTTTTGGCCAGTCGATGATCGTGTAGACGAAGATTTTGAAATAATTTCGACCTTACCCACAGGGGCTACAGGTGTTGATTGAGCAACGGGTTGCACTTTCGCAGACTTACTGCTGGTTTCCGTTCCTGACCGAGACATGGGTATAGGCTGCTCTTGTTTTGGCGGGGGTACGACATCTTCTTCGTCACTAGAAATTTCCACAACCTTCATCGTCTGTTGGGATTTGCCAGCTGATAGTTTGGTGGACCCTACAGATTTCTCTGTTGATACTGGCTTTGAAGAACCATTAGAAGGTAAACGAGAGAAGGGTACTCCTCTATTCGTCGACGCTTCATGATAAACTTCCATGGCTTCATCGCCAGATGTCGATGCCGACGGTTGTGGTTTAGTTTTCGGTTTGCTAGGTTTTTTTCTGTCCTGTTCCAAAGGGACAGAGTCCTTGGTTTCCGAAGGTGCCACGGTCTTGTTATTACGTTTGGGAACGAAAAGTGGGGGCATTTCCACAACATTTTGCTTGATTGTTGGAGGTAGTGAAGGAGGGGGAGGGGGGACGTAGTGGTCTGTAAAGACATCGTCATCAAAGAGATTTTGTGCAGCAGGAACTTGTGGTGGTGCTTTCGGCTTCTTGGAAGATGCCTTCTTGACTACTTCAGGTATTTCAGCCTCTGCATCAGACTCTACTTCTGAGACTTGAATCGGGACGGCAGCTTTGGATTTGGATTTAGAGGCAGTTCTCTTATGCTTTGGCTTTGCAGTAACGGGTTCTCCTTGTTCCGATCCAATTGCTTTCGCTTTCGCTTTCGACCGTGAAGGTTTGCGTGTGGTCTCCTCTTCGTTTACTGAGGAAACGACAGTTGATTGCTTGGCTTTCGAGCGAGAGGATTTCCGGGGAACATCTTCCTCAGCTTCCGACGCTATTTTCTTGGTCCGTGAGCGAGAAGGCTTGCGCAATTCTTCGTCGTCCTCAGGCTCCGTTTGGCTGACAAGTTCTGCTTTTGCAATGGATTTTGATGTGGAACGTGATTTCTTTGCGGTAACAGGTGGCCGCAGAGGTTCATCTTCCTCATCCTCGGGCTCCGTTTGACTAATGGTCTGAGCTTTGGCGATAGATTTGGACGTCGAACGAGACTTCTTTACAGTGGGAGGGGGGCGCGCAGGTTCATCATCCTCATCTTCAGGTTCCGTCTGACCAACGGTCTTACTTTTGACAGTTGATTTGGACGTCGAGCGAGATTTCTTTATAGTGGCAGGTGGTGGTAGGGATTCGTCGTCGTCATCTTCTTCAACGACATTATTTAGACCAGTTCTGCTTGAACTTCTTGCTTTCGCCTTAACTTTTGGCGTCTTTGCTGATGATTTCCGTGTAGTCGTTGATCGTCCTTTATGCGGGGTTTTTATGTATGTAGCTTTCCCAGTAGACTCATCTCCTGAATCGTCGTCCTCAAGGTCCCCATCATGGGTTTTCGTAGGTTGGACTATGTCTTGGTGTTTTGACCGAGATGTAGATTTGGACGGAGGTTTGGACGACTGTTTCGATGGTGGCTTAGCCATCTGAGCTTTTGAAGAAGGTTTCGTGCTTGAACTAGAGTCGAGTGATGAAGTAAAGAAACTGCAGACGACGCCTGTTTTGCTTTCGCGTTTACGATGTTCCTCTCTATATTTACATGAGACAATTTGGAGCATTAATAGAGCTTAATACGTACATGGGATCGTCCTCGGGCTCCCAGCCACTCAGAGACGTGTCACAGTAAAAGCATGTCGCGAGGTCGTCCCCTACATGTTGAGGCGTATACACGAACCCTGCTCGTGCCATCTTTCCAGAAAAGAACGGTCAGAGAAACGTAGTAAGCCGTGCAGTGAACTGCCCACCGTCTTGGAGTTCGCGCCGTGGTTTGGCGTGTTATCGTGTTTCCATCCTTTGCCAAACAAAAATGTATCATGGCGAGCCTTTTCCATTTGCTTATTAGTAGGAGTTCGTGCTTTATCCGTAGAGACGAATCTGCAAGAAGACATCTGAGAAATTTTCTTATGCTAAGCGTAGGTCCAGTAGCACTTACTTTCCACGCTCATCAACGTCCGACGGAATCCCGCACCGTGCACTTGCCCAACAACATGTCTGACTGCATTTAGAGTAATGGATAACAAATGGATCGTCATCTTCTTCCCACCCTCCAAGTTCCTTGTCGCACATATAACAAGTAACATTGTCGGGGTCATCGTAGCTGGGATCATAGTAGAACCCTGCTTCTGCCAGCGTCTCTGGATTGGCTCTAAAGTCGGGAGGATGGGGCCATCTTAGTGTCGTGGACGTCGAAGGTTTCGACGGATTTTTTATGCGTTTAGACTTTTTAAAAGAGGTGATTCGAGCTTGTAAAATATCCATAGTAAATTTCGCAGATTTTAGGAAGGAAACAAGGCGAAAGAATGATTGTAAATTGAGCGTTGAGATCAACTTGTTCGTTGATCAACAGCCTTGAGTGACAAAAGTAAGCGCGCCAGTCACGCGTCTGTCACTGGACGTGTTTGATATTCATGTCGTCACGCTAATGAGGTTGGACATCTTTCGCACTCAGGACCTCCAGAGCCCAATGGCAACCACTGACTCAGGCTCAGTTGTAAGAACCTATGGCAGACGGGCGGCTATGAAAAGGAGATCTACAAGAGAGCCTTCAGAGCTTGGTGACACACCTCCGGCCAATGCCACCCCCATCAAGCGGAGGAAACTTTCTCCAGAACCTATTCAGCGAACTCCATCACCTGGTGGGGAAGAGATAGGCGCCCACTCAAATTCTATCAGGCGCTCTCAACTGAGGCCTCCAAAACCTTCGACAAATGCGACCTCGCCTTCACCGCATCCATCTCCATCTAAACCAATACGAGATCTCTCTGCCATTTTTGATGACATTATTCCATCGAAATCCCTGGCTCCATCACCTACAAAAATTGCGAAGCGTATGTTAGCTCGGTCAAAGACAGAATCATCTATAGAAAGTCAATCTGCGAATGAATCTTTACTCGAACGAACCCCATCCCTGCCCAATTTACCATCTTCTCCCTCCAAACCCGAGCCAAGTCCCTCATTTTCCAGACCCATGACCACGTCGGTCCTTCCAGGTCTTCCTCTTACGAAGAAAGCCGTGACCAGAACCTATGCAGGGGCTTTTCGATCTTTTCTTGTTCCTTTGCCTACACCTTCGAATGACCCTCTTGCGGCCACCATGGAAGAAGACGAATTGGATTCGCGAGAGTCATATAGTTCCTTACGCAATCGCTGGGGTGTTGACAACTCTGAAGACGACCCATACCCTTACTTATCACCTTCTCCGACCAAGTCAAACATGTCATCTCCGTCGCCGTCCCGCTTAAGGAAAGGCAAATCCAAAGAAATATCTGTACCAATACGCCCTTTGGAACTTGGAACAATGAATCCGTTAAAAAGTATATCCGAGCTACGCAATAAAGGAGAAAGTAGGCGTTTTCTGGATGAAGTAGGATATCTATTCGAAGGCATGGATAGTAAAGGTGCAATTGCCCTTCGCCGTGCAAGGTAGATGATAAGTTCTTTCAGTTGCTTATTCGCTAACAACCGACTAGCGCACTTGAAATTACCACCAAACTATGCGATCAAGATTTTACGCGCAAAGCTAAAGCTGCTGACTTTTTCACGAAGACATGGGACATATTCGTTGATGCTGGAGCAGGTAAAAAGGAAGATAAGGTACTCTATAATCTTGTTTATTTATTATTCTGCTGTACTTATGAATTCCTTTTTTCCTTTTTTATATCAGCTTTTAGACATCATTTTCTTATTTTTTATATCTCTGGTCGCCCGCGATTCCGATTCCCTCACAGAACTGGCAGAACGATTTCCTACCAGTATGCTTCCATCTGAAGTTATCCCTTCGAAAACCATTGCAGACGAGAGTGTGGGAAGCACCTCATTTGTCGACACCCTTTTTGGTTTCCTCGACAACTTTCCCCCTGACAAAGATCCTCTTATACTTGTAGCCAACAATCGAATAGGGGATATCGAACTCAAGCAGATTGGCATATCAAAGAGGGATCGTATAATGGTATGTCTTTTTCCCTCACTATATAGCCATAAGCTCACCAGCCATAGTTATCAACTGTGTATAAGACTATAAGCTCAAAATCTGAGTTATTCTCCACCGATACATCCGTGAGCTTCATTCTAGTGCGTGCAAGGAAATAAACTCATTACGGTTTTAGATATCCATTTCACTCCTTGTCAGCTACATCCTCCAAACACTATCACCCTCATTGATCCCGGTGCCTTATATACCTTCGTTCCTGCGATCTCTGAAATCAACTCTGGCACCCAAATTCGGTACACAACTTACGAACTCTCTTTCCTTGTTTTGGACCGACACGGCTACTTGTCTGCCTTACGAGAATCTCTCATACCATCTTCGACTCTTGGACGCGTACCTCTTAGATCAATGGGACTCGTCTGCGTTAATTGAAAGCAGCCAACCCCAAAAAACCAGTGACACAAAAGTTGAGATCGAGGAAGCGTTGGACAACGCGAGAGACGAGTGGCTGGCACACGACTTGGTTTCTTTAGGCGTATGTGTTGAACTCAATGCGAAAAGCGATGGCTCTGAGTGCTGTAAGTCACTTGATTGCACGAGAATTATTTAAGGCTCACTCTTCACTCTATTAATGTTATAGCACAGCCATGCCTGGCCACTATTCTCCGCATCCTTGTCAGTCTCACGCATGCAGATGAGCTCTGGAGTCGGAAAGTAGTGCAATGCGAGTACACCATGGGTTGGCTCTTGAGACTCATTCACAGGGCCAGCCAAGATATGCAACAAAATATACATGAGAAAACGCTCGATAACCCTTTGAAAGATGAAGATTCCGACGACCTGCTTCTTCTGAAGGACGATGATACAAAAGCCGATGGTGATGGAAACTCCAATGGACTCGACATGCTCTGTCTAGCTCTTGGACTATTGACAAACCTCGTTCAAGCCATCGATGGGGCTAAGCATTCTGTTCGAGAAACTCGTAAGTTCCCGTTCTGTCAGGACATCCAGAATACGTTCTAATGATTTCGTGGACAGGTCTAAATCCTTCATGCCCCCTTAAGAGACGCATATGCGGCCAAAAATGTTCCTGTTCAGGAGCACAGTCTGGGATTGAAATCCTCGCACACCTTTACGCACGACAACAAGTTAAGGCCGAATCAACGACGACAACCCTCTCTGAAGACTCTCCCGAAGCACATGCAGAAGCAGATGCTTCCTTTCTACGTGGCCACCTTGCAGTTCTTTTCGGACTGCTCATGATGAACTGCCCTGATAATCGACCAGCAGTCTTATCGGCTTTACAAAAACTCAATGCTAACAATCGCAACGCCAATGAACGTTCTATGATGGATAAACTCGTCGAACACGCTAAAGATTTTGCGGCATTTTATACCGCCGTCAGCAATAAGCTTGGCGGAGAGCAAGATAGCAAAGTTGCGAAAGAGGTGGTTGTATTTTTGGAAGAACAAAGGAATTTATGTATGTAAATTATATTCGTTAGCCTGTAAGATTATAAGGGATACATTAGAAAACACTGTAAATTATCCAATCTGAGCCTGTAACTTATATGTATGTTAAATATTGCATTGGAATTCATTTCTCAATATGTAAGCTACTTTTTTCAACCACGAGAGACGTTGGAAACGGCAACAACGTCTGGTCCGTCTTCATCTTCCTGATCGCGAGTATCTTCAAAGTTGTTGTTTATGGAAGAGAGGTAGAACTGCATTTTCCACATATCACCAATGGTGAGATTGGCATGGTCGAATGCGGGGACGACAACATGCTGGGTATCGTATCGATCCGGAGTTGGGACCCGTGAAGTTAGATAATGGGGCATTTTTGGGTATCGTGCAGAGAAATGTGTCAAAAAGATATTCTTTGCTTGCATTCTGTTCCAGAGTTATTATCAAGAGTTCTTTATGGAACGAATGCACAAGTACTGACTTTTTGCCTTCTGCAATAGCCTGCCCGATGGTACTGTGTGCCTTTTTCCTTGCATTGTCGACCTCCGAATCAGCCATGGTAGCTTCGTGAATTAAAACGGTGACATCTTTGGCATTCCTGGCTAGATTCTCGGAAGGTGCAGTGTCAGCGGAAAATCTGTGTAGTCAATTAGAAGGACCCTTCCAACATTCTTCTTAGAAGTAGACTTACGCTACACTCCAGCCGTCTTTGTGTTTAAAAACGAGTCCATAACACCGGCAACGATGGTAAACGTCGACAGTCTTCAACCATTCCAATCCTAGAGCATCGCGCATCTTCCTCGCGTTGTTCGCCGAACTAATATTGTTGTTTTAGCAAGTAAAGGTAATAAAGTAATTCTTGATTGCCTACGTTTGGAAATCCACCCAAGGCTCGTCACCACCCACAGACCAAATTCCTTGTCCAGTGTACTGCCCACGAGCAGCATAGTGCAAGCTCTCACTAAGGATGGGAATAACACCATTCCCTGAAGGATCATCCACCCCTAGGTTTTGTACAGCATTGAGTTCCCTGAGGTACAGGTGGATTCCACGAATCGAGACGATGTACAAAGGTTCGGTAGGGGGTGGGTCAAGCTTTATGTTATAAGATAACTTGTCGTCAGTTCGTCTATAAAAACCCATAAAGCAGAAACAACCACCTGTCGTCGTTTCGCAAGAAGATGCGCAAGTCCCACATGGTGATCAGCATGCATATGGCTAATGAATATGCACTTCAAATCTCGTAGAGCCTGCCAAGCACTGTAATCAGTATCATCTAGCCCGAAGTTGCGCGCTAGTTGACCCCAGGTTCCTTCTCCGGCATCTATGAGCATGTTCCCCCACCCAGGTATCTTAATCAGCGTCGAGAGAACTTGTATAACGGGGAAGTCAGTTCGCCGCTTATATAAGAAACACAAGAAGGACAGACCATTTCTGTATTTACTAGGCAAAGATCCACCCGTCCCTAGTGGAATGACTGCGATGTCAGCACCAACTACTGGTTGAGCATCGGCTTTGTCTGCAAGAATTTGCGTGACGTTCTTTTTTGCCTCCTTTATTGACTCCTCCAATGCAGAAGAGTAGGATAGTGACTCTGTCCCAGTGACAACAGGGTGGAATCTATCTCGCTGAACGACATCTGGATCAGGAGAAGGAGCTGCCCAAGGTCGCATATTAGTATTGAGACTGGACGTCATAGGCTGGATTTTGGTGGGAAGGCCTGTAACCGCTGTACTTTTTTTATTTAGTATCTTGTCATTATCATATATCTACCAAACCATTGGACGTACCAGAAAGTTCTTTTTTTGGCGTCAAAGAATATTTAGGTATATGGAATATCTTGTCGTCAAGTTTATTCAAACGCAGTTGGTTAAAAGCTGCATTTGTGAACGTGACTGGGTCAGCACAGTGTTCTCGGGAGGAGATGATATGCTATCGAATGGTCAGACTTTTTGGATATCGTTAATTCAGACCGACTTACTTCTGTGATAGAACTGAAACCCCGTATAAATTCCTTGTACCTCTCATCTTCCAGTACACCGTGTCCACACAAGTGGTAAGCAAGACGCATGTTATATTCCTGATCTCCAGCTTCTAGTGCTTGAGGATCCTCGGACCAAAACTTCCGATAAAATTGGCAATTTTTGAAGGATGATATCAAAGTAGGTATATATGCAACGGAAGGGACGTCCAAAATGAGGAGGGCCTGGGAAAGTATTGGTCTCAATATCTGTATCTGTGGAAGAGAGAAAAAGTATCCTTACTGCAGGTGGCTCTGCTTTGGCGACCACTTCTTCAGGTTGAACTGTCCTTTGGATAATTTCATCTCCTTGTTTAACCTCAAATGTAATCGGTTGTCCCCTTGCCAGAACACTCCTGAGATTGCCTTGAGGTACACCAAGTTCTGCTGCCTTAGCTGCATTGAACTTTCCGCGATATTGAGGTCCAACTAACAAGTATGAAAGAGTGGGGGTATTTTCGTCAGAGGCGACTTTGAACTGAGGAGATGGTAGCTGCTGCCTGAAGCCTAAGGGAGGTGCAGATCTAGGCCGTTTGTAGTCATCTACCTAAATAAATAAAAAGAAGGATTGTATAAAATAGCTCCAATTATCAGCTTAATGACTTACATCTCCATTGCTACTTGGCTTGACCTCTTCTTCTACTGGTTGACTAGGTCGCGGTTTATTGCCTTTCTTGCCTTTCTCTGGAATGACAATGTTGGTACCAGGGAACATACAACGAATCACAACGTCTCGGTATGCGTCTGCGAGTTCGCCCGTCAAAGTCTCGGGAGAAAATCCGACCTTGTTTAACTCTGCCGATAAAGCCTCAGAAATAGACGATCTTCCTGAGATTTCATGGCCTCTATTTGCACGTTTATGTGAGGTTTCGGGGGATAGTTCGCGCTTCCGTTTCTTTAGACCCTCTAGATACGATGCAAAGCCATCTTGTTTGTTTTCAACAGGTGCAGCAGGTTCAGGGTTTACAGGGATCAAGGGTAATGGCGCAACTGGAATGGCATAGATCTTAACATTTCCATCCGTATAGCAGGGTGTTGGTGTAGAACTAGGTGGTGGTGCTGTAATAGATATCTCTGAAGGCTGAATTTTAATGGATTCTCTTGGTTATCGTTGAGATTGTTGCAGAGAGTAGTTTCAGAGAATGGCCTACCTGAATGTGAACAAGCGCATGCTGGCCAGGATATGTTTGAATCCTTGAGGTCCGTAAAGTTGTAAATCACTCAGAGTCGCGTCAGCAAAGGTCATAACCAAGCCTACAAAATGATTATTGTTGATCATGCTAAACAAGCAAGAGGAATGAAGGAGACATACCAGGTAGCCCACTTGTTTTTTCTACCCTTGCCTGGGTGAAGAACAATGCTTTTGTCTTCCTCCAGTGCCTTCCACCCTGAAGGAATGATCTGGTGGTGTTTTCGCTTGTATTAAATATATATTTTGCGTCTGCGAACGTCACGATGATGGATGGCTCTGTATCGGTTGACAAAGTAGTCAAGACAGAAGAAGACCAATTCATGTCGCGCGTTTCTGGTGGATCTCTAATGCGGGGAACCCTTGGCGGAGTAGTAGATGAAGGATACGCGAACGATTTCGAGGTATGCACAAATCGTAGTTGGTGAAAGGCCTTGGAGATGAAAGGTTGGAAAAGAGCCAGCTTGTCTATCTTGGATATCTATGATTACAGAGCTTCCTGAGGCTCTGTAATCTCTAAAATAAAATAATTTCAAAATCCAATGAGCCAATGAAGAGCGAAGGAAGCAGAAATAAACCCCAGCCAATGGCATCCCTCGTTCGTAATGTGTCACAGCCGGCCCGACCTAGTCACGCTGCGCATCCTGGTTCTGCCTGTCACGACGCTACAGAGTCCTTCAGTTACTCAGCTTCTTCCGCTTCTCTCCCCCAGTGGGCTCTGCGCCTAGTTATCATCCGAAATGTGGAAGAAAACGCGTACAATACTGCTTCTGTTTTTGATTGCGCATGCTACAGCGCATGAGCACCACGACGAGGTCTCAGAGGAGGCAATGAAGGCCCCGGTGGACAAGATCTTATGGCTACATATGTTTTTGCAGGCGATGGTTTGGGGAATTATGTTTCCGATCGGAATGGTGCTTGGGATTTCCAGGAGTCGGTGGCATGTACCACTGCAAGTGCGTGTGTTCCATGTTTCCACCGATCTTTGTGGAACACTTTGGCAACAAGAACTTACTCACCTTCATCGATTATATCGATAGACGACTGGCTATGCCCTGACAATCGGTGGATATATCCTTGGGCACTCACATAAAGGGAGGGCTTTTCCACCATCGGCACATGGATCGTTCGCCAATATGCTTGTGATTCCCATCCTTGCCCAACTTGTTATTGGTATCTACCTAAAGCTGCATATTCACGAGAAATCAATACGACCTTACATCGTTGTCTTGCATGGAGTTATTGGGAAATTATACCCTGTGCTAGGATGGGTGCAGATGCTTTTTGGTGTTATTGTCTTCCGGGGATATTGCCGCGGAGGCGCCCTTGGCAAGTCCTTGGTTCCGGGGACGAATTTCATTGAGCGCTAATACTAAGCAATCCGTAGGCCAATGCCTTGCTCATTATATCATGGGAAGTGGCTTCATTGCTTATGCCATAATCATGACCATCATCATGCTTGTTGGGGAGCAGTGGATTCGACGCACAGGACGTAGTCCTGAATTCTTCGACTCTAGCATCATCACCCTTTGGGTATGTACCCTCTTCTTTTTCTGTTCTAAGCGTAGCACTGAAGAAGCAGAAACATGTAGGGCATTGGTACGTCTTTCCTTTTCACTTCAACTCCATCTGATACTTATCGGTCTCCTATTGCTAGTCAATACCTTCACGGAACATCACGGAGGGGAGTGGTCCGTGAAAGATATGCAACATACGTGAGTTGTTTGGCAACTGTTGTGTAGTTTGATAGCTGATGAAACTTTTGCAGCATTCTCGGTGTTCTCTGTGCGTTCTCCCCTTTTATTTCATTTATATTTTGCTGACCTTCTAATTTCGTCAGGGTGGGCAGGAGGAATACTCGGCATTTATTTGGCAAGAAACAATCAGGTGCATCGGATTTTTTTGCGTGCTCTTTACCTAAAATTAACCTCAATTAAAGCGCAATGTTGTCCCGGGCGTAATGTAAGGCTTCTGTGGCTCTGTCATGCGGTTATCGTTACTGATATGCTTACAGAATATTCCTCACCGGATGGGCCATGTCAGAGCACGCTCAAGCTCTGATGCTTTCCACCAAAGTACATGGAATGTTTGGTCGTACTCTAATGCTGGCGGGCATTACGAGGATCATAGAAGTTTGCTACTTTGTGCCAACATGTGCCTCTGACGGCGCGGATGATGACTCTACTAGTGAGCATACCTTGGCTGATGGGACAAATCCACGTAGCGCTTTCTCCGGCAAGAGTCTTGCTGCGAGGTCGTTTGGCTATCTTACCCCTTTCGTAAGTCCGCTGATCCCCTCGAGACAGTGTGTATGCTAACGTATCACTATTCGATGTAGTTACTGGTGTCAGCTGGGTATGTTTTCTCGAATCAGCCGGGTTATTATTTGGCTCAATCTCTTCCAGTATCTTGTTCATGTCCGCCACTGATGAAGAATTGAAATACGTCCACGAAAACGACATGGACCATGTAACATACATTTTGATTAGCTTCAGGTCAGTTACTTCATGCCTTCCTGACTGTGAACTTTACATTGAAGTTATCTCTTGAATTTCCAGTTTTGCGTTCTTGCTGTACGCTTTCATCGTATTCCTCGTCAACCTTTATTCGACCAGCAGCCGAAACGCCCCCGCTGTCAAAGTAAATAGAGTGGACGAGTCTAATATCGAGATGGTGACACCCGGTGGTCGACCAAAATGGTATTCACGAATCCCCTCACGGGGGAATACTGAACAAACACATGTCCTTGGAGATGAAGATGACGATGAAGATCTGATGGCACCTCAGGTTGGTGTAAACCGTAGATGATGGTCTGTATTTGCTCCGATTCGGGTATCCATCATCATTTGTACAATATGTAGCACAACATCCCTGGGTAATACGCACACCCCGGAAACTAAATTTACGACCATGATCTATATATCGTCTCATATGGTGTCGTAGTATATTATTAATATAATAGGTTGACAACGGATCGCAGTTGATTTTGGAATCCGCCAGGAGAATACTTATGTCGAAATCGAGACGAAAAGTGTCTGACATGCCACCACTTTATTTGTGCGCAGGCCTTCCACTTTTCGTAAAATCACCAGCGTATAGGACGAGGTACTCCCCAGAATACACAACGATTCCCTTCTTGACCGCTTTGTCAAAAAATTCGGCGTGAGACTCGGGTGTACCTAAACACCCGCGCAGCCAACCCCCTCCGTAGTTGAGTTCTTTGGAAACCTCTACTTTTGTTGTAAAGAGGGTAGTGAGATCCGCTCCTGGGTGGCAAAACCAGACTGTATTGATCTTTTTTTGAGTTCTGAGTGTGAGGAGACAATGCGTTTCGTAGTTCACGACGAATTCGTATATGATTTCAGGGTGAACTTGTCCGAGTTTTTCGGAAAGTCTGTCCAGGCCTGGAGTTGGAGATGATATGGTGGTGTGAAATTTGAAATTAGGAGTTTGGAGAATTTTCCTTACCTTCTTGGATCTCTTCGCTAGAAAACCCTGCTAGTCTATGCTGATTAGACATTGGTGAGGTGAAGTGAGGATTGAAGCTGAGGGCACAGAAAGTTGTGTGAAGGGGAGCAGTGAAATAAGTGGAGGACTTATATACTCAACTGGCCACAATGCGATGAGATACATGGCCATGAATCTGTTCACTGCCGGTGTATTGCCTTGATACTCCTTTGTGACCGTGCATTGCTGGCCTTTCTTCAAGCTCAATGGGACGCGTTTCGTGAGTTTAGCATAACTTGTTTCTTTCAAATATGGCACGAATAGTCAATACTTTGGTATATATACAATAATGGACAAAAGTTGGATGGTAATCAAGTGGTCTAATTATGTCATGGCAGTAGTAGTACATGTGTGGCGTTCTTCCAGAAAGGTAATTTAGATAAATGCAGCCGAGATCAGATTTCTTGGCGTAATGTGCAATCATCTATTAGAAATGAACGTCACCGAAGTCTAGCCCTGGTCCGATTTCATGTCCTTTTGCAACCCTCTTCACCCAATCGTTCATATCGACGGACGTGTCATGATCTCCATGGAGTGGATCACGGCTATAAAGGAAGAAACCATCATCAAAGGCTTGTCGGCGGCGCTCTTGGTAAGAGAACGCAGCTGCTATAGAGCGTAATGCATTATCCAGGTTGTCTGGACAAAATCCAATAATACCCGTTGCACGTGGAAACATTGGGTCGTAAGTAAGCATGAGGTCCGTTCGGGTCAAAGGATAGACTTTCTTTCCAAGTCGGGCCAGAGTTTTATTGGTTTCGGCTTCCTTTTTCATGGCCGCGGTCTTTCTATCAAGAAGTAATCCGAGAACAAAGATCGCATCTGACATATCGATATAGCGCTCGTGTTCGCTCAACCGTTCATCCACCCAGCGAAATTGGCACACTCGCATTATAAAGTCGTATTTCCAATCAGCAGCATAAATTGTTACGCCGAGATGTTTGAATAGAACGCAGTTCTGCATCTCGGAATCATTAATCAAGCCACTCGTTTCGCCTGAATGGCATGTCTGAACTTCTATCCAGCTTTGTTTGTAGTTCAGTTCTTGTGCTACATCTAAATGAGCACAGAAGAAACGTGCACGGGACACGGCGTCCCGGCAAACTATAGCGATGTCGCCAGCAGATATGGTCGTTGCCGGTGAGTCACCATTGCGGTAGAGAAATAGAGCACCTTTCCCGCCGAGGTAAAACTCATATTGAACACGCTCCCTTTCCCAGAGATGCACACAAATTTTACCCAGGGCTGTAAGCGATGGATGGAAGGGGAAAGTCAGTACTTGGTCAGTACAAATATTGTAATATATTGTGTGAGTAGAAGCTTACCGTCTCTTACTTCCTGTAGGGTGAAGATTGTCTTTGGCCCTTTGTTTGATTGCATATCTGAGGTTCTTCTAGAGGGCATCGCGGAGTGGCTTGAAAGCAAAAGAGAGGATTTTTGTGATGTAGTGAGGTCGAATTTCAGAGTTTATATACCCGCCAAAGCAGCCCATAAGATACAATGCTTAAAATTTCCAAGATGAAAGCGACGATTGACAATGCAGGAGAACCACTTAATGGTGATTGCTTCTAAAAATCCAACCATGTCGTTGAGGTCGCATTGAACCCTTTGTTAAGTTGCGACCTGCGGCCACTGTATCTCCAAAAATTGCCACAGTGCGTCCTCATAGCGATGGGGCATTGTCGAGCCATAGGGATAATGACTGGCTTGCTTTTCTCTAGAGGAAACAAGAATATTAGTTGGTAGACCTTTGCGAGTACAATGGTCAAATAAACTATAGGGGTCTACTGTGGTTGATGAGAAATTGTGATTCTATATCGCAGTAGAATATTGTTTCGCTGACCGTAAGCCTATTTAGTCAAGAACTCAAGTTAAATTCCGAGATTTTTCCGTCATAAAGAGGAGCGATAACGAAATGTTCCTGCTTTCTAGTGAATCATACGTTTCTGTTTGCAACTTGTACAGAGCAGTCCCAGGACCTGTAGTGGAAATGAAAAAGCCGTAACAGTAGGATGCTGACGTGAGTTGAGTCACGGAAACGAGCGAGAAAAGAGCGACGATCCCGTTTGTTTCCCACGGACAAGAATAGCACGTTCCCCGTGCTTTTGTTGATTACACAGGGACCAATGACCTTGCTCATTGCCTGAGTACAATCTTCGCACACTTTCCGCTTGTTCTGCATCACCAAAGTAGCGGCCATTTATACCATCCAAGCTGATCATGTCAGAGACATTCAGCTTAAGGAGCTCACAGCGCGCGAGCGCGTTCTTGAACCGCCCACACATCGCCCCAATGGGTCCCAGAACGCGGCAGGGTACTATGCGCACGACATCTTTGCTTTCACAGAGCTCTGCGTCAGTACCTCCCAGAGTGAACACTCTGAATTTACCAGAGTTTGGCGGAAGAATGAGTCCAGAAATCATGTCACCAGAATCTTCTTTGTCAACGCGCAAATCTCTGCAGCCGATGACGGAGGAACCACCTTCCCCCGCGTCCGTTATGACGAACGATCAGCCGTTCAATCTACTTCGCAATGCATTATCGCCGCTGAGGATACAGGAGGACGAAGAAGATGAGGGGCAACAACTTTTATTTCCAGAGTTTCTTTCATCTGGACCACCGACTGCAAGGCCTCCAAATACTCTCAGAACCCCCTCTCCTGAAGAAGAAACATCTCTATTACCTTACGAGCAGCCTGTGGACCCGGACTCGGAATATGCGGTTCCCGAATCTCCACCTCCAACCTTTGAAGCTAGTCTTGAACAAGAACGCGAAACTTCATTTCATCAGCCTTCAATCCGAGAGTCTTCAATCCGTGAACCTTCAATACGAGAACTCTCAATCCGGGAGCCTTCAATTCGTGAACCTTCCATTCGGGAGCCCTCAATCAGGGAGCCTTCGGTCGACGAGGCGTCTGTTCGTGAATCTTTGATCCCCGAGCCTTCACTCTACGAGCCGTCTGTTCAAGAACCTCCAGCACGCGAGGAGCGCTCTGTACGAGAGTCTGTACTTTCCACAAAATCAAGCGTTGCCTCGGTATCTCAAATCCCACCATCGCCAGCGCCATCCAAGACATCATTCAGTCTTTCAACAGTCGCCAAAATCACACCTCCGCCACCCATCAAATTTGAAAGTACACCTGTGCCATGGAAGGGGCTGCCAATGGAGGCTGCAGTCTGTGAGAGAATGCTCTTTCACCCCCTTAATGTTGACTAACTATATCCTACTACAGGGACGGTGGACTCTGGGGAACTGCAGGGAATTGTGTCCCGAGCTATTCGGTCATCGGCATCTGAGTCGTTCGTGCGTCTATTAACAGCCGACAACCTTGACAAGGTCCTTCCTGCTGAGCTCGAAAGATTAGAGCATTTAAAAGCAATGTCACAGTCAAAGTATCGCTTTCTGGTGCACAGGCGGACAATGTTATTCCAGGCACTCAACTCCACTTCTCTGGGACAGCAAAAAGACGGGGATGACGGGGTGTCAGTCGTGAGCAGATTAGCATCTCAGTTGGCTGATACTATTTCCGAGTGTGATCAAAGATTGGAGGAAGTTCTGCAAATCACGGACCAGATGGCGCAGATCAACAAGCTGATTGACGTCCATTGGAGCAGCGCACTGGCGATTGCATTGCGCAAGGTGAATATATGCGCAATATTTTGGGATTTTTGACCAATTGACTTACTTTTCGTAAATTACGCAGCTCAATGGAAGCTTTGCACGACGAAATACGGACTTGACTGCTGCGAAGGAAAGAATCATCCAACTGGAGGCAGAACTGAGTGAGGCGTGGAAAGAAGCAGAGAGGATGGCTCGGGAGCTCGATGACTACGAGGCAGCTATTGCAGCAGATGACGACGAAGCTATAATCGAAACCGCTGAGGTTGTGGCTGTCCCCAAACCAAACCATACGAGGCGAGCATCCACCCCGATGACACCTACACTGGTGGAGTTCATGCCTAAATCTATTTCGCCCACCCAGAACATGACGGAAAGTACTAGCACCTCGCCAATGCGCTCTCCAATTGTAGCTGCATCAATTCCAGCACCACTTCGTTCTCCAAATCCCAATCAGCAGTTCACTTTCCCCCAAACACCATCGGGCGTTCCTATTACTCACTTGAAACAAAAAGAACCTCAAGTCGAGCCTGACGTTCCCGACACAGTTAGCTTGCGCAGTACCCGAAGTGGGCGTAGTGTGAGGAGCACGAAAAGTCATACCTCAGAGTCCAACACAGCGAACTATGTGACTGCGGTGCACGCAGCCAAGACACGCAGCCGTCGCATGTCAGAGAGCAGTTTACGGCTGGCCATCAGTCCTACTGCAGGACCTGGAGGGCATGTAAGGAAGCTTAGTGCGGGACGCACACCGCGGACGACGCCGTACGAGGAGCACCCACCAGTGCCTGAGCTTCCAGTGCAATATTCGTTGTTCAACGCTATCGCATCGGTAAATGCATCGAGCGCTCTGCCGCATAACCCAGATAACACCCCTGCGCGCGGCATGGCATACATGTCGATGTCGCTGCTGCATCCCAGTCCGCGTCTTCGAAGACAGGTCAGCTTGGATTCGGTGCTAACGGGGGGTGGAAGGTCAATCATTACGAACCCTGGCAGTGTCGCGTATAAAGGGAAGACTGCAGCTGCTGATGATCTGTACTTGCGACCGAATCAGCACGCTATCCGCGACTATGACTATCATCATCATCCGTCGGGTATGACAGACGGTGAATCAGAGATCCAGATGATGTCTCGGACGCCTCGTGCGAATACGTTTGGTTATAATAGTAGACCTGGGACCTCTTCACTGGCATATTATGATTCAGCGGGTATGTATACTGCTCCTCGACCACCGCCTAAAGACCCTTCGAAGGGCATTCCTTCGATGTGGATGAACGCGGATGTAGGGGTTGGACACGCTCATAAGCACTCACTATCCTCATCGCCTCCTTCTGCTTATGCCCACGCCCAACGACAGCCTCAGCAACTCTCACCTTCAAATCCAGGCTCCGTGAATTCGTCCATAAGATCACCCGTCAGTAATTCTTCGGAGAACGATGGACATGCGCAGGAAGTCCAAGAAGGAAATTCGACCTCCATGTTGAGCCAACAGTCATCCTCCTCCAACTTGAAAACAGCAGCCTACAACAAGCTAAAAGGACTGAAAAAACGTTATTCTGTCTCATTGCCCATGTTCAGTTCGCATGCGCGAGCAACGCCACGCAAAAGTGCTTAAAAGGGCAACCGAACCTCTTCACTTCTGACGAACTATCTCGAGAATTGTATTCTCTCATTCAGTCATTCTTTTCTACACCTCCCAGTCTCAAGTCGCATCGCTCTCCGCCTTCCCGTTATGTTGTTGTTATTCGCTTTTCTTATATCTTTCCTGTGTCAATTGTTTGACTTATACCTAGTATCACATCACATCACATCTCTGGCATACTGCATACATTATACCAACATGATTCATCCACTCACTCATATCCTATCGCACCTGGGACCCTCTCAATAAAGGCAATCCTGTCAACCTGCACATTAACTCATTTTGCATACTCTAGTCCTAGATCAAATAACAACCCCGTTTTCGTATTCCCAATTTCTTTTGTTTACCCACTCACGTCGCACGCAATACTGTTTTTTTGTATTTCTTCTGGCATATAAATTTCATTTTCTCTCTCACTTTCTGAGATTTTAATTTGTGCAAAAAGTCATTTGGCAAGAAAGTCATGAAACTTTTCGTGAACAAGATATACTACACGCTAATAACTATCCATATTAATTACTACGAGCCACATCATCCACCGCTGCATGCTTATTTGCTATTGAACAAAATAAACATATATCCATCCAAATTATATTTCCTTCTTTCAAGATATAGAACGCAAAACCCGGAAAGATTTTACTCCTCGAGGTTGGAGAGCTTGAGAGAGCCAGCGTTGTTAATCACAGTAAATTTGGCGCCTTCTTTGCCTTCTTGCGTTGCGCGAACGGAAGCTGGAAGACCTGCAGAGCCGAGCCTTCCTGCTTCAAGAATGGCTTTGCCGAGAGCAGAAACCTGTATTTATTATTATTAATTATAATGTACGTAGAGTTAAAAGGGTAACGTACCTTGATTTCCATGTTATCGGATACAGCTGAAAGGACGCCGGTGACTTTGCTGGATTTTTATGAAAAAGATGTTATCGACACGTTCACGCGTGAAATTGAACTTTGTCAAGAAGAACGCACCTGAACAAGGTTTCACCTAGTCTGAAGTCCTTTCTATCCGTGCCCGCGAGGAGACCGGGTCGGAAGATGATGGTATCGTTGTAGCCCAGCTCGGCAAGTCCCTGTTCGGTTAACCCTTTGCTCCTACATAACGATTGGAAATTGTGCGGAAACGCAATATGCGGGCGGGAGAGAACTCACCTTGGGTATAGGAACATAGAGGTGGGGTTTGCACCCGTAGACTACGGTCAGAAAGAGAGATTTATCAGTGAGAAGAAAGAGCGGTTGAAGATGCTGTAATGGCGTCTCACGGATAGGTAAACGAGGCGTTGGGGGTGTGACGGGTCTGAACTTTTCGCTGCCTTTGCTGCGTTGATAACATATCTGGAAAGGAGATTTAGGATTACCACATTGCAAATCATATTGAGGCTATAGACTGACTCTCTATCAATTTTCTCGAAAGCTTCAGCACTGCCTGCGCTTGCTTTGGAAGTTCCCAAGCTGCATCCCCATCACGGTCAGCATTACAATTAGTATCCATGAAGAGGAAGAGACATACGTGATGAAGACGACATCCCATTTCTTTGCATTCAATCCCGATTCCTGGAGTTTCTCGAAGTCGATTGCTTTCTGCTCCAGCTTATCTTTCCCTGACGTAATTTCCTCGCTGGGTGTTACTCTCCGTCCATATTCCGCAACGTGGGTGAAGTGAGGGTTTGAAAGTAAGTTTTGGAGAAGGTGTCGTCCTGTTTGGCCCGTTGCTCCGATGATAAGTGCGCTATTAGATGCTAGGAACCCAAATGTCAACATGGTCTAAATTCATGGCAGATCATAATGAACGGAGACATACCAGCCATGTTTTCTTCGATGATAACAATGGGAGATATGTTTTTGTTTGATAGGAAGACTGCTACGAGTGCAACGAGGGAGATGAGGAGTAATGAAGAGAAAGCGGGCAATTTGAGACTTAAAGCCATGCGTGTATTGTGTAATGGACGCTAATGGACGTCGCCGACTCATTTCGCCGCGATCATGACGTCCCTGGTTGCTCATCACATGACATTTAGACTCTTTCTGTTACCACCACCCTATGGCCTCTCGTTGGCCTCTCGTTATGTATCACAGACTAACACTTCTTCCACACACTTTATTTCCTCCCATTAAAAAGGTCTTTCGGACATGCTAAAGAAAGTAAAGTCGGCTCTTACATTCTCCAAACCAGTCCAAAGAAAACAGTATCTGGACACGGAAGATATGAAATATGGTACATACACACCGACCTTTTCAAACAATGGTACCATACGGTTCAAATTCGTCTAATCTATGGTTCTTTATCTCAATAGCTCTGAATCAATTATCTAAAGCCCTGAAAAAGATTTCTCCGTCTAGAGTTGAAAACCCGATTTCCATCGTCGTCGCTGGTGGTACATGTTCGGTCTTGGTTCTAAATAACCGCTTAAGTACACAAGACATCGACTTCTTCAACCCGGACCCTGACATCCTCGAAGAAATCTTTCAAGCCAAACAGCTAGCATCCACCAAGCTACTCCACCTACACGGACTGTGGATTAACGCAGAAATGATTGCATTTGTCTTGAACCATCCAGGCTGCGAAGATCTCTTTGACAACTCCATAAAACAGGACCACGTCCTCTATCGCTCTGACGTCCTGATCGCTTATGCTGCTGACTGGAAATACCAACTAGTAGGCAAGATCTCTCAGGCCTATGCTCACAGACAACTTTTAGAAGCTATGGCAGACAGTGACGCCCGAGCGCGTCAGATCTTCACGGAACGTAATTTGCGTGATGCGGTGTGCATTCTGCGATTGCTAGTTCAACAAAATGACGAAGTGCCACTTCCACAAAGCCTCGTTCGTACTTGGTACTCTGAAGGACCTGCTTTAGAGGACAACGAGATAGAATTCGTCAATAATGCCTATGAACAACAGTACAATATAGGCATCGGTATCAGCGAAGGGTGATAACAGTTGCTCAGTTTGTCTGTATCTCTCCAATACCGGGAGTTTTTTCTCTATTTTGTTCCCGATATATAAACTAGTACTATCGCATTCCTCGACTCTTCGACATCATTAACTGGACCATATGAAGAGTGAATCTCTCCTGGGCGACTTGCCCCGTTCTGGTTGGCGGGGGCGGACCAAAAAAAAGATCCAAAGCGAACGTGGTCTTGGTTGTCAATTGTCCATTCTCTACAAATTTAGATTTTTTTTGTCTTGCCACACTTCAGCGCTCAGCTTCGTTGCTGTCGTTCCTGGCGCTGGTGCCTGTTTGTTTAATAAACATGCGTTAAATAACACGTCTCGTGTTTATTTTTATCTGTTTCTAACGCTCACGAACAGATGAATAAATGCATCGGGGATATATATATGGTATTCCCGAGCTTCTATTCGCACCGTTTTTAGTTGGCTTTCTATAAAAACTTGACAGAAGACGTAAATTAATACCTTTTTTGTCAGGTAAACAGACATCAGCGCCAGCGGTGTACGTACGCTTGGTCCCTCGAACTACTTAGTCAGGCCAGTGCGATTGACTGGCATCGGCCTTATTGAAGCCGCGTCCAAAAAAGGATATGGCCAGTTTATTTACCGACGGAACAACGACCCCTTTGAAGAAATATGAGTGGCATTGGCCTTTGTATAACATCAAAGGGGCCGCCCGAATTCAAATTTGTTATATAAAAAGCAAACCCGAGAGGATCTCGCAGAATGCTTAAAAGTCAAAGAAAATCGCTCATGAATGCTGAGGACATCCGTTTCTGTAAGTTCTTTTATCTCGAGTGGTAACCACTACCAGGCAATATTGACGCATCCATTACCTAGGCTTTGACGAGCTATCGAACTCCGTCAAACGGAATAACCCTAGCAGAAGCGCCTGCTCAAACCCTATCACCATAGTCATTGCTGGAAGGGCGTGCAGCACCTTCCTGGACGCAGAAAACACCACCGACGCAGTCAACTTCATTCACCCCGATCCAAATGCAATTAAAGAAATCGAATTAGCCGCCGAAGGAACCAAAGGAAGGCTCCAAGACTATCCTCTCGACTGGATCGTCGCTCAGGATCTTGGTTCCCTTGATGTCACCACGCGTATCTATGATACAAGCGTGGCGCAAGGCGATATTGTCTATGAATCCGATGTGCTGGTCGTCCATATGGGTGGGACTCGGAGGCAACTGGGGTCATGAGATAGTCGTATTGTAACTGTTGAACTTCGAAATGGCGACCGCCCTAGCGCGAGGCTGCGGTACATTGGGGCGCCCAGCCACAGAGTATATAATAAAGAATTGAACAGCGTCAATTATCGAGTAACATGAATTGACGAGAGCCTGATCGATCGCCTCAGAATTATATTTTTAAGTCCTGTTTCCTTCCTGTGCGCTAACTGAAAAATCGAAGTTCGAATCAATGAGCATACTTAGTCAAAAGTTTGAAGGATATGGTAGATGATCCTATGTGCGATTGGAGGCGATCATGAAAAGACAAAATAAATAAATTTATACGTGTTTAATGTAGTGTTGCATTATACTCTAGATGCTCATTGAAACTGTCGGATGTCCCGCATGCCCATTCTAGATTTTATGTCATACGTGAGTCCTTTACGTAGCTATATACACAGTCGCTCGTAATCACCTCTCTCCTGTCATCCTTGCGACTTATGAAGCACTTCCAGAGTTTTCCGTAGATGATGGTATGATACCACCAGACGATAACACTGTTCTTTGGCTCTGGGGGTCTACCTGTGAATCAACATAGTCGTAGCTCACAGTTATCTGCGTCAGCGATAACGTCGTCAACTGCGACGAGTTTGGAACATGGTTCGAATGAGAAACAGATTCTCCGTTGCTGGTATCACTGCAGGTCTCTGTGGTCACTGTTCTTTCGATCTCTTCACCTCTTTTACGCCGAGTGTGGATGTAGGTAATGATCACGAGGAAATTGCAATCCAGGACTGCTACTGCAGCCTAAATAGTCGTTGAGATTTCATGTAATGAATGAGTAAAGGATTAAGTACCTCGAAGAATGTTATTTTACTAGGAATATTCCGGTCAATGTTCGGAACGAACTGGAACACAGTGCAAATCACCGAAGTGAGTGTTGTCAAGATGCTAGCAGCAAACCCAGTCAAGATAAGTCGGCGTTGTTCAGTCGGAAGACGGACCCGCCATAGCTTGTACAATGGGGTGGCCACGAGGAAGACACCGGATATTAACTCCACTATACGGTACGTAAATTCAGACTTGTAGGGTATTATTAATGATAGAGACACGAAACTCACGTATCAGAAACGATGACTTGAAGCCGAATAATTCCTTTATATTACAGACCTTTACACCTGAGTTGCCGACAGGAATCATTTTTGAGGGACATTGAACGGCGAGCAGGATGATAACGGAAAGCAAAAAAAGAACAAAGATATGTGCGACGACAATACAGAAGCGCCGACTCGGTTCTCCGGGCGGAAAGACCCTTGCGAGGGCCAATACGAAGCTTATTCGCGACAACCTGGGCAGGATATAAATCTCAAGTACGTGTACGGTTATCCGGCATGAATTGAAGCACTGACCATATGATCATCATAAATAATACAAGTTGTATCCAGGACTTTACAGCCAAGAAAGTCGTGTCGTATAGTATGGAATCTATTCGAAGAAGTTGTAAGCACTTTGAGGCAAACAACATAGAATATGTATATGCCAACATACTTGTAGATCCATAGGCAAACCACGTTATCGGAACATATATAATGTCCACAACCAAAGATGTACCTGCAACATAATCGTCCCACCAAAGACGTCGGATATGTCTTCGGTAATTTAGCCTGAAAGCAGTCACAGAAATGCCTATGACATGCAACACAGTTCCTGCAACTAGAAATCTGATAAGTCGTTAGTTTCCCGACGTGACGTATAGACAAACGCACTGGTGAGCCACAGGCCAGCTGTATAACTCAAGAAAGCCATCGTGGCCGCGAGTTCAATAGGTTTCAGTGACTGGGTATTTTTGAGTAGGATAAGATGCTTCTGTTTGATTCAAGCTCACGGGTTTTGTAGAAATGTGGCTGCATTCCAGTGTCGTAAGTCGTTACGGTAATCTTCAAGGGCACCCAGCATTTAGCCTGATGTGATCGATACCACGTTTCACACCAGAAATGAGGTTTCTGCAATCCATATTCGACATGTTGACAAAAATATTGCATATATATAGTCTTTTGATTGCCGGTTCGGGGCCTGTGATATCGTGGTTTGACGTCATAGCTGTAAGGCTCGGCCGCCTCTCGCGATGGGTCCACAGCCTGATAATGCCTTCGCGAAGGAATTCATACAACGGACAAGATGTCGTTGAAAACAGTTCGGTTGAGCTTCAATTTGGCAGGTCACTGCCCCCGAGAACGGCAGAGATATTTACTAGGGATTTCCGAGAATCAATTGGAATGCGTGTTTCGGTGTAAACATAGCGCTTACTGGTGCGATCTGCACCCTAAAATGCTATCTTGTCAGGAAATTTCCGACGGTTGAAGGCAACCGAACATAGCATGACGGAAGAAAGACCTGTGACGAGCTTTATCTGATCATATATAGACCCTCGAAGATTAAGTGCGAAGATTAAGTGCACTACTACATTCCTGTGGCAATTAAGCGCCTGAATCGCGGGGCCGGGGCCTGAATCGCGAGGAAATCGTTAAATGTTGCAGTTGGACAGGTTGAAACTGCGACTGCGTCGCTTCAAGTTACTCATCGCATGAGATTTGATCGACAATTGAAAGATACCACCGATAATGGATTTGGACGATGAACGGTTTGACGAGACCCAATAGCATGCCTCGAGGCCTCCGACAGTGGCTGTAAATAGCCCGCTTGCTTGAATGGACGGCGAATTGCTGAGATTATCAAGTCCTCCACTTCTTCACACCATGATGTCCTGAAAGGGGTTGCGAGTCTGTACTTCATCTTCAACTTGAAATATAGAACGAGAAACGGCAGGAGCGGCGGATATATACATCTCCAACTTCGTAATGCAAACTGGGGAAGCTTCAATCAACGATGCGGCGCCATGTAGCGTATCATTTGTGCTGATAGTGACGTATTTCGGGGCAAGATGAGAAAAGATGAGTCCAAAGAAAGAGGAGTGCTTCTCGTAGAGCTTCAACAATTTCTTCACGATCTTGAGGCATTATTCTAAGGCTTCACGGTTTAAAATGTTTGATTGATCCCTGGGTCTGTTGAATAAAGTGACTGCCGCCAGAGCCGCCTGACTGTTTCCCCGCAACTCTCTTTTCTTTCTCTGCCAAAAATTGCAAGGAGTTTCGTCTTTGGAAATATAACGAGCTCATTATTGAATAATAGAGGGAAGCAGCGCTGTAATGTCGGGAGTAGGTTCGCAGAAGGGAATGAATGTGGGATTGCCTAGCCGATCCGTAGGGGCAGGGGCCAATGCATAATGTCCTTTTCATCTTAGGGAGAGTAAATAGGTAAGTTCCTTGTAATGGGTCTCGTGCGAGACAAACTTGGTTCTCAAGCGCGGACCAGTCTTGCTTATAATCCATTGTCCGTTAGCCTTTACCTCAAAAAATATACAATCCCTCATACTCACCTTTCGTCCTTCCCCCCTGCGACTTATGAACATTTCCAGAGTTCTGCGTAGATGCTGGTGTAATATCATCAAACGATAATACACTGTCCTGGGTTTGGGGATTTCGCTCTGAATCGACATCGTCATAGCTCACAGTTATCTGCGTCAGCGACAACGTAGTCAATGCCGACGAATTTAGGACATGATTCGAATGCGAATCATATTCTCCGTTGCTGTTATCACTGCAGGTCTCCGGAGGCACTGTCCTATGCATTTCTTCGCCTCGTCTACGCCGAGTGTGGATATAGGTAATGATCACAAGGAGGTTACAATCGATGATAGCCACGGCAGCCTAAATAGTAATTGAGATTTTGTATGATGATTTTCGAATGAATGAATAAAGGACGGAGTACCTCGAGGAAAGTGATTTCACTAATAATACTTTCGTCAACGTTCGGAAGGAACAGGAATACAACACAAATGACCGAAGTCAGTGTTGTCAGGATGCTAGTCGCAAAACCAGTCAAGACAAGTCGGCGCTGTTCAGTCGGAAGACGGACATGCCATAACTTGTACAATGGAGTGGCCGAGAGGAAGATGCCAGACGTTAACTCGACTGTACAATAAGAAGATGTACATTCAGGGCCATAGGAAGCTAATGATGAAGGCAGAAAACTCACATATCAGAAATGATAGCTTGAGGCCTAATGATTGCTTTACGCTACACTTCTTTGCATCCAATTTGCCAGTGGAAAGCATTTTCGAGTTCCAGGGACATTGAACGGCGAACTGAAGGATAATGGACAGAAAAAAAAGCAGAAAGATATATGCGGCGACAATACACAAGCGACGAGTTGGTTCTCCAGGCGGAAAGATCCTCGCGATGGCTAATACAAGGCTTATTCGTCCCAACCTGTGCAGGATGCCGATTTATAGTACTTTTAGTCTTAATAAAATAAAGTGCCAACCATATGATCATTGTGAACGATATGACTCGTATCCGGAATTTCACAGCAAGAAAAGTCGTGTTGTATAGTATTGAATCTATTTGATACTATTAGTGTTATAAGCCAGGATGACATACAGCATATGCTAACATACTTGTAGATCCATAGCCAAACCACACCATCGGAACGTATACGAAGTCGACAACCAGAGCCAGACCCGCGATATAATCGTCCCACCAAAGGCGTTGTATACGTCTGCGCCGGTACCATAGCCTGAAAGTAGTCACGGCAGCACCTATAACGTGGAACCCAATTGCCGCAACTGGAGGTGTGATAAATCGCCAGTTCCCCCAATATGAAGAATAGACGTACTACTGAGCCCTAGGCCAGCTGTGTAGCTTAAGGTAGTTATTGGAGCGCGGGTTCAATAGGTTCGGCGGTCGGTCGGTCACTGCGGTATTTTGAGTAGAACAAGAGCTTTTGATTGATCCAAGGCTCAAGCTGACAGCTTTTGTAAAACCTTGGTTGCATTCTAGTGTCGCGAGTCGTGTAATCTTGCAGTGTATCTAGTGTTTAGTTTGATATGCTCCGATTGTACGTTTCACACCAGAAGAGCTCTCCCCAATTCATATTCAAGGGGTTGGATGTGTCGATGAAAACATTGCATATGGGTTCCTAGGTTGTCTGGGCTAGTATATAAGGGGGGGTTCAGAATTGACGATTCTGTCTCGATTCTGATGCGCAGTTTGATTCTGACGAGAATCAGTTTTGTGAGAATCGTGGGAGAATCGAGTGTTTACACAACTGCACCGATTCTGGCCCCTATTTCTACTCTGGTACTACTCCAAACTTATTTCCCTTATTATTATCTAGAGCAAGTACCTCTGTGCGCTATACACCGCCACGGAGGCGTGCATCTGTAGAAACCGTGCTGAGGGTTGCGCTACATGCTGGGCACGTAGTACTACACGGCAAAAAACTGGGGGAAAAAACTTTGTTAGACTCCTTGAGACTGCTGGTGGTGGTCAGTGTGCTCTATCATGGATGGCAACAGTATGCATTTTTAATTTAAAAATACATTACAGAGCCCGCAGCAGAATAAATAAAAATTCCAGTAGGTTCTGTGTACGAAAATCGACTGGTAAGAGTTGTATAGTTCCGGGGCGGTCGGAGTAGAACCGATTTCTATGCCGATTCTCGGAACGAAACCAGCTGTAGTTTCGACTCACAATCGAGCCCGAATCATCAACTCTGAACCCCCCCCCCTTTTATTAATACCGTTGGTTGACGTCAGAATCATAATTAACAACGGACAATTTGATGTTCATTCAGGTGTTCATTTTGTCGGTTATGGTGCCAAGGCGTGACATATGGGGCGCACCTCAACTATGCCGCTATGCCGAAATAGTAGCCTGTGGTAAAACTAGTATTTTATCGTTTTCACTTACTGTAAAGCTTTGATACGGAGTATTTGAAGTATAACCCTAGACATTTTTCCATTTAAAATACCCCTACGTTGTAGTGAGATGAGCTGACAAAAAATAAAAATTCATAAAAGCTATGTAAAGGTACATTGAAAGGCATTTTTCATTATTTAGATATGATATAATGCCTATGGTGCAACAGGACTAGTCACCGCATATTTTGTACAACGGAAATGGGGGTCCGAAAAATGGGTAATTTTCTTAATCCTCTAGACAAAAGCTTTCATTTGTCAATATGAATCGATCCTCTAGACAGAATTTCGATACGATAAAAACTGAGCGAGTTATTAGATTAGTTGTTGTTGTTTTTTTTTTTTTGTCCACCAAATTCGCTGTACAAAATATGCGGTGACTAATCCTGTTGCACCATAGTATTTGACGAAAAGATGTTCTCAGTTATATACTCTCGCTCAATGCACAGGAACTGTCTAAATTTAATCTAATGGCTCATTGGGCTGCGAACTTTTCGCCTATGTGAGAAACTGTGACATAAATATTGTAACTCCAAATGAACACATACACGAACAGGCTCAGCTATGATGCCATCAAAAGCCCTTGTGAATGAAGATAAGATGTGTTTGTCAGTCATCCTGTTTGCAAAGGGAAATATATATGTTTATTAAATAATATGAGGGAAAAGGAAACCATAAATCTGTGTGACTGGATAAATGGGGGGTTGCGGAAGTCCAGGCGGTGGCGTGCAGAAAAGGCACGTGGGAGAGATCACGTGACTGATCGAGGACGCGTCCCAAACGACTCGACTCAAAGAGAGCGCGTCTTGGGAGCCATCCGCCAAGGACTTGAATGTTTGGGATGCCCCAGGCAAACCGGTGCGGCTGCCCAGTCGCTGTACCAAACACTGAAGAGGAGAGGTGGGTGGGAGCGAAAAAAGGACCCGAGAGTAGCGAGAGAGCGATTTGAAAGACGAGCGGGGATTTTTTCGCACTCGAGGAGCAGAAAAGGGCGACGAGAGGAGAAGAAAATTCGAAGCTGGATATTTATTACTAGATTAAAGATTTTAGGGGCGCTAATGAAGATCCGAAGGAGCGACCCAAGAAGGGCGTTGATCTTCCTTCCTGGACATCTTATCCTAAGATAAGAGGCCCTTCGGGCCCCTTATCGCGGAATTAGCCCGCGCGGCACAAATGCACAGTTGAATTTCCGCCGTTTAAGTCGCCATTTCTCGCGGTGCGACCGCACCTTAAGGACTGGCATGGATAACCACGGATAAAAAATCAATATACAAATTCTGGACGCAGTTCAAATACTGGGTGTCTGTAAATTGGCATACATGCACACATGTAATTAATGCAGACTTGGAAAGTTTAAAAAAATATCGTCCAAAATTGCGCCGTCCAGACCCAAACGGATGGATTTATCCACTGATATCTGTAATTTTGTATCCATTCTCTATCTGTGGGCTTTGCGCATTTAATTTGAGGTTTCTTTCTTAACCAAATACAATAACTTATAGTTTAACATCGAAACAGTAATAGTACCAATTTTTATTATGCCTAGATACTTAGTTTTGTTGCTTCACGAGCCATTCTGGCGCAGGGTGTCAGAATTTTGGCAATATCCGTGCCAGTCCTTACCGCACCTTGATCATACCTTGGCGACGGAATTCATACAACATAAACAAGATGCTGTTGAAAACAATTCGGTTGAGCTTCAGTTTGGCAGGTCACTGGCACATCACCTAGAAGGATAAGCATATTTCTTGGGGATTTTCCGAGAATCAATTGAAAATGTGTGTTTCGGTACATGGTGTCAGTGAGAACACAGTCTTCGGCTGAGCGGCACTTCGGCTCTGGTTTCTGACTCTAGTCACAGCTTGTGACTGGGTCACCATCACCTGCTCTTTCTTTTCCACTTGACCGAACACTCGTTATCCATCGCTCGGTCTCCAGCTACGTCTCTATCAAGAATCCTCGCAATAGCATCTATTCAACAACGCTAGAGCAGCGTCAAATTTTTCACACTGAAAACTCTGACACATCATCAAATCCTAACCCATTGTCATACTACTACAACTGTTATCATCTGGCTTCTGCAGATCCTGCTCCTAAAGCGTTGGGATACCACATGCGTCACGAGAGACCTATACCATGGGGCCTAAGCTTAGGACTACAACTAGAGGGCTCGGTACATAGATAAACTACAAGTACGTGCCAAACTAGGTTCTTAAAAGCTGACGGTGTGTATGCTTCCATTAGGACTCCCACATGCATCACCACTTCGTGTCAGGCTTGACACTCATTGCCTTGCATGCCTCATGCATTGTGTTGTATCGAACTTTCTCGCCCTGCGCCGTGTTAATACACGTTAAAAATATATGCTTCATGCTTCATCCATTGCGCCCTTGCGCCGTGTCAACATACGTTAAAATATATGGTTCACTCATTGCTCCCTGCGCCGTATTAATACACTCCGTTAAAAATATATGCTTCACCCATCGCGCCCTGCGACGTGTTAACGCACATTAAATATATATATGATTTACCCCTCAAGGCTTCATGCTTCATCCATCACGCCCTGCGACGTTCTAATACACGATAACATATATGCTTCATGCATCATCTGTCGCGCCGTCCGCGTCAGGACGCACCGCGGTAATACACGTTCCAATTATGCTTCATGCTTCATTTGTCCGGTGTCGTGCCTGGCGCCATGATTGTGCATACTGAAAATGCCGGCCTAATGCTTCTTTTATTTCGCTCTGCTCCGTTCTAATTATTAAAACTTATTGAAATATATGTGTCATGCCCAATGCTATATCATAGGAAACGGCAGGACCTGCAGATATATACATCCCAAAATACAGTGCAAACTGGGGGAACTTCAATTAACGAGGCGCCTCCATGTGGCGTATCATTTGTGCCAATAGTGACATATTGCGGGGCAACTTGCAAGGAATGGGATAAGATGAGGTCAAAGAGAGGAGTGCTTCTCGTAGAGCTTCAAAATTTTCTTCACAGTCTTTAGGTATTATTCTAAGGCTTTGCTGTTTAAAACGTTTGATTGATCCCTGGGTAATATGTTGAATAAAGTGACTACCGCTAGAGCCGCGTGACTGTTTCCCCGCAACTCTATGGGAATCGTCTTTCTCTCTCTTCCAAAAATTACAAGGATTTTCGTCTTTAGAAATATAGCGAGCTCATCATTGGATAATAGAGGGAAGCAGCGCTGTAATGTCGGGCGCAGGTTCGCGAAAGGGAATGAATGCTGGATTGCCTAGCCGATCCGTAGGGGCAGGGGCCAATGAATAATATGCTTTTCATCGTAGGGGTCGGAAAGTAAACAGGCAAGTTCCTCGTAACGGGTCTCGCGTGAGACCAACTTGGCTTTCAAGTACGGACCAATCATGCTTTTAATCCAGTGTCCATTAGCCTTTACATCGAAAAATATACAACCCTCATACTCACCTTTTGTCTTCCATCGTAGCGACTTATGAAACATTTCCAGAGTTTTGGGTAGATGGTGGTGTAATATCACCAGACGACAATACACTTTTATGGATTTGGGTGTTTTGCTCTGAATCGACATCGTCATAGCTCGCAGTTATCTGCATCAACGACAACGTGGTCAATGCCGACGAATTTGGGACATGATTGGAATGCGAAACATATTCTCCGTTGCTGGTATCACTGCAGGTCTCCGGAGGCACTGTCCTATGCATTTCTTCGCCTCGTCTACGCCGAGTACGTCTCGTGTTTATTTTTATCTGTTTCTAGCGCTCACGAACAGATGAATAAATGCATCGGGGATATATATGGTATTCCCGAGCTTCTATTCGCACCGTTTGTAGTTGGTTTCTTATAAAAACTTGACAAAGACACGTAAATTGATACCTTTTTTGTCAGGTAAACAGACATCAGAGCCAGCAGTGTACGCATGCTTGGTCCCTCGAACTACTTAGTCGGGCCAGTGCGATTGACTGGCATCGGCCTTATTGAAGCCGCGTCCAAAAGAGGATATGGCCAGTTTATTTACCGACGGAACAACGACCCCTTTGAAAAAATTAGTGTGGCATTGGCCTTTGTATAACATCAAAGGGGCCGCCCGAATTCAAGTTTGTTATATATAAAAAGTAAATCAGAGAGGGTCTCGCAGAATGCTAGAAAGTCAAAGAAAATCGCTCATGAACGCTGAGGACATCCGTTTCTGTGAGTCCTTTCGTCTGAAATAGTAGCTACTATTAGGCAATTGACGCATTCACTACCTAGGTTTTGGCGAGCTATCGAACTCCGTCAAACGCAATAACCCTAGCAGAAGCGCATGCTCGAACCCTATCACCATAGTCATTGCTGGAAGGGCGTGCAGCACCTTTCTGGACGCAGAAAACACCACCGACGCAGTCAACTTCATTCACCCCGATCTAAATGCAATTAAAGAAATCGAATTAGCCGCTGAAGGAACCAAAGGAAGGCTCCAAGACTATCCTCTCGACTGGATCGTTGCTCAGGATCTTGGTTCCCTTGATGTCACCACGCGCATCTATGATAGAAGCGTGGCGCAAGGCGATATTGTCTATGAATCCGATGTGCTGGTCGTCCATATGGGTGGGACTCGGAGGCAGATGAGGTCATGAGATAGTCGTATTGTAACTGCTGAACGTTGAAATGGTGGCCGCCTTAACGCGAGGGGTATGGTACATTGAGGTGCCCGGCCACAGTGCATATAATAAACACATAAAGCATTGAAACAACGTCGATTATCGAGTAACATGAATAGACGAGAGCCTGATCGCCTCAGAAAATATTTATTTTGAATGCTGTTTCCTTCCTGTGCGCTAACTGGAAAATCGAAGTTCAAATCAATGAGCATAGTCAAGAACTGGAAGGAGATCCTAAGTGCGATTTGAGGCGATCATAGATGGACAAAATAAATAAATTTATACTTGTTTTATGTAGAGTTGCATTATACTCCAGATGCTCATTGAAATTGTCGGATGTCCCGCATGCGCATTCTAGGTGTTAGGTCATCTGTTAGCCTTTTACGTGGCTAGATACAGTCGCTCGTAATCACCTGTCTTCTTTCATGCTTGTGACTTATGAAGCCCTTCCAAAGTTTTGCGTAGATGATGGTACGATACCACCAGATGATAACACTGTTCTTTGGCTCTGGGGGTTTACCTGTGAATGAACATAGTCATAGCTCACAGTTATCTGTGTCAGCGATAACGTCGTCAACTGCGACGAGTTTGGAACATGGTTCGAATGAGAAACAGATTCTCCGTTGCTGGTATCACTGCAGGTCTCTGGGGGCACTGTCCTTTCGATCTCTTCACCCCTTCTACGCCGAGTGTGGATGTAGGTAATGATCACGAGGAAATTGCAATCTAGGACTGCCACTGCAGCCTAAATAGTCGTTGAGATACCATGTAATGAATGAGTAAAGGATTAAGTACCTCGAAGAGATTTATTTTACTAGGAACGTTCCGGTCAACGTTCGGAAGGAATAGGAATACAACGCAAATGACCGAAGCCAGTGTTGTCAAGATGCTAGTAGCAAACCCAGTCAAGATAAGTCGGCGTTGTTCAGTCGGAAGACGGACCCGCCATAGCTTGTATAATGGGGTGGCCACGAGGAAGGCACCGGATATTAACTCCACTATACGGTACGTAAATTCAGAGTTATAGATGATAGAGGCACGAAACTCACGTATCAGAAACGATAACTTGAAGCCGAATAATTGCTTCGTATTACAGACCTTTACACCCGACTTGCCAAAAGGAATCAATTTTGAAGGACATTGAACGACGAGCTGGATGATAATGGAAAGCAAGAAAAGCACAAAGATATGTGCGACGACAATACAGAAGCGCCGAATCGGTTCTCCGGGCGGAAAGACCCTTGCGAGGGCCAATACGAAGCTTATTCGTGACAACCTGGCCAGGATGTAAATCTCAAGTACGTGTACTGTTATCCGGCATGAATTGAAGAACTAACCATATGATAATCGCGCATAATACAAGTAGTATCCAGGACTTTACAGCAAAGAAAGTCGCGTCGTATAGTATGGAATCTATTCGAAGAAGTTGTGAGCACTTTGAGGCAAATAACATAGAATATATGCTAACATACTTGTGGATCCATAGGCGAACCATGCCATCGGAACATATATAATGTCCACAACCAAAGAGGTACCTGCAACATAATCGTCCCACCAAAGACGCCGGATATGTCTTCGGTAATTTAGCCTGAAAGCAGTGACAGAAATGGCTATGACATGCAACACAGTTCCTGCAACTAGAAATCTGATAAGTCGTTAGTTTCCCGAGTGACGTATACACAAACGCACTGGTGAGCCATAGACCAGCTGTATAACTCAAGAAAGCCATCGTGGCCGCGGGTTCAATAAGTTTCAGTGACTGGGTATTCTCGAGTAGAATAAGATGTTTTTGCTTCTGTTTGATTCAAGCTCACGGGTTTTGTAGAAACGTGGTTGCATTCCAGTGTCGTAAGTCGTTACGGTAATCCTGCAGTGCGCCCAGCATTTAGCCTGATGTGATCGATACCACGTTTCACACCAGAAAAGAGGTTTCTGCAATTCATATTTGACATGTTGACAAAAATATTGCGTGCATATAGTCTTTTGATTGCCGGTTCGGGGCCTGTGATATCGTGGTTTGACGTCAGAGCTGTAAGGTTCGCCACCTCTCGCGATGCGTCCACAGCCTCCACAGCTTGATAATGCCTTCGCGAAGCAATTCATACAACAGACAAGATGCCGTTGAAAACAGTTCGGTTGAGCTTCAGTTTGGCAGGTCACTGCCACCGAGAATGGCAGAGATATTTACTAGGGATTTCCGAGAATCAATTGGAATACGTGTTTCGGTGTAAACATAGGACTTACCGGTGTGATCTGTGGCACCCCAAAATGCTCATAAAGCAATACATATCTTGTCAGGCAATTTCCGACGGTTGAAGGCAGCCGAACATGGCATGACGGAAGAAAGTCCTGCGATGAGCTTGATCATATATAGACCCTCGAAGGTTAAGTACACTACATTCCTGTGGCAATTAAGCGCCAGAATTGCGGGGCCAGAATTGCGGGGAAATCGTGAAACGTTAAAGTTCGACAAGTTGAAACTGCAACCGTGTCGCTTACTCATCACATGAGATTTGATCGACAATTAAAAGATACCAGGGTTAATGGATTTGGACGATGATGGGAAGTGAACGAGACTCAATAGCAGTGACTGTCCATAGCCCGCTTGCTTGATTGGACGGCGAATTGCTGACATGATCAAGTCTTCCATTTCTTCACACCATGTCCTGAAAGGGGTTGCGAGTCTGTACTTCATCTTCAACTTGAAATATAGAACTAGAAACGACAGGAGCTGCGGATATATACATCTCCAAGCGTAATGTAAACTGGGGGAGCTTCAATTAACGCGGCGCCCCCATGTAGCGTATCATTTGTGCTGGTAGTGACGTATTTCGGGGTAAGATGAGATAAGATGAGGCCAAAGAGGAGTGCTTCTCGTAGAGCTTCAACAACTTCTTCACAATCTTTAGGCATTTTTCTAAGGCATTGCAGTTTAAAACGTTTGATTGATCCCTGAGTGTGTTGAATAAAGTGACTACCGCCAGAGCCGCCTGACTGTTTCCCCGCAACTCTCTGGGAATCGTCTTTCTCTCTCTTCCAAAAATCGCAAGGACTTTTGTGTTTGGAAATACAACGAGCTCATTATCGGATAATAGAGGGAAGCAGCGCTGTAATTTCGGGAGTAGGTTGGTGGAAGGGAATGAATGCGGGATTGCCCAGCCGATCCGTAGGGGCAGGGGACAATGGATAACGTGCTTTTCGTCGTAGGGGTCGGAAAGTAAACAGGCAAGTTCCTCGTAACGAGTCTCGCGCGAGACCAACTTGGTTTCAAGCGCGGATCAGTCATGCTTTAAATCTATTGTCCATTAGCCTCTACGTTGAAAGGCATACAGCCCCTCATACTCACCTTTCGCCTTCCATCGTTCCGACTTATGAAACATTTCCAGAGTTTTGGGTAGATGGTGGCGTAATATCGCCAGATGACAATACACTTTTGTGGGCTTGGGTGTTTCGCTCTGAATCGACATCGTCATAGCTCGCAGTTATCTGCGTCAGCGACAACGTAGTTAATGCGGACGAATTTGGGACATGATTCGAATGCGAAACATGTTCTCCGTCGCTGGTATCACTGCAGGTCTCCGGAGGCATTGTCCTATGCATTTCTTCGCCTCGTCTACGCCGCGTGTGGATATAGGTAATGATCACAAGGAAGTTACAATCGATGATAGCCACGGCAGCCTAAATAGTGATTGAGATTTTGCATAACAATTTTCGAAATAAAGGACCGAGTACCTCGAGGAAAGTTATTTCATTGATAACGCTTTGGTCAACGTTCGGGAGGAACAGGAATACAATGCAAATGACCGAAGCCAGTGTTGTCAGGACGCTAGTCGCAAAACCAGTCAAGACAAGTCGGCGCTGTTCAGTCGGAAGACGGACCCGCCATAACTTGTATAATGGGGTGGCCAAGAGGAAGGCACCGGATGTTAACTCGACTGTACAATAGGTTGAAGACGTACGTTCAGAGCCATAGCAAGCTAATGATAAAGGCAGAAAACTCACGTATCAGAAATGACACCCTGAGACCCAATGATTTTTTTACGCTACACGGCTTCGCACCCGAATTGCCAGTGGAAGTCGTTTTCGAGGGACATTCAACTGCGAACTGGACAATGATGGACAGCAAGAAAAGCAGAAAGGTATATGCGGCGACAATACACAAGCGACGAGTTGGGTCTCCGGGAGGAAAGATCCTCGCGATGGCTAATACAAGGCTTATTCGTGCCAACCTGTGCAAGATGCAGATTTATAGTACTTCTAGTTGCAATAAAATAAAGTGCTAACCATATGATCATTGTAAACGATATGATTCGTATCCAGAATTTCGCGGCAAGAAAAGTTGTGTTGTATAGTATTGAATCTATTTGATAATATGAGTGTTATGCGTCAGATAACATAAAGTGTACGCTAACGTACTTGTGGATCCATATGCAAACCACACCATCGGAACATACACGAAGTCGACAGCCAGAGCCAGACCTGCGATATAATCGTCCCACCAAAGACGTTGTATACGTCTGCGCCGGTACCATAGCCTAAAAGTAGTCACGGCAACAGCTATAACGTGGAACAAAATTGCCGCAACTGCAGGTGTGATAAATCATTCGTTTCCCCAGCATGAAATATAGACGTACTATTTAGCCCTAGGCCAGCTGTGTAGCTTAAGGTGGTCATTGTAGTGCGAGTTCAATAAGTTCTATCGTTCGGTCGGTCGGTCGGCCTATTACTGCGGTATTTTGAGTAGAACTTGTTTGATCCAAGCTGACGGCTTTTGTAAAAACTTGGTTGTATTCTAGTGTCGTAAGTCGTGTCATCTTGCAGTGTGTCTAGTATTTAATTTAATATGATCCGATTGTACGTTTTACCCCAGAAAAGAGCTTTCCCCGATTCATATTCAAAGGGTTGGAGGTGTTGACGAAAACATTGCATATGTGGTCCCTGAGTTATCTTAAGATATCGTTCGTTGACGTCAGAGTCATAAGTAGTCGCTATTTCTCGCGATGCGACCGCACCTTGATCGTACCTTGGCGACGAAATTCATACGACATAAACAAGATGCCGTTGAAAACAGCTCGGTTGATCTTCAGTTTGGCAGGTCACTCGCACATCACCTAGAAGGATAAACATGTTTCCTAGGGATTTTCCGAGAATCAATTGAAAATGTATGTTTCGGTGTATACATCGCACTTACCGCTCTGATCTACTCTCTAAATTCCAAAATGTTTATCCCAAACTTCTTACACCATTGAAGGTTACCGAGTATAACAGCTCGTGATGAGCTTGATCATATAGACCCTCGAACTTCGAAGATTAAGTGTACAACATTTCTGTAACATTTTGAGTGGCAGTATGAGGTTGATGTCGAAGTTCAAAGTAAAGACGCTAGTAGACTCGCAACCAGTACGGTAGTGATTACACAAACAGCTGTAATACAAGATTAATATTTGATTACTCATGCACATAATGACACGTGTGCCAGGTGCGTTTGTGGCATGTGCTTCGAATCTGCAAGCGGAATTCAATCGGATTCTGAAAAAGAGCATTAAGTACCACCATAATGATTTCGGACTGCGAGAAACGAACACGGTTTGGCAGAGGTGCCGGTGACTTCTTGTGACGCCAACTTAGACTCGCGACCACCCAGTACGTTAGGGGCCTGAGGAGCGAAACTCAATCAGACTACAAAATGGGCATCACCCTATCGGGGTTTGAAAAGAATCGGCTGGTCACGAGCCTAGTGCCAACTTAGAAAAAAAACCCGTTTTCGTAGAAAAGATAAGGCGTCTAGAACACGATTTCTTGGCGATGCAAAGGCGGATGTAAGGTCGCAGTAAATGCGTTCCTAGAGTACATCTTGATTTCCCAGAGAAAGATCGAACAACAGCAAATGTATATTTGGATGTAATATCAGACATTTAATACACTGCCGTGGGGTAGTCAGTGTACCCAGTAGCCCAATCTCCAGAGTCTTTGTTGGTCTGCATGTGAGGAATATCGAGAACGTTTTCGAGAGGCTTTCCGTGTTCGACATGTTTAACCAGGTCAGGGTGCGTGATGAAATTCGTCCCAATTGAGATAGCATCCACCTTGCCGGATGATATGAGCTCTTCACCTTCTTCTGGGGTGACATCCACGTTGATAAAGAACTTCGCATTCTTGATAAAGGGTTTGTACATTTCTAGAACATTATGCACAATGCCGCGCTTCACTCCAGCTATATAGATGGAGGGAGATCAGTGAACGTTTGATGTAAGGGTTATGCGACGCGTACGTTCGTACTCGACATCAAGGTAGGACGAGTAGCGCATAAGAGATATATATGCAAGATCCAAATTATCGGCTTCAGTGATGAAGTAAGAATAAGTTTCTATAGTTTCTAGCAAAGGTATGCTAGGTAAAAATATTTATAAGTATGAGTTTTGGGGTTTTGGATGGCCGTCATCTTACCCCATGTCTTTGTAGCCACTAGCTGGGCTAAGTTTTATGCCGACGTTACGCCCAAAGACTTCAATAAGGACTTTAAGGGTTTCTACTCCAAAACGAGATCGGTTCTCAACGCTACCGCCTCACTGATCGGTACGAAGGTTGGAAGTGGTGTCAAGGAACTGGTGGACGAGGTATCCATTGGCGCCGTGAACTATATGAACGATGGTCAGCTTAGTGGTTTTCAAGAAAAGCAACACCACGTACGTTCGACGCCATCGAATCCGGCCTGCTTGGCATTGATAGCAGCTTGTTTAAACTGTTGAATAATTGTCCAGGGATCCTCGAGCTCGGTTGGCTGGAAAGCAAGGATCAGCACCCAGGGAAAGGCGAATTAAATGGCACCATACCGTGGTAAATCCAGGTTGGCCTGGGATCGTGCGGAATTTACCACCCCGAGCGCTCACTGCTGAAGGAGCATATACAGGCTGAAGAGTATATCTATTATTACTTGTCGGCAGGTCCATCCATGTAAAACTTACTATTCCAGCAAGTTTTTGCTGTTCAGCTTCGGGATGAGATGCACGTTCCACGTGTCATAGCTAAATACACGTTCAGTGACGCGTTCCTCAGAACAATGATAGAAAAGGACTAACCTGTGTGTATATCTTTCCTCCAACAGCGTGTACGCCGTCGATAATGTTCTTCCAACCAGCGACCTGCTCGTCGTCCCAGATTCCAGGAGCGTGGGGCCATTCAGATCTGTAAGAATACGCGACATTATTAATGAATACCCTGGGTCAAAATCAAATGATAGGACATACCCTTGACGTACAATCAGGTTGCCTTCCGTCACGATGAGGCCTGCATCGGCGCGTTGAACATAGTACTCCTTCATCAATTCAGTTGGGATAGCGTTCTCCGCACAATTTCTAGTGAGCGCAGCCATCGTGATACGGTTCTTCAAGGTGATATCACCGACTTGGATAGGCGCGAAAAGAGATTTGAAGGCCATCAGTTTAAGAAGACCGGGTGTTTGGTTTCTTAAGTCTGCTGAATCTTGAAGTTTACAGCAGCTTTTATACCCCTTGGATAACACATCTCGACCCTAGAACCGTCGGTAACACGATTGATCAACGACTTGTATATCAAGAATAAATGTGGTGCTTGAAAAAGTACTAGTGTTGAACGTTGAATCTTTAATATTCGATAGTAAGGACGTGCAGGTGAGGCTGCTAGTGCTGACGCATGGCGTATATGAGACCTTAAAAATTTGGCGGCCTTGATCTGATTGATAGGAACTAGGACGCCACCATGAATCACGCGCAGCTCGCTACCTTTCCATTTCGATTTCTTTGAATCGTTCCCAGGGAGGCGAAAAGTCGCTTTCTTTGTTTGGAACAAATGAATGCCGGCTGCAAAAGGATTCTGCACGCGCTCAAATTACCTGCAACGCGCAGATACTAAAAAGTGAAGGATGGCGCACGCGCCGCTCCAATGCAAGTCAAAAAATTCACCAAAAACGAGCGCACGCTATGACTTGAGTTCGTGATGTCTCCAAGTCTCCAGAGACCAGTCTCCCCGGTATTTCTGATATTCTGGTTTTTGTCGCGCGCACTTTCGTCAAGTAGCCACAACACTTCAGATTGCTCGGATAGCTCATAATTTTGGTAGTATATGCTAATGTAAACATATATCTAATCGTTTAAATTTATTTATTTAGAGCCTGAGAAATTTTTGAAAGAGGGAAGACTGAATCTGACTTTTGTGCATCATCCATTCCCTGTGAGCCGTGAAGACGCGACATCTGTCAAGGAGACATCTGTGGACCAAAAATTGAATAGTAACTGGAATGATTAAGGTGAAGGTGAAGGTGAAGGGACGACTTCTATCGCAGTTTCAACTTCAACAATGTGTTGTGCGATTGCGCATGAATAGAGGTAAGAAATGAGAAGAGCACCTGTACAGATTTCAGTGCGTGGCTGGGTGGCTGGGTGGCTAAAAATTCGTAAGATACAAAGGCGATGCAGCTGCGGGACGTCGCGGTGTGAGTGATGGAGTTGAGACTCTCGCGAAAACTTCATTACTCACAATTGCTCGGCTGGACGTCGGGGCCGGCCGTTCCGGGAGAACCCATGCTCAACGATAGTAGGGGTCATTGCTGGCTTTGATCGCTATATTTTCAACATATACGGTGAGAATATACGTAATATGTATTTTACAGCATATATGTCGAACATATATGTTTCGGGCATGCTTTATATGATAAGCCCGAGGCCTATATGTTCAACATATATGCAGTAAAATATATATTACGTATATTTTTACCGATATGTTGAGTACATAGCAATCAAAGCCAGCAGTGGGTTTGAAAAGAAACGGCTGGTTACGAGCCCATGTATCAAGAAGCCGTCAAGTTTCAACTGCGGCTCCCTGTTTATTCAAGACTGCCGTCAGGGAGCCGCCATCCCTAACCCTCTTCTGTCTCTCGAAACACATGATGCCCTGAAAATGGGGGACACGACACTACTTTATACAAACCATCACCCTTTACTACATTTCTCTGCCAAAAATTGCAGAGTCCAAACTTGTTCTTGGTTTAAATTTATACATACATCCAGCTAGCTTCTCATTAATTGTGGATTGAATGAAGTGATTGGCACCAGAGCGGCAAAGCCGCCTTAATGCTCTCACGCAACCCCCTGGGACTCATCCTGTCTCTCCTCCTTCGTTTACCTATCTCTTCCAAATATTGCACCAAATTTCGTCTTTAAAGATACAACCAGCCCATTATTGGACAGTAGCGGAAAGCGGCGATGTAGTGTCCGGAGTAGGTCCACGGGAGGCCGTTTGTGGTATGGATTACTGGATAATGCATAATGTGCTGTTCATCGTAGGGGTCGGAGAGTAAACAGGTGAACTCCTCGTAACGAGCCTCGCGCGAGATTCCAGCATAAACCAGTCTTGTTCATTGTCTGTTAGCCTTTTACGTAGACAAATTGTACAACCTCTCGTACTCACCTTTCGTCTTCCATCGTTCCGACTTATGAAACATTTCCAGAGTTCTGCGTAGGTGGTGGTGTAATATCATCAAACGAGAATACACTGTCCTGAGTTTGGGGATTTCGCTCTGAATCGACATCGTCGTAGCTCACAGTTATCTGCGTCAGCGATAACGTAGTCAATGCAGACGAATTTGGGACATGATTCGAATGTGAAACATATTCTCCGCTGCCGGTATCACTGCAGATCTCCGGAGGCACTGTCCTGTGCATTTCTTCACCTCCTCTACGACGAGTGTGAATATAGGTAATGATCACAAGGAAGTTACAATCGATGATGGCCACGGCAGCCTAAATAGTGATTGAGACTTTGTATACCGATTTCGAAATAAAGGACCGAGTACCTCGAGGAAAGTTATTTTATTGGTAATACTTTGGCCAATGTTCGGAAGGAACAGGAATACAACGCAAATGACTGAGGTCATCGTTGTCAGGACGCTAGTCGCAAAGCCAGTCAAGACAAGTCGGCGCTGTTCAGTCGGAAGACGGACCCGCCATAACTTGTATAATGGGGTGGCCAAGAGGAAGGCACCGGACGTTAACTCGACTGTACAATAGGTTGAAGATGTACATTCAGAGCCATAGGAAGTTAATGATAAAGGCAGCAAACTCACGTATCAGAAATGAAAGCTTGAGGCCTAATGATTTTTTTACGTCACATGTCTTTGCACCCGATTTGCCAGTGGAAATCATTTTTGAGGGGCATTCAACTGCAAACTGGACGATAATGGACAGCAAAAAAAGCAGAAAGATATATGCGGCGACAATACACAAGCGACGAGTTGGGTCTCCGGGAGGAAAGATCCTCGCGATGGCTAATACAAGGCTTATTCGTGCCAACCTGTGCAGGATGCAGATTTATAGTACTTCTAGTCGCCATAAAATAAAGTACTAACCATATGATCACTGTGAACGATATGATTCGTATCCAGAATTTCACAGCAAGAAAAGTTGTGTTGTATAGTATCGAATCTATTTGATAATATGAGTATTATGCGTCAGATAACATAAAGTATATGCTAACATACTTGTAGATCCATAGGCAAACCATATCATCGGAACATATACGAAGTCGACAGCCAGAGCCAGACCCGCGATATAATCGTCCCACCAAAGACGTCGTATACGTCTGCGCCGGTACCATAGCCTAAAAGTAGTCACGGCAACTGCTATAACGTGGAACACCATTGCGGCAACTAGAGGTGTGATAAATCATTAGTTTCCCCATCATGAAGTATAGACGTACTGCTTAGCCCTAGGCCAGCTGTGTAGCTCAAGGCAGTCATCGTAGAGCGAGTTCAATAGGTTCGGTCGGTTACTGCGATATTTTGAGTAGAATAGGAGCTTTTACTTGATCCAAGCTGACGGCTTTTGTAAAAACTTGGTTGCATTTTGGTGCCGTAACTCGTGTAGTCTTGCATTGCACCTAGTATTTGGTTTGATATGATATGATCTTATGTTTCACCCCAGAAAAGAGGTCTCTCCCATTCATATTCGAAGGGTTGGAAGTGTCGACGAAAACATTGCAGATGCGGGCTTTAGGTTGTCTGGGATTCTGATATCATGGGTTCACGTCGGAGTCATAAGTAGTCGCCATTTCTCGCGATGGGACCGCACCCTGATCGTACCTTCGCGACGGAATTCATACAGCACAAACAGGTTGGCAGGTCACCGGCAGCATCACCTAGAAGGACCGGTATGTTTCCTAGGTATTTTCGAGAATCAATTGAAAATGTGTGTTTCGGTGTATGCATTGCGCTTACCGCTCTGATCTACTCTCCAAATTTCGAAATTAATGTCCACCCCAAACTTCTACATTATCTTATTTTTTATGAAGTTCTCGACCGTTGAAGGCTACCGAGTACCCTCGAAATTCGAAGATTCAGTGTACCACATTCTTGTAACTTTGAAGCGCCAGTATGAGATTGATGTTAAAGCTAAGATCAAGGTTGTTGAAGGTCAAGATACCGTCAAGTGCAGGTCCCTGAACCCCTTTATTCAAGCGGAGATAGATAAAGTGACTGCCGCCAGAAAGCCGTCAACCTTCTGGGAATCAACTGGTCGGAATCACTCTTCTCTCTCTTTCGAAAGACATAAGTAATGCTCTGAAAATGGAGAATATAACTACAGTCGTGCCTTATACCATGATTGTATAAAGCTATAACCTGCGTAATCCCATAGATTTTCTGTCCACCAAATCCTCGGTTGTGGGCTATTTTGACCTGCAATAATCCATAGCTTCGGACGTCCACCGAGAGTTATAGGATAAGACAGCCCTTCGACTGTAGTTTATATAAATCATCACGTTTTATATTTCTTTTCCAAAAATTGCAGTTCAACATATACATATTACATACATACAATCTGTCTACTTGAACGCATTCTCAGCGTTCTCATAATAATAATTATTAACATGGACATCCAACACAGCCCTTCCTTTCTCCTGCTGACCAGGAGCTTGGCTTGGCCAATCTTATCGATCATTCTTGACTTTTGAGAGTATCTGCTATTCATCTATCCGGGTCTGAAAGGAAAGAAGGTTCCACGAGCTCAAGGCGAATATTTATTTCAAGCGAGGTATACAGAAATACATCGACGTATAAGCATATGAGCTCAGTATCAATCGAGATCCAGTCGTTTAGACCTGACTATGCTCCTTGAGGTTAAATTGAAATTACCCAGGGTCACAATTGCAGTCGTCTGCACTATTCGTTCGTCAGTTTTACTGCCAAATATATAGTTCTTCAAAGTCACCTACCCTCTTCCATCGTCGTGGTTTATGACAGGTCTGCAGAATTTTGCTTAGATGGTGGTGTATTGCCTGAGGATGATAGGTCATCGCGGGAATTGGACTCTGACTCAATGTAATCGTAAGTCACGGTTACCTGTGTCAATGACAACGTAGTCAGCCCAGATGAGTTTGGGACATGATTCGAATGCGAAACTGGTCCACAATCGCTAATATTACTGCAGGTCTCCGGGAGCACTGTCCTGTGGAGCTCTTCACCTCGCCTACACCTAGTGTGGATGTAGGTCACGATAACGAGGAAATTGCAATTGATGAGCGAAATGGCAACCTAAATTATTATTGAGATTCTGTGTAGTTTTCAATATAACAAATAAAAGACTAGACCTTGATAAAATTTATTTTGCCAGGTATACTCTGGTCACCGTTCGGAGCGAACAGGAACACAGCGCAAATAATTGTAGTAAGTGTTGTCAGGACGCTAGTAGCGAAGCCGGTTAAGACAAGCCGACGCTGTTCACCCGGAAGACGGACTTTCCAAAGCTTGTGCAATGGAGTAACCACGAGGAAGACATCGGATATTACTTCCACTGTAAGATAGGAGTATGTTCAGCCCTGCCCTGTATAAAGGTATTAAAAGACACGGAACTTACTTATCAGAATCGATAACATAAAGCCGAATAATTGGTTGATATTACATATCCTTGCAGGCGACCTTCCAGTAGGAATCATATTTTGGGGGCACTCAATGGCGAATTGCATGATGGCGGAAAGCATGAAAACCCCGAATATATATGCGACGATAATACAGAAGCGACGAGTTAGCTCTCCAGGCGGAAAGATCCTGGCGATGGATAATACGATGCTAATTCGTGACAGCCTACGCAGAGAAAGTGTAAGACGATGTTTGGCTGGAATAGACTCTGAGACTGGGCTGACCATGTAATCATCATGAGTAACACGATTATCATCCAAAATTTGGCAGCAAGGAACGTCTCGTTATATAGTAAGGAATCTTTTCGAGATCGTGAGTACCGAGCGTAAGGTAGTATAAGAAATACATATACGCACTGGTCGGTCCATAGGAAAACCACATCACTGGAATATATATGAAGTCGGCAAATAGAGCGACACCTGCAGTATAATCGTCCCACCATAGATGTTGCGTGCATCTGCGGCAATATAGCCTGAACGCAGTTACAAAGATTCCTATGACATGGAGCAAGGTTGCAGCGACTTCGAGTGTGTTAATTCGTTAGCAACCCAGATTTAGATCCAAATGGTGACGCACTACTTAGCCATAGCCCAGCTTTATGGCTCAGAGCCATCGTATCTGGAAGTCGGATAGGTTCAATATTCCAAGTAGAATAGAAGCCCTTTTTGAAAGAACAAAATGTATTCATGTAAAGCTGACGGCTTTTGTAGAGGTTTGGTCGTCTTGCGATATCGTAAGTCGTTATCTTGGATTACACCTAGTCCGCTCCCAGTTCATTGTAAGAAAAAGGGTTGGACGCGTTGGAGAAAAGATTGCAAAAATAGTCTTTCGGTTTAGCGCTTCATTTTGTTGATCCACACTTGCAATGTTCGTCTTATCTTGATTGTACCTTCACGGAGTAAGTCAAACAATACAGACGCAATGCCGTTTAGGGCTGCCAACCGGCCCCGTCTCAGACGGCTCACGGGTGCCGTGACACGGGTCACGGTACCGACCCGTCGAGCAATGAACAACAGACAGAGCCGTCCCGTCGAACACCAAATATGACCCGTCCCCAAGCCGTCAAAACACGGCCGTCACGGGCCGTCAGACGGGTGGTCTCTATAACATTACATATCGATAAATTTCGTTACTTTACGTATTATTTCTTGCATATACTACAAGAAATATATTTGTCTTCCCGTTAGGCACACGAATTGTTTAAGAAATCGACTTGATTCAATAATATTTCGACCATATCGGAGATTAAATTAGCCATCACACTCGAGTCACGTATTCAGAGTTCGTCAAAATTGAAATATCAAGGGCCAATATATGTGCAGCTCTTCCTTTATGCATTTATCAGACATAGTTACAAATAAATGTATGTCTACATTGTATCTACGTCTGACCTACGCTATAAAACTTTATTTTTCTTGAATTATACCCGTCTTACCGTGGCCGGCCGTGAAAAACACGTACCCGACCCGGCCAGCCTGTTCTCTGCCCAATAGACGGCCGTGCATTCACGGCCCGTCTACCGTCAACGTAGCGTGAGCTCACGGCCGTGACCCGTGACGGGTCGGGTGGCAGCCCTAATGCCGTTAAGGACTTTGATTAAGCTTCTGTTTGAACTTTGGCAGGTGACCGGAAAGACAGATAGGTTCCCTAGAGATTCTCCAGAATCAATTTAAAACGTATTGCTGTGTAAATGGTACTCACCGCGCTGAGCCATTCAGCATATATCCATCCTAAACAAATCCTAAACGTTTTACACCGATAACAGATACACAACCAATATATCAGGATCGGACGTTGTCACCGCTGGAGACCACCAAGTTAACGAAGAAAAGCTAGTGTTAACCATGCACTTCATCGTACAATGTATGGACCCGCAAAGGTGTTTTATAAAACTCAAGCGGCAGTGTGAGATGTTCAAGGTTCAACCGTCACGCGTGAAGACGCGACATCTGTCAAGGAGACATCTGTGGACCCAAAGTTGAACATTGAATACTGAGTACTGAACATTGAACATTGACGTTGTGGCCTAGAGGGCCTGAAAGAGAATAGATCGGGGTTTGAAAAGAAACGGCTGGTTACGAGCCTATCAAGACGCCGTAAAGTTTCAACTGCGGCTCTTTTTTTATCATTCAAGCGGAGATAGATAAGTAAAATAACTGCCGCCAGAGAGCCATCTTCCCCGAAACTTGGCCCTAAGCTCGTGACCAGCCGCAGAATGAGATATCGCGAAGCGATGAAGAATCTCGATTCTCCAGGTCCTGTGAAATCGACACCTCATATAACGGCCTGTCAACCCTCTGGAAAACACCACTGAAAATGGAGAATACCACTCTACTTTATATAAACCATCACGCTTTACATTTTCTTTTCCAAAAATTGGAGTCCAAACTTGTTCTTGTTTTAAATTTATACATACATATCACATACATACAGTTTGTCTACTCAAACGCCTTCTCGACGTTCTCTTAATAAGTAACAAGTATTAACATGGTCACCCAACACAGCCTTTCCTTTCTCCTGCTGACCAGAAGCAGCTTGGCTTGGCCAACCTTGTCGATCATTCTTGACTTTTGACGGTACTGCTATCCATATAGCGAGCTTCTCTCTCTTCCTTAGTTTACTTATCTCTTCCAAAAATTGCACCAAATTTCGTCTTTAAAGATACAACCAGCACATTACTGGATAGTAGGGGGAAGTGGCACTGTGATGTCCAGAGTAGGTCCACGGGAGGCCATTTATGGTATAGACTGCTGTATAATGCATAATGTGGCGTTCGTCGTCGGGGTCGGAGAGTAAACAGGTAAACTCCTCGTAACGGGCCTCGCGTGAGATCAACTTGGTTCCAGCATAAACCAGTCTTGTTCATTGTCCGTTAGCCTATCACGCAAACAAACTGTATAACCCCTCATACTCACCTTTCGTCTTCCATCGTTCCGACTTATGAAACATTTCCAGAGTTCTGCATAGATGCTGCTGTAATATCATCAAACGATAATACACTGTCCTGGGTTTGGGGATTTCGCTCTGAATCGACATCGTCGTAGCTCGCAGTTATCTGCGTCAGCGACAACGTAGTCAATGCTGATGAATTTGGGACATGATTCGAATGCGAAACATATTCTCGGTTGCCGGTATCACTGCAGGTCTCCGGAGGCATTGTCCTATGCATTTCTTCGCCTCGTCTACGCCGCGTGTGGATATAGGTAATGATCACAAGGAAGTTACAATCGATGATAGCCACGGCAGCCTAAATAGTGATTAGTGATTGAGATTTTGTATAACAATTTTCGAAATAAAGGACCGAGTACCTCGAGGAAAGTTATTTCATTGATGATACTTTGGTCAACGTTCGGGAGGAACAGGAATACAATGCAAACGACCGAAGCCAGTGTTGTCAGGACGCTCGTCGCAAAACCAGTCAAGACAAGTCGGCGCTGTTCAGTCGGAAGATGGACCCGCCATAACTTGTATAATGGGGTGGCCAAGAGGAAGGCACCGGACGATAACTCGACTGTTTAATAGGTCGAAGACGAGTATTCAGAGCCATGGGAAACTAATGATAAAGGCAGACAACTCACGTATCAGAAAGGATAGCCTGAGGCCTAATGATTTTTTTACGTTACACGCCCTTGCACCCGATTTGCCAATGGAAATCATTTTCGAGGGACATTCAACTGCGAACTGGACGATAATGGACAGCAAAAAAAGCAGAAACACATATGCGGCAACAATACACAGGCGGCGAGTTGGTTCTCCGGGAGGAAAGATCCTCGCGATAGCTAATACAAGGCTTATTCGTCCCAACCTGTGCGGGATGCAAATTTATGGTACTTTTCGTTGGAATAAAATAAAGTACTAACCATATGATCGTTGTGAACGATATGATTCGTGTCCAGAATTTCACAGCAAGAAATGTCGTGTTGTATAGTATCGAATCTATTTGATAATATGAGTATTATGCGTCAGATAACTTACAGTATATGCTAACATACTTGTAGGTCCATAGCCAAACAACACCGTCGGAACATATACGAAGTCGACAACCAAAGCCAGACCCGCGATATAATCGTCCCACCAAAGACGTTGCATACGTCTATGCCGGTACAATAGCCTAAAAGTAGTCACAGCAACTGCTATAAGGTGGAACACCACTGCCGTAACTGGAGGTGTGATAAATCATTAGTTTCCCAATATGAAGTATACATAGACGTACTGCTTAGCCCTAGGCCAGCTGTGTAGCTCAAGGCAGTCATCGTAGAGCGAGTTCGATAGGTTCTATCGGTCGGTTGGTCACTGCGGTATTTTGAACCAAGCTGACGGCTTTTGTAAAACTTGGTTGCATTCTGGTGTCGTAAGTCGTGTAATCTTGCATTGCACCTAGTACTTAGTTTGATATGATCTGATTGTACATTTCACCCCAGAAAAGAGCTCGCCCCAATTCATATTCAAAGGGTTGGAGGTATCGACGTGAGCATTGCATATGGTCTTTAGGTTGTCTGGGCCTATAATATCGTTGGTTGACGTCAGAGTCATAAGTAGTCGCCATTTCTCCCGATGCGACCGCACCCTGCTTGTACCCGGAATTCATACAACATAAACAGGTTGGCAAGACAGGTATGTTCCCTAGGGTTTTCTGAGATTCAATTGAAAATGTGTGTTTCGGTGGATCCATTGCGCTTACCGCTCCTATCTACTTTCCAAATTTCAAAATGTTCATCCCAAACTTCTACATATCATATCTCTTCTCAGGAAGATCCCGATCGTTGAAGGTTGCCGAGTATGACAACTCGTGATGGGCTTGATCATACAGACCTTCGAACTTCGAAGATCCAGTGTACCACATTTTTGTAACTTTTAAGCGCCAGTATGAGGTTGATGTTAAGGTCGTTGAAGGTTAAGACACCGTCAACAGCAGGTCCCCCTTTATTCAAGCGGAGATAGATAGAGTGACCGCCGCCAGCGAGCCGCTTTTCCCAACCCTCAGGGAATCACTCTTCCGATCACTCTTTCGAAACACATAAGTAATGCCCTGAAAATGGAGGATATAACTCTACTTCATATAAACCATCACGCTTTACATCTCTCTTCCAAAAATTGCAGTCCAAACCCGTTCTTATTTTAAATGTATACATACATATTACATACATACATACACTGGTCTGTCTACTTAAACGCCTTCTCAACGTTCTCATAATAACAGGTATTATGTCGGAAAAATCGAAATTAAAATATCGGTAGTTATCCTTGATTACTGAACCATGTCATTGGATTATGGTGGCATATTTCGCAAGATATGGTCAGATATAGGACCATAATCCCTGAAATGGTTCAGTAATCACTGATATGCTTATTTCGATTTTTCCGACATAACGTGGACACCCAACACAGCCTTTCCTTTCTCCTGCTGACCAGGAGTTTGGCTTGGCCAACCTTGTCGATCATTCTTGACCAGTGACTTTTAACAATATCTGTTATTCATCTATCCGGGTCTAAAAGGAAAGAAGGTCTTACGAGTTCAAGGTGAATATTTATTTCAAGCGATGTATACAGAAATTAACCAAGGTCACAATTGCAGTCGTCTGCACTATTCGTTCGTCAATTTTACTGCCAAATATATAGTTCTTCAAAGCCACCTGCCCTCTTCCAACGTCGTGGTTTATGACAGGTCTGCAGAATTTTGCTTAGATGGTGGTGTATTGCCTGAGGATGATAGGTCATCGCGGGAATTGGATTCTGAATGAACGTAGTCGTAAGTCACGGTTATCCGTGTCAATGACAACGTAGTCAGCGCAGACGAATTTGGAACATGGTTCGAATGCGAAACTGATTCACGATCGCTAATATTACTGCAGGTCTCCGGGAGCACTGTCCTGTGGAGTTCTTCACATCGCCTACGCCTAGTGTGGATGTAGGTCATGATAACGAGGGAATTGCAGTTGATGAGCGCCACAGCAACCTAAACTATTATTGAGATTCTGTGTAGTTTTCAATATAACAAATAAAAGACTAGACCTTCAAAAAAGTTATTTTGCTAGTTATACTCTGGTCACCGTTCGCAGTAAACAAGAACACAGCGCAAATAATTGTAGTAAGTATTGTCAGGACGCTAGTAGCGAAGCCGGTCAAGACAAGCCGACGCTGTTCACTCGGAAGACGGACTCTCCAAAGCTTGTACAATGGGGTAACCACGAGGAAGACATCGGATATTACTTCCCCTGTATGATAAGAGTATATTCAGCCCTGTAGAAAGGTATTGAAAGACACGGAACTTACTTATCAGAATCGATAACATAAAGCCGAATAATTGGTTGGCATTACATATAATCCTTGCAGGCGAATTTGCAGCAGGAATCATATTTTGGGGGCACTCAATGGCGAATTGCATGATGATGGAAAGCATGAAAACCCCGAATGTATATGCGACGACAATACAGAAGCGACGAGTTAGCTCTCCAGGCGGAAAGATCCTGGCAATGGATAATACGATGCTAATTCGTGACAGCCTACGCAGAGAAAGTCTAAGACGATGTTTGGCTGGAATACATTCTGAGACTGCTGACCACATAATCATCGTTATTAAGACGATTAGCATCCAAAATTTTGCAGCAAGGAACGTCTCGTTATATAGTAAGGAATCTTTTCGAGATCGTGAGTACCGAGCGTAAGGTAGTATAAGAAATACATTTACGCACTGGTCGGTCCATAGGAAAACCACTTCATTGCAAGATATATGGAATCGGCAAATAGAGCGACACCTGCGGTATAATCGTCCCACCACAGACGTTGTGTGCATCTGCGGTAATATAGTCTGAACGCAGTTACAAAGATTCCTATGACATGGAGCAAGGTTGCAGCGACTTCGAGTGTGTTAAGTCGTTAGCAACCCAAATTTAGATACAGGTAGTGACGCACTACTTAGCCATAGGTCAACTTTATGGCTCAACAGAGCCATCGTATCTGGAAGTTGGATAGGTTCAATATTCCAAGTAGAATATAAGCCCTTTTTGAAAGGGCAAAATTTATTCATGTAAAGCTGACGGCTTTTATAGAGGTTTGGTCGTCTTGCGATATCGTAAGTCGTTATCTTGCATTACATCTAGTCCGCTCTCAGTTCATTGTAAGAAAAAGGGTTGGACGCGTTGGAGAAAAGATTGCATAGATTAGATAGTCTTTCGCTTGGGTTGTTTTAGCGCTTCATTTTGTTGATCCACACTTGCAACGTTCGTTTTATCTTCATTGCACCTTCACGGAGTAATTCAAACAATACATATGCAATGCCGTTAAGGACTTTGATTAAGCTTCAGTTTGAACTTTGGCAGGTGGCCGGAAAGACCGATAGGTTCCCTAGAGATTCTCGAGAACCACTTTAAATCACATTGCTGTGTGAATGGTACTCACCGTTCTGAGCTATTCAGCGATATATCCACCCTAAGCAAATCCTAAACGTTTTACACCGATAACAGATACACAACCAAAATATGAGGGTCGGGCGTTGTCGCTGGAGACCACCAAGTCAACGAAGAAAAGCTAATGTCAACCATGCACTTGATTGTACAATATATAGACTCGCAAAGGTGTTTTATAAAATTCAAGCGGTAGTGTGAGATTGGGGTTTGAAAAGAAACGGCTGGTTACGAGCCCTCAGCCTATCAAGACGCCGTCAAGTTTCAACTTCGCCTCCCTTTGTATTCAAGCGGAGATAGATAAGTAAAGTAACCGCCGCCGGAGAGTCGCCTTCCCCAAAACTTGACCCAACCCTCTGGGAATCACTTTTTCTGTCTCCTTCGAAACACACAACACCACTGAAATTGGAGAATACAACTCTACTTTATATAAACCATCACGCCTTACATTTTCTCTTCCAAAAATTGCCGCCCAAACTTGTTCTTGTTTTAAATTTATACATACATGTTGCATACAGTCTGTCTACTTACCCCCTCGACGTTCTTATAATAATGAATATTAACATGGACACCTAACAGTCTTTCCTTTCTCCTACTGACCAGGAACTTGGCTTGGCCAACCTTGCCGATCATTTTTGACTTTTGACAGTATCTGCTATCCAGGTCTCATTGAAGGGAGTAGATTCCACGAGTTCAATGCGAATATTTATTTCAAGCGAGGCATACAGAAATACGTCGATGTATAAGCATATGAGCTCAGTATCAATCGAGATCCAGTCGTTTAGACCTAAGAAGGCTATGCTCCTTGGGAGAACAGTATGATATGATATGATATATGTGCGATGCAAGGGGTATATATAGAGCTATACGATGACTAACTATTCCAGTTAAAGTTGAAGTTCAACTGATAGAAACAACATCAGAGAGATCGATTGAGTACAGTACAGTACAGTACAGTGCAATATGTGGTGCGGTGAGGTAGAGGTATAGAGTAGAGGGTAATGCGGGGGTATAGTTTTGAGTGCGTGTGGAATGGGAATGAGTACGTAGTAGCAACATTAGGACATGGGTGCAAAGAAGGGGAAGAGGATATTGGACTGTACAAGGCGTGGGCAATATGATGTTGAGGTGGTTAAAAGCTAAAGTGTAGCACATAATTCGAGACGATGAAAAAAGAGGAAGAAAGAAAGAAAAAAGGGCATAAAAAAGAGAAAAAGAGATCCGCGCTCAAAGTCACCCGACTTGTCAAGCAACGATCATTCAAAAATAGAACAATCAAGAAAACACAGAAGATAAGACCAGTCTGGGAAGCATACAATCCCAAATACCCTCTCTCTAAGCAAGAAGGGTTAATGAGACACGAAAAAACATGTGGTGACACAGATAGTGTGGATGATCGTCGCGGTGATCTAACTTCCGCCATTAATGAACATCGAGTAGTTGGTTGGTTGTAGTTGGTAGTGGTAGATTTTGCATTCTGTTAGATATCAAATCCCAACATGAATTTAGAGTACACGATTCGGAATGCGGATTCGGACAGGCGAAGCCTCTATGCGGGCGAATGACATCCTAGCACGGGGGTTCGTGAAAGGTCCATCGCGGACGATACTCGGGCTTCCAGGTGCACGCATGGTAGTAGTAATGGGGTACCGACCCCATGAGTAGAACCGTGGCGTTACGGTAGGCGGGGGCGAAGGAGTGTACATGTTTTGAGCCCGCTGTGGGGGTGGGGTGGAAGGTGGGTTTACAATAGTGGTAGGAACCGACACTGGTGCTGGGTCCGCAGGGCGGAAGACAGGCGGTGCTGCCACTGTAGGCTGTTCGACAGCTTCCCGAGATGGCGGTTGTGGCTGAGTCCGCTGAGAAACGATTATAGGCACGATGTTAATAGGGCGGCTACGGACGGGGGAATTGGATTGGATAGTAGATGGAAGGGGCGCTGTAATGTCCGGAGTAGGTTCGCGGAAGACCGCTGGTGGTATGAATGCGGGGTTTCCCAACTGATCCGTAGGGGCAGAGGTTAACGTGCTATTTGTCGTCGGAGTCGGAGAGTATACTGGTAAACTCCTCGTAATGGCTTGAGACCAAGATGTGGACCAGGCTTGACCATACATGTCATTAATCAACTCTGGAACATCCTCAGTCGCAGTCGGGCTTCCTGCGTCGTCGCTGCTGTCCTCAGAGGTATCAGAGCTTGCCGATGACATAGAACCGTCAGCTCCTGATGCCCGAGTCGATATGGCCACCTCAGCTCGCTCGCGCTCTAATTGTTCCTGAGTGAGGAAGACCTCATATTGTGCATCGTGGAAGAACTCTTCCGAGTCTGGGTCGAAGCGGTTCCAAGCGCTCCAAGTCTCGCAGATGTCGACCTTTGGCTCTGGCTCTGTCCTGATAGCAGGCTCAGAAGTGTAGCGAAGGGAGTAGAGAGGGATGCCCATGGCTTTTTAGTGTGTGTGTGCTGCAAAAGAGAGCTTTTGGTGGGTGGGGAGGGTATCGAAAAATAAAAAAGAGAAAGGGTATTTTGTAATTTGTACAAGCGAAGGGGATGATGGTTGTGGGAAGACAAAAGGGCTGCTAAAAATCTGGATCCAGGGTCGGCGTTAGACACTTCCCTTTTTTGGCCATCACGGCTGAATCAGCCTCCGTTTTTCTCATCATCGGCCCATGTGTCTCCCATCAACCGTCGCTGCTCTCTCTGACATATCTATGAGTCTGTCGCGGTCGCCTTCCATCGTCGGATTATCTTCTCATACACCGTCTCAAGAAGCACACAGATTCATTTCCTCCGGAGCTTTACTTAACTTGCGGCTCTCAAGGCTGTGCGTACTAGGCTACTAGTGGAACCATTCCTTTGATCTTTCGTAAATCCGTTTCCACAGTATTCGCTGATCAATTTAAAGTTACTTGAAAAGATAACGACAACATCACATTAACGCCAACTCACCCGTCAAGTTAAACCACGTCACAAAACATTGCCTGAAAATAGGCATTATCACAGAGACAATGTTTTTCTTGCTCTTGGCCCATCATTTGTTCGCCCAAAATGCGGTCTCAAGGCGGTGTTAGAAGCGCCCTTTTTCCCTGCCCAGCGTATGTTCCTATTTTTACGCACATTTAACCAGATTTAACCGTGCGCGTCTGTTGACAATTGAATTTGGGCTATTTCGCGTATGTTTATTTTTGACCTCTGTCCCAGAGGGAAATGCCAAGGTCACTCACCTCTCCTGGAATAACCTTAAATTTTCTCTCCAATCATTGACCGTGACCTGACCTTCCACGACAACATAGAGCTTCACAGAATTTTGCAGAACATATCGATGGGTCACAGGGAAGATATCCCATAGAAGTGACCGAGCGTGTCTGCACGCATGACATATTTTCAAGGAGAACTCTACTCATCTCCATGATTTTTTAACTTCTAGTCTCCGGAATGGCAGCCTTCTATCAGCGTACATACGCGACACAATCCGAACAAGAGGAGAGTGAGGGTCTCTCTGGCGGCGGCGCTCCTGTGGTGTGACCACCGTTGGAGCGAGCGCTGGAACAAATGGCGCTCAAAGCGTAACGCGTTCTTCAATAAGTGGAGACGACATTCTCCTCTCCAGGCTCCAAACCTCCATTTCTCGCTTTCCTTATTTCAATTTCCCATAACGCCAACCCAAAACCACTGCTTATACTTATAATTAAAACCAATTCAATTCAAGAAATGAAGAAGAAAGAAAAAGAAGGTTTGGTTAGCGTTTTGACAAAATCACTCATCGTCCTCGGAGAGCCCCACTTGACATTCCTTTGACAGAAAGAGTTCATCGAAGTGTGGTTTTTTATATACGCATTACAATAAATGTCACACATAATGAGATTCGGATGTTACGAAAGAAGAGATCTGGGTTCTCGATGTATAATTATCGTCGATACATGCTCAGGCTACATGCCGGTCACTCTGAACTTCCAGTCCTGTTGTGTTCTATATCTATTCGAACCATAATACAAGGAGGAATACATGCCTCCTTCATGCACATACATCTGAAGAACGCGGCCTAGGGAAGTGTATGTGGGAGTCTTATACCAAGGCTACAGTGCGATAAATACGGGATCCCAAGCCTCGATGCACTAGAAGAATAGCGAATGGCAGATGGAGGATGAAGAAGTTCAGCAATTACTTGGATCCAGATTCTAGAGAAGGAGTAGCGCGGAATAGTGCCATTAACAATGATACCAATACACAGCATTTTCATTTCGACAAGTATCTGGTAGGATAGTATGGTACGATTGAAAATAGTGACTTACACAAAACACTGTATATACAGAGTTTACACCTAAATGATAGCCGTCACCCCCGTCGACGAGCGCTCGACCGTCCCAGATTTCGTGAGCTGCTTTCTACGCTTCCCCCTGCTCATAAAAGGCCCATCATCCTCATTCCTCACATAATACGCCCAATCAGCAGTCATATCCACCTCAGCCTGGGAGAACCCATTCCCAAGGTAGGAGAACCTGTTCCCATTATACTTGACCTCCCAATCATCATACCTTGGCTGATCGAGAGTCTCCAGATAATGCAGCGTACTCCCCGGCCAAATGGCAGTGACGCGCCCGGAGACGCTGTTCTTCTTGTACCATGAGCTGCACTCTTGTTCCCATACGGTGCCTTTCATGAAGTTATCTGTGTGCTCGATAAAGTCGTCCACGGCTTCTTGCTTTGGAGTGAAGCTGTGGATGTTTTCGGTCTGCCATCTGTCGATGAATTTGAGCATGTAGTCCGCTGCGCCCTCTGTGATTATAGGTGATCAGAGAGAAGTTTCAAGCAATATAAATTGATATGATACTTACCCATAAAGCTGAGCACAGGACCGTTCCCGATAGGACTATTCGGTCCAATGAACATGAAGTAGTTGGGTAAATCAGCAACAGCCAACCCAAGATACGAATCCGACTCCTGCGCCCACGCATCGGCCAGACTGACGCCGCTCTTTCCAATGATCGGGAAGCGCGGGCGATACGAATTATCAAAGCCCGTCGCACAAATCAACACATCGACCGGGTACTCTTGTCCATCGCCCCCAATGCACCCCTTCTCCGTGACCTCCTTCACCTGGCCATAAACGACTTGCACGTTCTCTTTGGCGAGCGTCTCGAGGTAGTTTATTCCCGGCGTGAATCGACGACACCCGACGGCCCATTTCGGGACGAGGAGCTTATCCAGTTCCTCGTTGTTCAGTGCCTCCTTCATCAGCTTCGTCATGCTAGAGTGCATCCCCTGCTGGATCTCCGAGTCGTTAATGAAGACGGAAAAAATCCCATTGAGGGCGCCTTCGGTGTCCTTGCGGAATTTCAAGAGAGCTTCGGGATCAGTTTCGAAGGTGTATCGTTCCTCGTCTGTGTATACGTGCTGCTTCAGTCCTTGGACAGGAGCGACCCATGTTGGGGATCGAATAAAGGTGGTTATCTTGTTCACTATGGGGTGAATTGCTGGAAGAACTTGAATTCCAGAGGACCTGCCGAAATAGAATCAAATGTGCCGTTATTCAGGGAATTCGTTTATATATAAAACGTCATCAATAAAGCTTACCCGTTTCCAATCAGACCTATATGCTTGTCTTTGAGGTCGACAGAAGAATCCCATGCTGCGGTGTGTAAGATTGGACCTTTGTATGATTTCAATCCGGGGATATCAGGCCATTTCCAGGCATTGAGAACGCCAGAAGCGTTGATGAGGATATCACAATCATCATGAATCGTTGTTTCCCCCTTAACGTCGAGGATCTCAAGGGCCCATTTGCCTTCCTTCTCTTGCCAGACCGCCTTTGTCACTTTGTGGTTGACCTTGCAGTACTTCCCCAGGTCATATTTACTGGCAAAACGTTCAAAGTATTGCTGTATCTCAGCTGAACCCGCATATGTGGACGACCAGCTTGGGTTGGGCTCGAAGCTCCATGTGTAGGTGTGCGCGGGAACATCACAAGCACATCTGGAAAACCAATGTTTATATCTTTAGCTCTTGTCAAGGAACGGACAAAAAAAGTTAAGCTCTCATACCCAGGATATTTATTCTCGTACCAGGTCCCAGATATTTCAGCATTCTTCTCGTAGAGAGTAAGGCTGAAATTATCAAAGGATCTCTGCAGCTTGTATGCTAGAAGTAGACCGGAGGCACCAGCGCCGATACAGATAATCTTCACATGCCGTTCTGAATGGATAGGCTTCTGCAGGATGGATAGTACTGGTTCAGAGGAATTTGGAGTAGCAACAGGCTCCGAAGAAGAGGTTCCATCAGGCATAATTCAAGAGTTACGCTCTGATGCTGCGCAAGGAGAAGAAGTAGAGAATGGCTTGGAGAGATACATTTTTCGCGAAGCTTTTGTCGTATTATATAGATGAGAAAAATCCAGGTGAGTAAGCCTGGCTAGAAACGCATACAATGCGATGTGCGTGTGTGCGCGTGCCACTGGTGGGAGAAAGTGAATGGAAGTTTATAAAAAGAAAAGTTGGGATTGGGGGACAACACCGGCATTATCTGTTTGCTTCTTTACACGGCCGCCTACTACCTAGAATTTTCCTGTCTTGGATGCAGAATCCAGCTGATAATGCGATACGGATCATCGGGGGTGTCGTTGACCTCACTGGAATGACTACAAGTTAGACACGTTTCTGTCGAAGCAGGATCATCCACTTACAAAAGCATTAAGTGTTATCAAGTTGAATTGAAATGTAAGGCGATATGTCCGCCTCCCTTTCATCTCCAAGTACCTCACGGGGTCGATAGATCATAGTGGAGCCCGGTTTACATATAGCGCCTGTTGTTTGAAAGGGGTTGCACAATACGGTCAATAATATCAGCCGACAAGATGCTGGGCGAGGCGCCGAGGCATAAACAACTTGCCCAGTCGGGGGTACGATGTCGGAGATATGGCCCATGATATAAAAATATCATGCAAGGTCGTCGGTAAGTGCGAGACAACTAAGAGGAGCACTGAGCAGGAACGAGTTTTTGTCGGCATTTAAAATTGCCAATTTACAGCAGCAAAATACATAGAAGTCTCCCTTGGGCATTTATCACGAATTATCCATAATTATTTTAATAGAGTTCAGAAATTTCGGGGGATCCAGGTCGACGTGGAGAACGAGTGGACTCCAGTACAAGCCGAGAAACGCCGGCAGGCAGCGAACGCTTACGATAAGACAAGACAACTGCCCAATGCTCGGGATTTTTCAATTCTTCGATATTCTGCACAAAAAAATTATATCTCGTGGACTCTGCAACAAATACATACAAGGATTTGAGGGTAAGTAGTGCTAATTTGTTAGAGCCAGGTATCCGATTTCTCAGTCGAGTGATAAACCGTTCCTGATTTCGTAAGAGCCTTTCTGCGCTTCCCCCTGCTCAAATACTCTCCGTCATCTTCATTTCCGACATAATACGCCCAATCAGCTGTCATATCGACTTCCGTTTGGGAAAACCCATTTCCGAAGTAGGAGAACCTGTTGCGGTTGACCTCCCAATCGTCGTATCGCGGTTGATCCAGAGCTTCGAGGCAATGCATTGTACTTCCTGGCCAGAGTGCAGTAACTCGTCCGGACACGCTGTTCTTCTTGTACCACGAGCTGCACTCTTGCTGCCACACAGCGCCCTTCATAAATTTGGTTGTGTGTTCGACAAAGTCGTCGATCGCTTCCTTTTCGGTCTGCCAGCGGTCAACCAGTTTGAGCATGTAATCTGTTGCAGCCTCTGGGTGACAGAGAGAAAAAAATCAGAGAAAATATAGGCAGCTCTTTTAGACGGGTACTCACCCACGTAGCAAAGGAGCGGGCCGTTGCCCACAGGGCTGTTCGGTTCAATATACATGAAATAGTTTGGAAAATCAGCAACAGCCAGGCCGAAATACGAAGTGGCTTCCTCTGCCCATGCATCACCAAGTTCGACGCCCTTCTTCCCGACGATTGGGAACCGGGGTCGGTACGAGTTGTCAAAGCCCGTTGCACAGATTAACACATCGACAGCATATTCCTGGTCGTCTGGACCGATACACCCCTTCTCGGTGATCTCTTTCCCCTGTCCGTAAACAACGTCCACGTTGTCCTTGCTGAGCGTCTCGAGGTAGTTGATACCAGGTGTGAATCGACGACACCCCACAGCCCATTTTGGGATTATGAGGTTGGCGAGTTTCTCATTATTGAGAGCGTCCTTCATCGACTGCGTCATACTCGCGTGTACGGTCTGCTGAACCTCGGAGTCCGCAAGGAAAATGGAAAACATTCCATTGAAGGCGCTCTCTGTCGCTTTGCGGTGTTCCAAGTGAGCGATGGGGTCCTTTTCATACACTTGTCGTTCCTCGTCCGTATATTTACGTTGCTTCATTCCTTGAACAGGAGAGATCCATGTAGGTGATCGCATGAATGTTGTTATCTTCTTGACGACTGAATTGCGGGAAGGACTTGGATCCCGGATGATCTGTTCAGGACTTTGCGTCAAAAAAAATCTTTTATCAGAATGTAGGTATAACGAACCCATTTCCAATCAAACCAACATGTTTGTCTTTGAGGTCGACAGAAGTATCCCATGTAGCGGTGTGCATAAGTTTGCCTTTGTATGATTCTAAGCCTGGAATATTAGGCCACTTCCAAGCATTAAAGACTCCGGAGCCGTTAACGAGAAAATCGCAGTCGTCCTGGAATGTTTCTCCGGTGGCAATGTCACAGATATCGACCATCCATTTGGCTTCGTTCTCTTGCCAGACAGCTTTGGTGACTTTATGATTGAGCTTGCAGTATTTCAAGAGGTCGTATTTGTTGGCGAATCGTTCAAAGTATTGTTGAATCTCTGGTGCCTCTGCGTACGGGGTTGACCAGCTGGGGTTGGGCTCAAAGCTGTATGTATAGGTGTGCGCAGGAATATCGCATGCGCACCTAATAATAGGTAGAATTAGCTTCGATGCGATGAATAAAAAACAACGACTGACCCTGGATATTTGTTCTCGTACCAAGTCCCAGCAACCGCGTCATTCTTTTCGTAGAGAATGAGGCTGAAATTTTCGAAGAACCTCTGAAGCTTGTAGGCCAAAAGCAAACCAGAAGCACCAGCGCCAATGCAGACAATCTTTACATGACGTTCCGAGTGTATTGGTTTCTGGAGAATGGATAAAGGCTCGGAGGGAATCCCAACGAGTTCAGCGGGAGAATTTCCGTTAGGCATGATTCAGGTTTGAAAGTAGAGCTGTTTCTGAGGAAGTTAGAGATAAAGAGAGGTGCCGCTGTTATATCTCTGCTGATTAGAATTTATAAAAACAAAGAGAAAACGTTGGAGCATTTGTACATGGTCGACCCATAACATTGACGTGTGTTCGCCGCTGGGGAAAATGAATGAGGCTGAAGAAAGAAAGCTGAAGATGGGATACAATAGACACGCTTCTTGTAATAATTCCCCCCCTTGCTTGAGAAATTCTTCTTGAAATAGGGCGCGGGTCTTCGGCGACGTCTTGTAGTATCATTACTGATATGTAATGACTTTACTTTCAATCAATATTGCAAGGAACAAGGTTTGATGCACCCACCAAAGTTTCGCAACAAGTGTGGTGCGGTTACACTACAATAATAACCGGACAGACGTAGACTCTCAAGAGGGAAGCTGATAATCAAGCAGGGCAGGATAATAGCGTGTATGTGTAATATGTATATGCATGACAAGCATGATACCAACAAGTGAGAGTCTGGACGAGCTTTGGCGAGAGACTAGTAACAAAACTTGAAGCCTAAGACCAGCTAAGAGTTCATTTCAGTTGACGTCATTATGGATGCCTGAGTCTTCGCCGAGCCATAAAGTACCTGATACTAAGAATGATTGTCACGAAGAAAGAAAAGGAATCGGGCGGAGTTCAAATTTCTGCTCTCTTCTGCTCTGGGAATCTTGGTGTATGAATACGAGCTACACCTATTCTAGGTCGCCTGGGAATCGCCATCCAACCACTTTGACACCATCGACGATAGCCTCACTAGTCAAGTTTTCAAGCGGTTCCTTCTCCAAATGCGACTTCGTAACCTTATTAATGAAATCGAAAATCAGTCAAACAAAACTGACAACCGTTAGAAGACGCGACCAACCTCAATTAATGCAGAAATATCGGCAAACTTGAGATTGTCCAACGTAGCCAAAAGTTTATCCTTCGCAAATCTCTTCGGTTGGTCTTGACGGAGCGACGATCCGCCACCCAATAGTTGAATACAAGCACCGATCGCAGCAATTTCAGCTACTTCGCCTTGGTAGTTGTAAATCACCTCATCTGAGAAGGCGAGGCCCTCAGCTAGACTGCCTACAATTTCAGGCGTTTCCAACAAGCCAAAGTTCCGTGCGCGAGCAGCCAACAACGACGCTGCGATGTAGGATTCACGTTCGCCGACCTCGATGGGTCCAAGGACGGCGTTGTTCACGCTTTCTCTGAAAGCAATGTGGAATAATTCCTCGAAAGTAGTGTTGGGTCGGGAAGAATCCCAGTTGTTGATCAATGGTAAAGATGGCTCCTTTATCAAAATTTGTACGGCCTGAAGGACCTTGTCCGTGTGCGCTGGACGGGTAGCTGCGATGTGGAGCAGGAAGGTTGGAAGATCGGTAGCCAGGGAACCCGCACCATCTGGTTTGGCTCTCAGATGCTCGGCGAGACTATTGGCGCTGGATGTGGCATTGGGAGGCGAAGACAGAGCAGAAGGGTAGAAAAATGGGATGAAGCGAGAAACTTCAGGTTCGAGCTCGATATCGGACATGGTGAGTGTTGATGCACAAGTGTTATGAGCGTATGGATATTAATCAGGCGTCTATATACTGGGTATAAGTCCTTTGTGACACCACGATTCCATTTTTTCGAGACCTCCCTTTTGTTCATCATCTCCTTGTTCACTGCCTCAGACATCATCTGAATATCAATGATGTGAAACTTGCTACTTCGAGCAAGAAGAACAAGAAGATATCCCTCCCCGCGGGGAGGTCCCAACATCGGAACAGCCGGCCCACAGCAATGGTCTACGATTTTCTATGCGATGGTATCTTCTCTGCATAGCTCTGGAATCATGAGGCTCCATGCCCCCCTATGAGCCCCTGTGTTATCGTCTGTTACCGTCATTGGTGAGTTTATGTTACTATGTTGCGTACACGAGACGTGAGGTACTAAGCGCCTGTACATGGCAGTAAATTCTTGTATCAAATCGGTTCTGTTGAAACAGATGGAAATCTTTGATGAACCAGGGTGAACTATTGATTGTCGTTTATTACTCATTCCCCTGATCTGCTGATCCTCCATGATGTTTGCAGATCATTGAAATTTTGAACGTACCACACGTACAACGCATCATATTGAACATGCGCCGAGCGACTATCGGAATCTAGGACTCTGGCGGTTGTGAATGCCTGGTCGTGCGTAACAGCTATAAAAGGGTGGCCCGCGTCTTCGTAGTTCCCCCAGAGCAGGTCTCTTACCCTACCCCCCTCACATACTCGAGCCGGACTCCGTATCAATCCACCAAATCAAGTTATTCGTGAGTGTTGGGTATTTTCTCTCTTTCTCGCATCCGCTCATGAAATCACTGATAGATCATGGTCCGCAAAATCTACACGTTCTCTGTCCTCCTCGTCGCATATTTCTCTGTTGTCTCCGCCCTTCCTGCCTCCGCACGTCCTATCTCTTTGTGTGCACTTTCACAACAACATGGTTCTGTCAACAATGGCATCTCTCTCTGCTCTCTGGCGACCGACTCTGGATCATCGTCGACTACTCACACTCTCGAACGGCGCGTCGGCCAGAAGACACCAGCAAAGAAGACCAACACGAAGACACCGGAAAAGAAGAGAGAACAGCACAAGAAGGCCATCGTCAGGAAGAAGGCTGCCGGAATCAAGGTCCCTACCAGTCGCAAAGGCCGCGCCAAAGCTCGCGTCGCGAAAGGCCTCCCCAAAGCCACCGCGAAGGACAAAGGCCGTGTTCCTGGCTCACCAAAGAAGAAATCGACCTCTCCGATGTCAGCGAAGAAGCAAGCTATAGTGTCGGAAAGGAAGGAAAATCGTGTTTTGGCCAAGAAGCAAAAGCATGCAGAGGTTGTGGCTACGGCTAAGCAGAAGCACAAGGTTCCGCCGTACGGTGTCGACGAAAACGGCAAGTTGACCAAGGTTACGCCCGATACCAAGGACTTGAACCCGAAGGTAAAGGCGAAGATGCTGCAAGCTAAAACCGACAAGGCTACTCGCAAAGCGGCCTGGAATAACATGTCTCCTGCGGACAAGGCGAAGGAGGAGGCTGCGTCCAAAACAGCTCAGGCGGCGAAATCCAACTTGGACAAGACCAACAGCGTCAAGGAGAAGAACCGCCAGAACCGCATTACCACTAAGGCCAAGCTCAACGCCCAACACAAAGCGACGGGCCGCAAAGATGCAGCCACCGCAAAAGCTGCGTACAACAAAGCCCATGGTTTACCGACAGATCGCAAAGAGCAATATCAGACCCCGCGGGGCAGTGAGTACTTGGCTCAACCTTTTCAACTTTTCGTGTTCTAACTTTGTTTCCTTCCTTCCCCATCAGAGAATTACAACGGCAAAGACGTCCGCCAGGGCGTCTATTCTATGGAACATGCTTCAGCGCAGGGTGGTGTCGGATTCAACAGTTTCACAGGCAAGAATTCGGCGAACAAAGACAAGTTACCCAAGAGGTTCGAGAACAGACTCAACTCCGACGGAACGAGTCGTCCTCTGAGCACTTCCCATCAAGGCGACATGTTGGAGTACCCGATTCTACACGATAAACAGAAAGGTCACGATGGAAGGAAACCCGCTCCTACCGAAGCACGAGTCATCACGGGCAAGAACTCCAACGACGAAACTGTTCTACTCGGCAAAGTTGCCCACGGCACTGGCACCGGCCAAGCTGCCAACGACCATTTCGCATTTTAGGACAGTATACCTTACATGTTTATGGTTAGGGGTAATTGACGCTTGAAATGTGGATAAAAAATTCAATCATCTCCCATGTGACACTGAGTACTTTCTTCAATTAAACATCCTCAAGGAATCGGGATACCGAACGCGATCCGACGCGACGGGAGACAACGGCGAGACGCACCTGTAACAGTCAGGCAAGAGGCTACGGGAGGTAACCTTTCTCTTTCTCTTTCTTATGGAGAACGAGAACAATATGTATTTGTGACCCTCGTCGCTTACTCAGTGCGTATGCACGTTGTTCTCCGCTCAAAATTTTCTTCTACGATATCCTCTACACTTCACCTTTCACCTTCTAGAGTCTAGACTCTGGAGTCAGGTTCAAAGTTCGTTGATATCATACATAGTACGCAGTCCTTCAGGGGGCAACGGTGAGTACTTGAATATTCATAATGTTTATAGTACCCTGAACTGTAACTTGTTCAAGTTACTCAGCATAGTCGCACAAACCTTTGCGGCAACTTCAAATAAATCCCTGAATGGCCATCGTATGAAAGTAATCCAGGCGCTTTCAGGGCTGTCGACGCCGCAAGTGCCGTTCTAATTCATAGGTCGCCATGGCGCGCATATTACAATGAACTGGGGAGCGCCGTTTTAATATGAAACGTTGCCTTGGATGGCATCGGATTAGGCGTAATGCAATATAACGACTTACGATATCGGAATACGACCAAACCTCTACAAAAGCCTTCAGCTTGTCATGATAAAATTTGTTGTTTCAAAAAAAGGGCTTCTATTCTACTTGGCATATCGAACCTATCCAACTCCCAGATACGATGGCTCCGTTAAGTTATAAAACTGGTCTATGGCTAAGTAGTGCGTCACTATCTGTATCTAAACTTGGGTTGCTAACGAATCAACACACTCGAAGTCGCTGCAACCTTGCTCCATGTCATAGGAATCTTTGTAACTGCGTTCAGGCTATATTACCGCAGATGCACACAACGTCTGTGGTGGGACGATTATACCGCAGGTGTCGCTCTATTTGCCGACTTCATATATATTCCAATAATGTGGTTTTCCTATGGACCGACCAGTGCGTAAATGTATTTCTTATCCTACCTTACGCGCGCTCGGTACTCACAATCTCGAAAAGATTCCTTACTATATAACAAGACGTTCTTTGCTGCAAAATTTTGGACGATAACCGTGTTATTCACGATGATTATATGGTCAGCACATTCTCAGAATCTATTCCAGCCAAACGTCGTCTTACACTTTCTCTGCGTAGGCTGTCACGAATCAGCATCGTATTATCCATTGCCAGGATCTTTCAGCCTGGAGAGCTAACTCGTCGCCTCTCTATTGTCGCCGCATATATATTCGGGCTTTTCATGCTTTCCGTCATCCTGCAATTCGCCATTGAGTGCCCCAAAAATATGATTCCTATTGGAAGGTCGCTTGCAAGAATATGTAATATCAATCAATTATTCGGCTTTAGGTTATCGATTCTGATAAGTAAGTTCCGTGTCTTTCAATACCTTTTCACTGGGCTGAACATACTCCTATCGTACAGTGGAAGTAATATCCGATGTCTTCCTCGTGGTTACTCCATTGTACAAGCTTTGGAGAGTCCGTCTTCCGCGTGAACAGCGTCGGCTTGTCTTGACCGGCTTCGCTACTAGCGTCCTGACAACACTTACTACAATTATTTGCGCTGTGTTCCAGTTCACTACGAACGGTGACCAGAGTATTCCTGGCAAAATAACTTTTTTCGAGGTCCAGTCTTTTATTTGTTATATTGAAAACAATACAGAATCTCAATAATAATTTAGGCTGCCGTGGCGCTCATCAACTGCAATTTACTCGTTATCGTGACCTACATCCACACTAGGCGTAGGCGAGGTGAAGAACTCCACAGGACAGTGCTCCCGGAAACCTGCAGTAATATTAGCGATCGTGAACCAGTTTCGCATTCGAATCATGTCCCGAACTCGTCTGCGCTGACTACGTTGTCATTGACACAGATAACCGTGAGCTACGACTACGTTGAGTCAGAGTCCACCTCCCGAGATGGCCCATCATCCTCTGGGAATAGTATACCACCATCTAAGCAAAATTCTGCAGACCTGTCATAAACCACGACGATGGAAGAAGGCAGGCGACTTTGAAGAACTGTATACATAGCAGTAAAGTTGACGAACGAAGTGCAGACCGCAATTGTGACCTTGGGTAATTTCAATTCAACCCCCACCTTGACGCGTCATCTAACGATGATGAAAGATGCCGGTCACAGCGACGCGCGACAATAAAAACAGTACATCACTCAAACATTACTACATAAAACGAGAATGAAATTGTTTTCGTCCCTGACGCCTGCTTGCGATGGGGATCGCCTAAATTCTATCAGTAACGTTTGACCCTGCAATGCTTAAGAACGTAACTGAATCTTACTTGTGTGGATCTCGAAATGAAGACATGCGCCCTGCACACACCTTCTGAAGTTAGTGCGACTACCCGCGTTGACTGATACTTTTGGATACTCGATCAGAGCGGTGAGCATGATTTATATACCGAAACGCATATTTTCAATTGACTCTCGAAGAAATTTAGTTCTCCTTTTGCAGGACTCCCAAGCTGAAGCCTGGAGTTCAATTAAAACCCTTCACGACATCGTCCCTGTGTTGCGGAAATATGCTTGACAAATCGAGATAGAATAACGAAATTAAAAAGCCGAAGCTGGAGGTCTAGAATTTCGCCAACTCGTTCGTCTCCATTTCGTTCCAAAATGAATTGAGGTAGAGCCGTTTTATGACGGAGCAAGCTGTCTACAAACGGCAAAGATTGGAGACTTTTTGCAATTGCCCAGCCTTCTAGGCCTCTTATTCCAACCCTTCTCTACTCGAGACACCTCAAATTATGCAAATGCTGTTATTGACAAGCTTTTCATTTTCATACGCGATCATCAGTTCCTGAAAAATGAGGTTTGGTGGTGATCCAAACTCCGTCTACTGCAATTTCGACAAATTCTTTGGATTAAGGTTGTCCAGCTTCATATGTACCTGGTTTATTGTTCTTTAAAAAACGGGGTTAATATCCCTTTCAGAGTAACAATAATATCCGACATATGTTTAGTGGCTACTCCCATGTACAAACTATGGAGGGTCAAGCTTTCAAGCTCCAAAGAAAACAGCGCTGCCTTATCTTGATTGGCTTCGCAGCTAGTCTCTTGACGACAGCTGCGACACTTGGCTGTGCGATATTCCAATTCGCCCCGAATAGCTGCGAACCTGCTAGTATAACTCTCCGCTTTTGAATGACCTACTTGGTGATGGGTTTGACGGCACACCAATTCCACTTATACATCCCTCACACAAAGATGTACAGGCTGCAGTTACTCATTGCTTGCGGTTTTCTTGTTACCATCCTAGAACTTTCGGCGTAGACGCAACGAGGAAATTCGACGATTGGTTCCCCCAGGAACGTCCAGCTCCACTGGCTCATCCATCGACAAATCCGTCAGCTCTCACAACATTGTTGTTAACCGAAATCATAATGTCTACTCACGATTGCGATGAAAGTTTGTATGATCCGGATTATCCTCGAGATTCCAGTGCAACAGTAGCTCCCAAAAGACAGTGAATTGGGATGGCTATTCTGTGCCACGATCATGGATTTACTGCGGTAGAAATTCTCCCCGAACGTGTATTTGAGGAGGTCATCATGTACTTCACATTCAAATTTTGTCATTACTTAAAGTCGATACATGAATGGTACAAGTGTAGATTCCAAGAATTAAAAGCAACGCAGCAACGATTCCATAAGATATTTATTGCACGAGGACATAGAAGTAACATGGAAAACATTGAACGCAATGCTAGTCGAACCTGCAGTTTTAACGGTTCCACCATGCCCCTGGACCCGTTGTGAGTATTGAAGCTCTCTCGAATATACTTACTCTATTAATTTTTACCCCCAGCGCGTATCCCACTGACCAATACTCTCCGCTAAACACCATCGAAACTCAGGAACTACCGGCTCTGTAGTACCTGTCTTTGTACCATCTGCAGCCCTCTCGACAATCAAGCTCCAAGTATCTTCCCCGTCTGCTCTAGGCAGCTTCTTAGGAACGCCGCCAGCGGGGTTTTGTAAAGAAACACCACCATTCTTGTCTGATGTGTATGGAACATAGGACACAGGAGAGCGGGTGTATGCATGGCATGTCATAGATACGAAGGGCGCTGTCGTCGGGGTGGGATTTTGGAGGTTGGATCTAGTTTTTGTTTAGGAGATGTAAGTGATTGTGTGGCAGTTGTGAAGAGGATGCAAGTAGGGTGCTTACAGAATTACGTCCAATACTTGCTTGACGAACTTTGGGCTGAGAAGACCGCGCCATTGGAGATGGATCACACTATTCGTCGTAGGGTCTGTTGGCTGAGGAGGTTCGTACACGGCTACATAGGGATCAACACGGTCATAGAGCTGTAATCTGTTTACCACAGAGAAATTCGTTAACCATTGACGGCAAGGAGAAGAAGAAAAGGAAGAAACAAACCTCTGTGCACCAAGACAAGCCATTCCTACCCATTCGAACAGGGAAGCGATATGTGCATCCCAATCGTCCATCTTGTCTTTGTGCGTCTGATCATCTTCCTTATCTTTCGTGCCAGATCTTTCACCATTCGCATCATCAGTTTTACGCTTTTTCGACGATGGTCTGGGAATGGGCTGCAAAGCTAATGACGGAACAGGAATGTGAATGTCCCTCATTTCCTTCTTTTTACATTGGACGCGTATCGATGTAGGCTCTTGGAATAGCGCATCAACCGTAAGTCCAGGGTCTGTCCATGCGTAGAGTTAGGGTATATCCATAAGTAAGAATTCAAATACAAAAAAAGAGTGAACATGAAGCAAAGGGTCTGCACTCACCACTTGAGTTATCACTATTCGATGCATACAGCACATCCCAAAGACCAGCCTTCTCTCCAACGCCCATTTCCTTCCTTCGTTTATCCCAAGCTTTCAAGCTCCCTTTCTGTCTCGCTTCAACTTTCACAGGTTGGATGTTCTTTTGCAATGGAATATCGATCACTACATAATATATATTCAGCAATCCGTTTCGCATTTCTTTTCAACACAAAAAAAAAACATACCATGACGATCCGAATTGCTTTTCCCAAACGGCAACTTCTGACCAACAAGCCCAAGCTTCTCGTACGTCTCTTTACATACAGACAGCGTCAAATGCGCGCGTGAATCAATGCACCACACGTCGTCGTCGCCGGGGGTGTTTACCGAGTTATTGCTCACAGCCAATAAATCACTAAAACAGACAGAGGAAAGAACTCTTGGATCAAGAAAACGAAATGTCACCAAAGACACGCACATACCTCTCTCCTTGGGGATTGACAAACCTCCCCGGCGCCTGACATAGCACATCCTCAAGCGTACACTTCGCTTTCCCATAACTCGTCTCCAGGGCACGTAAAACGGTCAACAGCGCATCAACACCAGCACCAGGACTCTCTCCTCCAGACTCTGCACGATAAGGAAACACAACATCGAGCTGATGAGACAAGGAGGGTTCAGAGAAAGGCGAATATCACACAACCACGACGACGAGAGAGTCGAATTGATTGATCATTGCAATTATGGGGAATTTGGGAGGACACCAACCTGCTCTGAGAATGGATGGCAAGCGGGGAGAGATGCTAGTTTTGAGGAGGAAGCCGAGGATCCATAAGTGATCCTGACGCGCTTTTTCTCTGCGTGAGGCACGTTCGTCATGATGGTTACAAAAAGAAAGGTGTTTGGTGCCATCGATCGCGTTCGCGCCCGACACGACGCGACCACAATTTCACTTACAATAACTTCAAGTAAAACTTGCAGAAAGTCTCTATGTATCCAAGAGTATAAAAACCCTTCGTTCGAAAATTATAAGTAAATTACATTTTGATGCGTTTGTAAATCTATGTTATGAGAGAAAGCGAGTTTTCATCTACGAAAATGCCAAGCCAACGATGTCGGTCAGATAAATAATGCAGGTACATGATATATCCGATGATGATGATGGGTGCAGCATGGCTAAAGCGCGGTGTCTAGGTTAAAGTGGAGATATGGTGCGCTAGGTAGACGGACGAGAGCGAGGAAATGCTAGGGTGGTATAAAGGGAGTGAAGGTACAATGACAAGGAAAGGCGAGCAGGGTGTTCGAGCGTTTAAGCGAGAGGTGCCCTGAGATACTTGCGTCTGTATTTCGAGTCGACGCTCTCGAGATAGTATGCGCCTGGCCAGATGTTGTCTACTGAACCTTCGGGGGTATATGATGATGCGTTGTGGTTCTTTTCACGGAGCTATGAGGGGATTGGAATCAGTTATACTGAACAAAACCGAGACAATATACAAATACGCACATGAAGAGCATCAACGAATTCTTGAGGAGGCACAACCTTCATAGCAGCAAGGCGCTCGACGAGGTTCATCTTTTGCTGGATCTCAGTGGTGTCACCCTTGACTTTCAGTGTCCAGACGGATGATGCACATCCACTGCCGAACGAGAATAAGCTGGTGCGCGTGCCGAGGAGGGTTGCGGGCTCGACGGTAGCTAGTAGCGAAGCAAGGCATCCGTAGAGCGATGCAGTGTACATGTTACCGAGGCGCTTTGAGCAAGCCATTCCTGGGTCAGTCTTGGTTGCAAACGAAGCTTTTGAGGCGCCAACAAAGACCTTCTCGACGTTCTTGTCGGACAGAGAGGCAGCGTGGGTCTTGGAAAGGAGAGATTCGGGTTCAGGGATGTTGGCGAAGCGTGGGGCGGTGGGGTTGGCGAGGAAGTCGTTGAACATCATGCGAGCGTGGCCCTTGACGGCCTGCTTGCCGTATGGGCTGTGGAAGATGGCGTAGTCGACATCCTCGAGAGAGAAAAGGGAGTCGACAGGCTTTTCAGCAGCACCACGCTTGGCAGCCTTTGCGTGCTTCTCGCGGAAAGCGGTGTAGGCAGCGTCAAGAGCAGCGACGTAGGTGACAACGGAAACGGGACCGTCGACTTCAGGATATTCCGAAGAAAGTTGAGGCTTGTAGAAATCGTAGGTGTTGGCCATATATGAACCGTGGATGGCTAAAAATAAGAAGAGACCAATTTTAGGAAATGTCACTTGAGATCGGAGAAACATAACTGACGTTCGAACACGACAGGGGCGTTGGGACCAATCAACATGGCACATGCACCTGCACCGCCAGCGGGACGAGCGGCACCCTCAGCATACACAGCAATGTCACCAGCGACGACAATGGCGTTACGACCGTCCCATGAGCTCGACTCAATCCAGTTAATAGCATTGAACAGAGCAGCTGTTCCGCCGTAGCAAGCGTTCTTGGAGTCGATACCCTCGATATCAAAGTTACCAGACTCGGCGAACAGATCCATGAGCGTCGTCTTGACGGATTTTGACTTGTCAATGATGGTTTCAGTGCCGACATCGATGCGTCCGATAGACTTGGGGTCAATGTTGAACTTTTCGAGAAGACCGGAGACAGCTAAGTTGCAATGACTTTAGCTTTAGATGATGAGTTGGCATATAAGGACTCACCATTCAGGGCGAAAGAGTTGATATCTTCACGGTCATCTGGCCATGCCATGTACTCTTGACCGAGACCGATGGTGTACTTTCCTTTAGAAACACCATCAAACTCCTCGAGGTCGCTCTCAGAAATGCACTAGAAGATAGTCAGCAAATATGAGAGATGAAAAGGCGTAAAAGACGACGGACACGACGAGGGAAGTAAACTTCCATGGCGAGGACACCGACATCCTTTGGACGGGGGATCTCGACGTCGACGGCGGCAGGGGTGTTGAGGGGGATTGTCATTGTGTTTGATGGATGTGAGGAAGTAAAAATGGGAGGAAGAATGAACAAGTCTCCACAAGTTATATAGAAAATAATGAATGGGCTGAGGAAAATAAAGAGCCAAAATAAATATGGTACGATTCGCTTAAACTCGATCAAAAAGTCGAACGAACCAAACTGCGGCCGTCGCGTCAGCCCGCCAATTATCTTTTTTCTATTTTCTATTTTTTATGTTTTCTACTTCTCAGTCCTCCTCGCAACCGACTACAAAACCCCGACAGTGTTATTCAAGGACGCGAAAAAGCACAGCACTGGCGACATATAAAGTTCACCATCCTTGCATCCCATCACGAGATCTAATAATGTCACAAAAGGGTCCAGATTTAGATAATATTAATAGAAAACATGCAGCTTCGAATCATTCGACCTCAAGGTCGCATGATATTCATTTGGCTCACAATAATCCACCAAATTTTCTGCGGCGAGGCAAAAGAAGAAGATGCGGGCACGGTTTTCATCTCAACCTCGGTCTCTTGGCCGACAAAACCATCTTCTGAGCTGCGACATATCTAAAACGAACCGAACGGTGTTCGGACCTTTCTATACGTAACGAACCTAGATTGTTCAGAACAAAAAGACGACATTCCAAATTTGGTCTACCAAGGCACAGCTTTCCTTACTCTCACAGGCGCCTGACGATATTGATACCAATGCCATCGGTCCTAACACCTCGGCCAAGACACAAGTAGGTCATGTTTCAATGTTTTCTTATTTTATCTCTACATCCATGTCATACTACTCGCTTTCTTTCAATTTTACAGCCGTCTAAACATAGGATTGCTTCACGGATATTGCAACTCCCGATTGAACGGATGTCAGTCTTATCGGAGGACCGACGATGACCATAATCTATGCAAGTAGATTATCCATCTTGCACCGCTATGCTCTGCTCTGCAACTTCTCGCCGGTACAATCGTACATGCTAGCTCTCAATAGGTTCTGGCGTGCCACCACAACGCAATCTAATCACGGCTTTGATCGGTTAAACGCTCAAGACTCCTGGAATATCGCTGATGTCTTTTGATACTGCCCCACAAATCAAGGATTCCCAGAAAAAGATTATCATGTTTGCACGCAACACCACTAGTGCAAAAGGATACGTTACAAAACACCAATTACCCGATGTAAGTGAGTAAGTAAAGAAATAGAAAATAAAAAATGCACCTCGAGTGCAAACGAAAAATAAGTACGTCGCGAATTATTCTAATAGTCAAAACACCCATTAACCCTCTATTATTCAAACAAAATCAAAATCTATAGGTCTTTGGAGTTTCAAACCTTGACACTTCCGCCAAAGAGCCCTGTTTATCGATTCCAATCAGCTACACGCTTCATCCATCCAAGAAACAGGATCTCAAACTCACAGTACTTGGACGTATACTTGACCGTAATAGGCGCAGACCCCGGCATGCAAGACGCAGGCGCCGGTCCACCTCTTGTATCCGTACGGTAAATCTGCGTAGCCAACGATCCACTAAGACTCTTCAACTGGAGCCAATCCACATCCTTTGATCCACTCGGTGCGGGCGTCGCCCCCGTCTTCGCCGCGAGCACAAACGCGCCCGCATTCCCCTTCGCGCTTGACGCGCGGAAGTCCCACACGGGGTTGATCCCTGTCCCGGAGGGCGGGATCGCGAAGTAGTGTTGTCCTAGTAAGGGGTACCCTACGCCTGACGCGCCGCCGAGCGTCTTGATGCTCGCTGGTGCGGCCTTCCACGCTGTGTATGCGATATCTTGGATCGAGTTGAAGATGCCGGGGACTTTGGCGAGGCAGGAGATGTCGTATAAGTCAGCGACGGCTCCTGCAGATCTGGTGTTTTGAGTACAAGGAATCGAAATTAGCTATCAAGTACGTCTGACAGGAATTTTTTTAAAAACGGATAAACTCACGTATAAGTCCCTGCATCGCTACAAGTGTAATTCTGGAACCCAACACCCAAAAGGACGTATGAAGTAGGATCGGTTGGGGCAGTCAACGCCGTCTGGTTAGTAGGCAGAACAAGCTTTGCAGAGTTGACATCGCAGGTGCATTTCCCTGCTAGCGGACTTCCCAGACCAGTGGGTGGTTTTGGGAAGCTGAAGTTGGGCAGGGATGTGGGTCCGGCTAAGGATGAAGCTGCTTGAAGCGCTAATGCGAAGAGAGCGAAGGAAGACATCTTTGTCTGTTGGGATGTGATTTTTTTTGAGTTGGAGGATCGGTAGTTGACGAAGGGTTATAGAATGATTTCAACCAAGACCAAGCAAGGTTGTGTGTGATTAACTCTTGAAAAGAAAAGTTAAAGAAAGGATAGACTGCAGCTGGGCAAGACACGAAAGAAAATTTGAAGTTCTGGGAAAGCAAAAAAAGAATGGAGAGAGAGATTAGAAGAAGGGGTTTTTGTGTTTTTTTTTGTTGTTGGAGAAACGCCGGTGCACAAACGACCCCTCTTATATCCCTGTAGCCTACCCCTCAGCGTGAATCAGCAGTGAAATTCGATGCCGCTCATTTCCACATGAAACGCGGAATTCTTGCAGGGTAGCGTACCTTTTCTTTTCAAAAGAGTATTTCCTCAACTCCTATTCATTCGTACATACACACGCCCCACACAGACATTCTTGGCATTTGTGGTATTGCATGTAGTACGGTATGGAGGGAGGGAGAGATTGGTCTGGGCTCTGTGCATGAGCCTATAGGCTTGTTTCCTTACTCGATAGGGTATCAGGGACGAACACTGTGAGGATGATCCCTACAAAAGATGTGGGTATATTGCTTTGAAGATCATAAAATTTTCTTGTTTTTTTCTGATCTGGTTCTTGGCCCTACATGCATATTATGTATACGCATATCCCATAAGTCGCGTTCCTGCCATCAACGTCGTGATGTAGTATATGAAACGCGCCTTCAAGCAGACAACGTTTTGCAAAGGACAAGGGAGGTGGATACGATCCAAATTTGATATTCTATTGTATTGTGACCCTTAATTAAAAATTCCACGGGATTGTCGTGTGAGTCGGCACGCTGGTATTTACGCGATTGATAAGTGTGCAAGGTATGTATATAAGAAGTGTTGATTTGGAAGTCCTGGGTCTCGTGTACATATATTAAAGCAAGGATTACATCAGCAAAAGCAGGCATTGCATGGACCGCTTTGGACAGCAATCCAAAAAAGGTGTTGCATTCCCACGTATTGAAATGAGAAGAATATTTTGGCATGGACTTTGACATGCAAAAATAAAGTTGTTAGGCATTTTATTTCTCTCCGTACAAGTGCATCTATACAAACCTACAACCTTTAATGTGATATCTATATATTAATTCCACCTTAATTGTAAGTATCACCCCTTGTCGTCACCATTTTTGGTGCTCCTATATATAGCGGCACAAAAATGTTAGTCATGGTAATGTACCAAAAACTAGGTATTCTTAATATAAAAATACCTCTTTTGATAGTGAGTAGTATATCTACTCTATATACACTTATATATCTCATATTCACATGAATAACACACGCAGAAGGCAGCACACGCACAGGGACAGTTGTTTAGAAGTAAGTGCCGTGAGGTATATAATTACCTATTTGCAACACCCTATAAACAGCCCAATGGCGTAGTGGTTAGATCAGCCGTGCCGCCCTCATGGTGCCGCTGGTTCGATTCCCGCTTAAGGCAAATTTCACCAAGGCGAAATCTCAGACCGCTCGGCATGGTCCCACTGGGTTGGCCGGCTGGAGCAGCCTCCTGATGTTATTTTTAATTATTTCCCGCCCACTCAATATAAAGTTCACCTTGTCGGTGAGGCTTTACAAGGCTTTACAATGTTCACCTTGAAGGTCACGTTGACCATCTTGGTAAGTTATCCATTGAGACGATCTTATTAACGGGCAAAGTCTTAGGGGTCACCAAGATTGGGCAAAAGGTGGTCAAGTTGGCCATTACATTGCTATGTATTACGATGTATTAATAATCCGCTTTTGCTGATGTAGGAGACTCAGGAATAGGGTATCAGTGGGAAGAGAGAAAGGACATAGGGCAGCCCACATATTGAAGCAGAATTCTTGCAAATACACTTGGCGAACACACTTTGTTTGTGGACCTCTTGAGTAGCCCATTGAGATGTACAATTAGTTGGACACAGTAATATATAATTATGATGCGCATCAATTCTCAGCAAGCGCCCAAGAGGCTGTACTAAAACGGCCAGAGTCGGTTCGGTCAATGCGGGGAGTATTCCCCATTGACATTTATAGGCTGGTGAGTGATGATAAGCTCATACGTATGTACAGAAGAAAGAGTCTGCGCCTCGATGATTTACGATCTTTGAGATTGAGGTTTCTAAGTGCTTGGATGCGAGTGAGTCACACCCATATCAGTCTGCACCAATGCTGAACATCAGAAAGTTGGCCGATGAATGACTGAACGTAGCCTGTCCATTGGATGTTGGTTGAATTTTGCTATCAACTATGATATATGTAAGAAATGCCACTGAACTCGAACGTGAAACGGCTTGTCTCTTTTTGATTGCCTTTGAGATCGCAATATCTGAGCTTATATTTACTGTGTTGATCGTCGCATGGCACTAGCATTGTACTGACCCCATTACTTCCCAAATAAGATGTACATAAGCTAATCATTTAACCTTATATCGTGCTGATGACGGTTGGAGCAAATATAATATCACTGATATCACTGGATGTAGAGACTTCCGGCGGGATGATCCTAACATATGTCATGATTGTCTTTGGATGTGAAAAAGTCTTGACTCATTCTCTACTCAAGCTTGTGAGTTAATTTGTGCTCGGAAATAGAATACTAGTGACATAGTATACACACAGTACAATATAAACAAAACAAAGGAGTCCCGAACGAGTTTCGTGGGATAGGTTTGTGTTCTATTTATAGCCCTCAAGCGCCCGAGTTCACCTGAGAATGTTTTGAGGACGTCGAAGAAATTAAAATGATTAGATAACCAACAAAGCATAAAGCATCATTAAGACAAGGTGCGGCCTCGCTCCGCTTCGGCTTTGGGGTATGATAGAGTATTCTTCTAGAAATTTTGTAAAGAAAGTTCGAACAGGCAAAATTGGAAGATGAGGAAAGACAGATGGCCACGGTATTCCGGATCATAATTCCATGCAAGGATGCAAGACCCAGGCGAACACAAATGAAATTGAAACGGACTCCGGAAATGATTGTATTGTTTGCAGACTCAAGAACAATAAGGATAGAAACCAAATAAATGTACACAAAAAACTGCGTTTGCTTAATTATAGAGTAATGCACATATAATATTCATTGAAAATTCGTTATACATTTCATAATAGCGACGGGGCCATCAAATAGTGTACCTATACCCACTCCAAAGATCCCCTTTCTCCCGTTTCGCATCGTCAAGTGTAGCAAACCTACCATTTTTCTCGTTTCCTGGCTTGTGTGTTTCGGGCATATCCTCGATGTATTCGTCCTGTTCTCCCCTTTCCCTCTTTGCATTTTCGCGCTTGAGGTAAAAGAGGAACACGGTGGAAGCGATGATTCCGATTCCGATGTACATGAGTACGAGACCTAAATGAAAGAGTATGAGTTGTAGTAAGATATTTCGGAGAATAAAGAAATGGGGGTTGTGCGCGTACCATGTCCGAGTGGGTACCAAGGCTTATCCTTTGCTCGATACTAACGATAAAGTCGAGAAATTAAGAGAGAAACTTAATCTTAAAGAAGAAGGCGGCTTACAACATTAGAGCTGACTGCGCCATTGATATTACCACTAGGAATGACTTGAGTAAGCAGTTCCCTTCATACATTCGACAAAACCTACAAGCTGATGACCATTGCTAAGGAGACACTGCGTTTGTAGGATCCTTCTACGTTGTTGGAAACCCACGAACTAAATTTGCGTGAGGATTCATTGCGAACATAAGATATATTATTGGACTTACATGGAATTGGCTGAAATTTGAAGATGAGAGTGTGAGGACATGATGCTCAACACAAATATTCACTACTCACGAATGATGGGATATATTCCGCTGCGCGCATATTGTTAATGACATCGGATTACCACTAAAGAAGAACAATACATACCAAGTGGCCATATAAACTGCAAAGTATGAGAGGGCAGCATTATGAGACGCCACTAGAAGAATATATCCAACGGCGCCTTGAAGTTTGAACTGTGTAAGCGTTTATCAACATATCATAAATAGGCTAGAAGCCCTACCGATAGACAGGAAAACACTTTTTTTAAAAGCCATGTAAGTTAGATTTAGAACTTCAAGAATTGGCAGCGCTTACAGATTGAAGTAACCCCTCTGTCCCCAGCGGTCGGCAAAGTATCCAACACCACACGTCACAATACAAGCGAAGACGTAGACAGGTACCGTCAACAAGTTAGCAGGAGTGGCCGTGAACCCTATAGGAAAGGTTATTGAGAATGACGATGAAACATAACCCTCGCGAAGATTCCATACCGAGTTGATTGATGATGCTTGGCAAGAACAAAGAAAAGGCGTAAAGAGGCATATCGGCTCCCGTGTATACAATCACTGCAATGATGATCAAAGGAATGTACAGTCTGACGTGAGATTGGACTCACTTCCTATCCACGTCTTGATATCTCTCAGACTGGCAAAAATGTACTTCATCTTGAAGTTCTCGCCGCCGGCACTGAATTGATCATCACTCTGCAGCCGTCTGATAATAAACGTTCTTTCTTCTTCAGTCAGGAACTTAGCCGTGTCTGGGAAATCTTGGATGATCCAATATGACACTCCTCCGGCTACGACGGTAAGCAATCCTTCAATGACTAAAAATAACCTCTCAGTCAAAACCATACTGACGCGGCATGAAATAGAATCGGAAGACGAACTGAAAATCCATGCCCAAGCAGGCTTTCCTGCGATTCCATCCATGTTTGAAATTGCAGCCTTGGCAGATCATGAAAGTTAGTGAGCGTGTAATTAGCGCCGGTCCAAAAGGTACTCACAGCGAGAAGACCTCCAAAGGCTCCTGAGACGGTAGCTGCGGAAAAAAAGATGGCAGACCGAATTCCAAATTCTGATCTTTTGTACCAGCTTTACGATGTCAATTGTTGTCCCGATTTTTTAAAAGAAGGGTTAAAATTCTCACCATGACAAGTAGTAATTTACTCCTGGGAATAAACCCGCCTCAAACATGCCAAGCAGCCACCTCATCCCTTCACAAAAGCGTCAATTTATAATGTTCTTTACGAAGGCGTTGAAAGGTACTCACCTAGTAGTTGTGGATAGTTGTGTACAATCCCTTGGAGAGTCTGCAATATCTTTAATACTTGGTGCCTATAGACATGTAACCAGCTTACCATCATGATTCCCCAGAAGAACATGAGAAACGAGAGCCATATGGACGGTCGCAAGCGTTTTAAAAATACATTGGAAGGAACCTCGAAAATTGCGTAACTGAAGAAGAAAATCTATGTGATTTTAATTTTTCAGTAAGGGCACAGACGTTCTTTTTATTGCACGTACCGTCAAAGATAATAGGTATTGGTCGTCACTCATGTTGAGGTCTGGCTCGAGGTGGTACAGCTGTGAAGAATAACGTATGAGGATCTAGAGGGGTATATTTCGTTAGGTTTGACTACCTTTGCGCTGCAATGGTCTAGTTGAGTAATTAATACCATAACGAGAAGCGGATAAAGCTTACTTTCCGATACTGGTTCGATCGAGGAAACTAAGAAGATACAAGAATGACAACCACGGAATCAACGCAAGGTCGACCTTTCTCATCAGCTTGCGCTCGTCAATTGCGCTCGTGTCGACACCTGCATTAAACGTCTCCATCTTCATCTTCTCTGCCTCTACAGAAGCCTCTGGGTCGGAAGCGGCGGGGGAGGGGGGCCGTTTTTCCATTGTCGCACAGAGTGAATTGTGTCGTGGGCGGAAAGAAAGAGGTGCAAAAACGGCAACTGAATCAAATCACTGATCTTTGTACGTCAAGGACTGGGGCCCATACGTGCTTAGATGACTTGCTCCGGATCGGGTATCTCAAGAGCCTGCCACCAAAAAAGTGTCCAAGATAGTTGGCCGAGTTTCCATTGCCGGACAAAACCCACTATTTGGACGGTCATTGCCTCATCGGCAAGCTTGTAGGATGTTTTCTGATGCGTTGTAGACAATTTTAATTTGCTCAAGGAGATAGAGCTTACTCACAGCACGTCATCATTCTTGAAATACAACGGTCCATTCCACCGAACCCCCGTACAAGGTTCTGAGATCCCGTATTGGAACGCTGGTCTTGAGCGGAATTTGAAGAAGATCTTGGCTATTAGCTTTACTGCCGGCCCTAGCATATTTCTGCGAGCTCAAAGCGAAGCTGCACTACGCCCAGAAGATTTTCGCAATCGGCAAAAGGAGTGGGTCTATTTTTAGAAGCATGAGGGGGGAAATGTGGGGTATGTATTACCCCGACACGTACATATTTACATTCCATGTGCCCAAAAGTCCCATGTCCTTCTGCTAATTTCGTAACGGTGCCTTTTCGTACCTTTCACACCAATTGGAAGCTCGCATAGCGGGTTGGCTGATTCGATGGCAGCGGGCATCACAAAGGGAGTTTGTTTGTATCCACGGTCGTAATTAAGGTCAGAACTTTCCAAGTTGATTCCTGTACCGAGTGATTCGGACTGCTGACTGCTGAGCGCTGATGCATCAACTGGGAGGAAGAAAGCCAGAGTGTGCTCTAGTTTTAAATGGACCAATCTATACGATATTCTACATCATTGAAATGTGCACCTTTGATAAACGAAAAACTCAGCTACGGACTGATAGATCATTGGATAGGATTTGCAAGACTTTTTGCCTTGTCCCCGACGCGTCGGTACCACGGAACGAGTGCGTCAGACCATATTCTCGTCTAATCATCATCAGATAATCTATCGAGAACTTAGGACATGGTGATAACTGGTGAGGTGGAATCTGATTTCAGGAGGCGAGGAGTCAAATTTGTTTCAAGTTGCAAGTTGCTAGTGGTCAAAATAATCACCCTGATATCCTGATAGTAGTTAGATACAATGTATCCTGGAAAAGAGAATAGTGGAACATACATTCTTAGGAAGAGACAAGTCATCTGTCAAATATTATCATCATCCCATGCGTAACGCGAAAGTCGAGATGTGTAAGTAGTTGACCACTGGTCGAGACTCGACTCACGAGTTACGACCCCACTCCAACTTCAAGCGGAGTAACGCACATTGCCGTGATATTGAGCTCCGCTTATTCCGGCAGGGTTGCCTTTGTGTGCACATTGTATGCACTTGTTAGATTTACAAGTCATCGGAGTTGACTAATTCACAGTCGGTGACTCGGGTACAATTATAACTTGCCAACACTCATTCAATTAACCGTCATGTTTCATGCATGATCAACCACTGCCATTTGGCGGGACGCTGGACTTCAAACCATTTCTGTACACGGGGATACGCATATTTATCAAGCCATCCAACATGTTTACCGAGAATAAAGGAAACACGGCGCGGTTCTTAATGGTTGCGATTTCGGACAACAAAGATGGGCGGCGAACACTTGGTCGTCTTGAAGTTATTGAGGCTCTAATAAGGTTGGATCAGGAATATCTACGTCGCCAGAGTGGATAAACGATAAAAGCCGTATGAACCCCAGATATTGCCTTCCTTCCTCCATGCGACCTCCTTGAGGCGAAGAAGTGCAAGATCGGTGGTTCAGTCAGCAAATTATGCGATTTAGCGTCCTATGGCTCTAAATCTTAGCAGCAATGGGCCATATACGACATGTTGCTTGCCTTCGCTATCAAAACGAAATCTTCTCCCCGCCGAGCCTCCTTTTTGCCTTCTCGCTGGTTCCAGTCAGTCCACCTCATTACAGGTTTTCGTTCTCACCATTCCAAGCCGTGGCGGAACCATCTGTTGTGAAAATGACACCCAAGAGAACTACTTATTAATACACCGTCATGGTTCGTCTGTCATTTCCATATGCATATTACACACACACATATCACATACAGTTTGTCCACATTATCATCAACTGCTAGTCGCTCTGTGTCATGATCAAGTTCAAGTATGTATCCCCCGGATCTTCTCCGTCTACGCTCCACGTCCAAGTCCTACTCAGGCCTCGTTCTAGGGTCCCACTCGTCAATGTATATCCGCGAACGTTGCTGGTCCTTTGAATAGGATTCATCTAATCGAACCACTTCTTTCTCTCAGTAAACCATGAATGAAGCGTTCTCGTTCGTTTATGGCTATAATTCAAGGGGATTGTCACGCTTTAATTATAGCTGTCAGGCTGATCTCTGTATGTGTATCTTGGTCTGTTGACAAAGCAAGGACGATTGAGAATGTCTCTCTCGGATCTTGCGAAATTCAACTTTACGGCACCATTCACTTCTGGGCTTATAATTAACACGCAGAGCGTTACAGTATATGGCGCCGGAGCAGCAGTGACTGCTGCGCATTTCCTGCCGATCGACGGATTTGGACGACTTCTTCTCCCGCGAGCTGTTGGTCTGGTGCCCGGCGGTTCTGGTTCTGGTTCCTCTTGTGAAGCTAGCTCAGAACTTGAAAGGTCGTATTATATGTAATTTCTATTCCTTTTCGTGACTAGCACGCAATAGTTCGCTACCTCGGAGTTCGGAGGGCGGCTATGAGGTGCGTGTGTACATATTCGGATCAATGTCTTTTGACTGTGTTTCCGAGGTAAGTGCAAGCATAATTATGATGAAAGATGGCTTGCACGGTCATAAGTTACCGCCCTACTTGTGATAATAATGATAATTCATACCATTATTACTTTTTCGTGTTTGATCTAGCTGGTCTCAGGTCAACAAATTCAATCGGCATTGTAGAAATTCTGGAAGGCCGTAGGCGGTCACTGCATTGAATAATGGATTATTAATGGTGTGTACGAGTGCGTGTGTATATTGTAACGGATGATTTCGGAATCAGTATGTAGGAGGAGATCCGCTGCGCAGTAAGTGTACCTACTCAGGAGTGATGAATTAGGCCTCAGGATGGATGTCTGGTACTGATCGAGCATATGCTATGCGTTCATGATCGTATCGAAAACGATGTCGCCAAAGCAGTTGGGATACCTTCAGGGTGTGTACATGTACATGTGCATCTATCTATCATAAGCTGTTGCTTACTACACTTTGACATATTAAAATGGGATGCACACGCATACTAATGATTGGTCAATCATCGCGTTCTAGCCATGTTTTTATAAGATTAGACAATTCCTATCCCTCTTCTTTTCTTCGAGACCGTCTTAATGTAATGTAACATGAAGAAGAACTTGGAGGACATTTAGGAGCGATCACGAGTGTTCGTCGCGTGTGCTGGGCGTGTGTGTGGGTAAGTGCAGGACTATAGTAGGGTCAAGGTTCACTGGGTTACTTCGAGGCATAAGTGGATAAGTGATTTATTTAATAAAAGGAGTTGGAGTCCGACCCGAGCTATTTGAACTTGATGTCAGGTGCACTGGAGAGTGTCATGGTAGACTTGTGAAATGTTGTATGTATATGTATTGTATTCGGGGCTTTGAAATAGATTCAAACTCTATTTGAACTTGGAATTTAATTTGGTTTTGCCATGGGAGATGACCTCTGGCGTGACACGGGCACGGAGTCGGACACGGGACTCGGAGGTCGGTCAGACGTATATGTACGGTATATATGTCCTAATTTCGATAAATTTATTGCTGACTCCGAATTTGGCTATTAGATCAAGTTTAACTCGCCCCTCATGCATATGATAAGGAGTTCGAGTGAGAAAGGGAGAGTAGAGTGAGAACGAGAACGAAGTAAGGTTGAAGCGTGAACGTGGGTGGGCATGGGCATTAAGAAGCTTGTCAGTATTCCGACGTAAGCAACTGGGGTGCCATGGGAGAAAGAGTGAGTTCCGGATCACTGCATGTGTCGATCTCTTTTTTATCCATTTACATTTGAATTTGCATTCCTTCGTCGGAGCAGTGTATTTGAACGACATGTACACATGTGTATCATTTTCAAGCTGCCAATGTCAAACAGACTTTTTCTGTCCCCCCTCCTCTTCCTTCTTACTACATGATACTCGATTCGCTGGGCGCTTAATCAAGCATGCCAACTCGTTGCGTGGGGCCACATTAAATCATCTTATCTGATACCCCAAAGAGGGTATTTTCACGTGGCATGTACGTACACAGAGTAAACGTGCGCTGAAAATCCATGCGTGGGTGCAGAGGCTGCAGGACAGTGCAGTCGCGGTAAAGCGCACGAGGCAGAGTAGAGTAGATAAGGACGAACATTGTATTGACGGGCGCTTACTTTGTCCTTATGTTTATTTGACATTACTAAGCGCGGCATTACTAAGCTTAAGCTTCGTGTGAGTACATGTTTTACCCCGCCCCTCAGGTGAGAATTCTGTGGCGTCAAGCCGTGGTCGTACTATGATAATGTAATACAGCGGCTTTCACGTATCTCAGGGTCGAGTAATTCAACTTTCGTTCGTGGTCGGTGCAAGGCAAGGTCGGTTAAGCTTCAAAGTGGTATGTACTAATTGAACTTGAGAACCGGTAGTGGAACTCCAAAAAGTGTTCTTCAAATTACAAGTGGATCCGTATAACCAAGTCGAGTTTGCGGAGCATACTCAGGGACGGGTGGGGTCCGATCCACATTAATTCGCCCCCCGACCAGTGACGCGATCCGCTTCGAGACGCCGTTAACGCTGACAACTTAGAGTTGGAGACTATATAGATAAGTATGTAACATGTAACACGTCGTTCCCTACTGGCCCTGAGGTCTGACCGGCGGCCTAGTCTAAACAGTGCGTCGTGAATGGCTTTTCAAATTCCATGCACACACACACACACACATGCCCTGTAGGCTCCGGAATCATATAGGCTACAGTGCACACAGTAATAATAATAATAGTAGTGTAGTAGTAGCAGTAGTAGTATACAGCAGCAGTAGTAGGCTTTTAGTTCCGGGATGAAAATATGTCCTAAAGAAGGTCCGAGAGCGATGTGCGATAATGATGATGGTGGTGGTGGTGATTATCTTGAACACATAGCTTCATGTAACTTTACTTGCTTGGTTTCAAGTGGACAGTGGACATCAAGTGAATGCGCATTGTGTATTGCGTCAATCGAACATGGAACGTCGTGATCAATCGGGTGTACGGCGCGGCGGTGGCATGTAGTCACCTACGCGCGCGTGCGCGGCGCTCAGGCTCAGCTCGCGGTGAGTCTTGGCTAGGCAAGCAGAGTAGAGCAGGGGGTTACAATGATACTACTACTAATTCTGACGTAAGTAATACATATGTAGGTTGCACTGGGTGTGTGATTGGTTATCTTGTATGTAGTAGTTATAATACGTTAGGTACGTACGTACCGCCGCAGTGCTTGTGCGTGCGCCGTGACATTTACATACATACGCCCGCGGCACTGCGGGATAGACGGCGACGCTGGCACAGTCTGCTGGGCAGTCTGGCGATCATACTATTACTAAGTATAGGTATATTGTAATTATAACGGTAAATAGGAAAAGCATGCTAGATAAAGTAGGTAAATATTGATGTTATTATAATTGTATGTAAATACGTAGTAGTGGACACTTGGAAGCGATATGATATGTAGGAGTCCAGCCACCTCCTGCTAGTGAATCCTGATGGTATCAGATCATCTGGATCGATGCCCTGAAGATATTACTTACAGCAGCTGCGGCACGAGGGGCCAGTGCGTTGTATGTCATGATATGATATGATAATATGACTACTATCATATATCGAGTTCTTTCTGCGTGTACATGCTCCTGGACCTGAAGCCTGGTCAAGGTCACTGAGGTCACGTCGAGAGAACGAAAAGGGAACATTGAATGCGATACAAGGTACAATAGAATACGAGGGTCTTCCAACTTCCTAATCCGAGTACTTCCGGTCCATGCTTCCGTGTGTATGTATGTACATAGGTAGGGTTCCAAGCCAGGTACATACAAAGTAGTACACTCTGGCTTAGGCGCTGCGGGGGTGGGTGACATTTTCATTACCTACATCAGGACATAGGATGCGCTATTGCCGACGATGAGTCAAGGCGGTGCCGCCGTCGCCGTCGGTATTTTTGTATACTATTACTACGGGGTACGTATACTTAGTGTCAACGCTGAGGGGTCGGGGCCCGGGGGTTTCTGGAGAGTATACGTACGCGTAACGCCGCATGGGGTGCTTCAAGTGGATTTATTGGAGTCATGTATTATGGAAGATTTAGTGCACGTAAACAGTACAGTACGTACGTACGCTCTGCGAGAGTGACTGTGTACGCTCGACGAGGAGGGGTATGTCTGTACTCATAAATACACATATTGGTCCAAGTTTCGGCGCTCACATACGGCAGTAGGGGCCCCGTGATGGTAAAGTCAGAGCCAGTGACATGGATCAGCGCTTGTAGATGTGCCGCGTTTGGGCCGAATTTAAGGACCATGGGCATACCTCAGGGGAGCGTTGGGAGACACACGGCGACTTTGTATATATACTCCTGTCAGAGAGATAAGGTGTATTTCTATGTATGGGATAAACGCACCCGTGCATTATGGAATAGACATCGACGTGAGCATATGATAATAGATTGAAATATACTTTGAGCTTGTTTTGTGGGTTCTGACATTTGGACAGAGAGATAGTGTTGCTCATCCTCCCTTCGACATGATGTGTCTTATCGGTCTAATTGCGGGGTAAGAGTACAGGGGAACAGCTGATAATCGTTGATTTAATTTTATAGCTTTTTAGTCTCTATCACCAAGCCCATTTTTCTCCACTGATTGGCCCGCAATGACGGTTGATATTGAAAATGGTTAACGCGATAACCGATAGAATAACCCCACTGGGCAATAAGTTGAATACATACATACGGGTCTGCAAGTTTCACGGAGATCTGAGAGTCTGAGTCTGTTTTGTGTGTTGGCAAGTACGGTTGGACGGAGACGAAACAATCTCGGGGGTTCCTTGATCAGGGTTCTTGTAAAATATGTATGTATGTATGATAGACCTGCGATAATCAGTGCTAGTGCTATCTTATTTGAATAACACATATTGCGCGTAATGATATCACCCATCGCGCGAGGACTCGGATGCGCGGGGTCGAGCGCGCAAGCAAAATAAAATTTCTGGGTGAACACTGAACAGGGCGAACACATGCTAATCCTCTTGGCGGATAGCGTGGCGCACTCGGATGATGATACCGTTGTACCGACGCGTCTGTGAAAGGAACGCGACGCGATTTTGCTCTCTTTTTCTTTGTTCTTTTCTTTTCTTTTTTCTTTTATTTGTGGTATTCTGCGCAGTATACTAGTGATGATCTCCTATAATTATGTCTTTGATATGGAAATTTCACGGGCGGAACTGGCGTGACAGGAGTAACGAGATCCCGCTCGGACCGATCGGAGCTTGACTGGATCTGTGACGTGTGTGACAATTGAGCAGACTGTAGGATTCTCTCCGGTTTACATATCTGCTCGTCTCTCTTTTTTCTTTCTCCCCCTCGCTCAATGGCAAACTATCTCCCCGTCCTTCTTGTTTCCGTCTCCACTAATGCTGTCCCCGACGACTCCTCACTTACAACGCTCCCTCGCGGCCAGGTAGACTATCTTTCTCATCAGTGGGAAGAAGAGGATGTCTGGCGCTCCTGGAGGAACATGACGAAACAAAAGAACGAAATCACAAATGGTGTCCGACTCGAGAATGCGTCCTGGAGAACCTGGTGGAAGCAGCGCAACAAGCTCAAGACTATTTCTCCGGAAACTCTCAACTGGTCTGTATTTCTCTATAGCTCCAAATCACCTACTGTTTTAAGAAGTTTTATCCTATTTTAACCAGGCTCAAGGACTCTGACGTTACTTGGCTCTATGGGCCTCTCCATACCGCTGTGGAGTGGACTCCAGTTCCAAAACCAAAGCCAGTGCCAGACAGCGTCGAGGCTGCTACTCCAGCATCTGCTCTCGACCGTCTCGACCTTGTATCAACTTCCACAAAACCACGCCCCCCCGCCCCGTCTAAACCAATCCTTAAACATCGTAGTATCAGCGAGTTTCTCACCTCTGATTTTCCTCCAACTTCTCCGCTATTCAGTCCCGTAGAATCTGAGGACGAGCAGGACCAAGTCACCACCACCAACACTTCTGCCAACGCTGCAGACAGCACACGGCTCTCCTTCTCTTCCTCAAAATCATGGGGAAAACGTCCTTCGTTGAGCCATACAAAGAGCGATACTCATGTTATGCGCTGGGGCTCAGGTCGGGCATTCAGGAAAGATTCCCCGCCCCGCATCAACCCCCCGGGCCTCGACGCACAAATCAACAGCTACTTCCCCCCGACAGAATCCACTCCATCATCATTATCTCAACCGCTGTCGGCAGCTGGTTCCATCCGCGCATCACTTTCCCAAGACTCGAGTTCAAGCGGCAATGGAGGCGTGACGAGTGGGGGCGATTCGCGCGGACACCACTCGCACGCACACGGCCAGAAGAAAAAACACATCAGCTTCAACACCTTTGTCGAGCAGTGCATTGCAATCGAGAAACCCAAGAAAAACGCTTCTGGATTCTTCGGTGCAAGCGCCAGCGAAGAAGCTGGGTGGGTAGATGGAAGAGTGTCTTATGTGGAGGATGATGGGTACGTCTAGTCCTCTTATCCGATTGATGTAATTCTAATCTTAAACCATGATTTAGCTATGAGGAAGATGAGGAAGATTCTGAAGAAGACGCGTTAGCTGGTCCCGGTGAATCCCAGTGGCGGACTGGCGCTCGTGGCGTGAAGAGCGATTCAGATTCCCCTATCGAAGAAGAAGACGAGGAAGACGACGACGACGGTATCATTCAAATACGTTCATCGTCAGCTAATTCGAACACTCGTTATCCACCTCAACCGAAAAATACACCTAGAAAACCTCCTCGATCCCAGTCCAAAGTTTCTACCGCTTCCTCCTCCTCCTCGACTTCCACTTCCACTACGAATTCGTACAGCAGCGGCACGCGCAGCAGTAGCACGCGTGGGACCAGCACCTCCTCGCCGACAGGTTCATTATCACCTTCGCGGCGGACCCCTTCCAATGGGGATCTTCGCCGAAAGCCATCCTCGTCCAGTTCTAGCGGCCGTGCCCCAAGTTTTGGCTCAAACTCGACGTACAGACCGTCAATATACAGGCGTGGTGCTCCACCCCTCATCCGCACGACATCCGAACACTCGACGCATGTTACGATCGCACCGATCGCACCCACGCTTTTGAAGACAGGCGTCACAGGTGTATGGTCCGAAGGGTTAGGCGATGATGGCGGTGCAAGTGATGACGGGTTTGTCGGGCTGGCAGCTAGTGGAGCATGGGCATCGTGGTCGGAGAAGGAGAAGCGCGCTGGAAGGAACGGCGGAAGCGAGTATGGAACAGGTTCAGGGGCATATGGGTTTGGGACGGGGCGTGGTGGCGGCAGGTCGTTTAATGTCCTCCCGGGTGACTCGAACGAGGATAGGCCAGACTCGTCGGATGGCACGCCTGTGGAGCTCGTGTATGTTCCTCCGTTTGGGAGCAACTATTCTACAGGCCTCGGTCTTGGTGAGAATTACGATGATGAGTATGATGGGTTTGGAGCACTCGAGGGGACTACAGAAGAAGAGGAGGAGGATGTGCAGCTGGAGGATGCTTCAAAGGCAGTATACCATCACCCGCCGTTGAGTGGCAATACCGGAAGTGTTGGCTATGTCGGATTTTCGGGATTGTCATCTGCTCAACCTATACCCATTGCTTCGCAGGCATATGAGAACGGCGCACCTTCACTCATCAATAATAGTGCGGCACCTTCATATCGAGGAGCGAGGCAGATACCAACTGTACAGCGAGAAGACGTGGATGAAGAAGACGCGTATGATTTCTTCGCAGGCGCGGATTTGGGGGAGGATTATTATTATGCGAGGAGAGGGGGCAGAGGGTATGAGAGGGAGAAGGAAAAGAGCTCTGTCATTTCACCTCCTCCGTTCGTTGGTAATCCCAACAGTAATCCCAGCATCAGTTTGAATGATCGTGATCGGTTTGGAGTCGTACCAGAAGCGGATAGCAGCAACAGCAGCAGAGAACGAAGACATTCACGCAGTGTGGGCAGGACGACAACTTCGATGACGGGCACTGCTCTTCCGCCTGCTGGTGAGGAGAGACAGTCGAGGAGTAGGAGCAGAAGCCAGAGTCGGACACCATCACCTGCTTTCATCGTTTCGCCGACGATCAGCAGCCCTGGTGTTCCTACGACCACGATGACGGGCAAGAAGAGGAGCTCGTCTACATCGTCCCCTGTCGTTCCTGGTTCGTGGATAACAGCAACTGCACCCTTGGCAGCAGGAGCAGCAGCAGTATCGTCATTGTCAGCGTCATCGCATCTTCAGCACCAAACATCGTCGGATCGACTTTCGCCTCCTTCACGTGGTCGTCAGCCCCAGCCATCGATACAGACCCAGATGAATGGTCAGTCCCAATCCCAGTCGCGCGGCCGGTCGAGCACGCGCACGTCGTCGACTTCGTCTTCGTGGGATCGGAATGGTGGTGGTTCGTTGGGAAGCAGCCCGATTGGGAGCCTGAGCCCTGACAGTGGGATGCGATCATCAAGTGCAAGTGGCTTGGGTGCTGTGCTAAGTGGTTCTGCTGCGGTGCTTGCTGGTGGTGGACGCGTGGATAGGGAGTTGAGGGAGAAGGAGAGGGAAAGGGAACAGCAGGAGAGAGGCAGAGAGAGGCGAGGAAGGGATAGGACGAGTGGGAAGATGTTGAGTGCTAGTGAGACAGAGAGTTTGGGGAAGGACGATTCATCTGCGACTAGTGTCAAGTCGGAGGCGTATGAGGCTTCTTCTGTGTCTCATTCGACTTCGAACAGTAATGTTACAGAGTCGAAGAGTACGACCAGCCTGGAGGCTAGCTTTTATAGCACGGCGTCCTCGAGTTCGTCGGGGAATAATAGTAACAACAGCACTATTGTTGGTGGTGCGCCGACTATTGTTCCTGCTGGAGTCGTCGAGGACCAGATGGATATGGAGATGCAGTATCTGCGTCATGCGGAGGAGGAACAACGCCGTCGTGTGCATCCTACCCCATCGAATTCGCCTGTCACTGCGATTAGGAACATGTTGCCTTCAGGTGCAGGCGAGTCGTCGGCGTCGGCGTCGAGCACGCCCAACGGCAAAGGGTCGAGTAGTGGAAGTGGTGGTACCACACCGACAGGCGTTAGCACGTATTCGTCGCCCTTGTCTGATGCTACGACTGCTCCTACTTCTGTAGGCTCCAATAAGCCTAAATCACGAACACCCTCGCCTGCTCATATGCAACACACTCGTGTGCTATCTGGTGGGATCTCTGCATCGCAGCCGTCTCCATCCAAACTTCGCCCACCTCCGCTGATACCCTCCCCGCCTCTTCCCGTGCAGCCCAGGACATCATTCACTGCCGTGTCTTCGCCCATGAGTCCTACGACCCCGACAAGTACGCCTCCTGCGGCAGTGGTTAGTCAATCAGCTGTCGTCCCTTCTCCCCCAGCTGTAGGGGAACCGACGATAGTAGCCAAGGCTGTTGGTGTCGTTTCTAGTGCTGGAGCGTTCTTTGGTCTTTGGGGAGGTGCTGGGGGGATGTGAGCAATAGCGAGTTCGGTTATATCCGTCTTTTTCTCTCTCTCTCTCTCAATTTATCACCCCCGCAATTTGAAACGGAATCAATACACCACGCGCCCCCCTTCCTGTTGTATCATCAACTATGTCGCTTTTTTTGACCATCTGCATCTTCTTTCACTCCTTGTCTGGCACCCCTTTCTTTAGTCTCCGGCAGTGGTTTAATTTAGGCCATCTTTTTTCCGCCGGAGGCAGGCATATTGTGCTGTGTTGCCGTTGCGGAAGGAAAACCTATCATCGGCGTGGATATTTTTCTCTCTCCCTCTATTCTCGTGGATCTTCTCTCATCCGACCATTGGCTCCTCCACATTCATCGCCATTACCTCCGAGTTCACGCCATTTGTTCTCATTTTCCCTATAAATATCCTTTCACGCACGCAAGGCATACCTCATTCCATTATCTGATACCAACCACATCATCCATTTTCACCGCTGGCGCAGTGAGATGAGCAGTATATAGCAATATATTCTTTCTTACCTTTCACTTCCTTTCCTTTCACTTTCCTTTCCTTTTTTTATCCCTTCCGTTCACTACCACCACCACCATGTAGTTTTTTCGTAATTTTATTAACGAACTAGCAGCATTCCTTATTTACTTACCATACCTTACCCTTAGGCCTTACATCCGTCATCGTTGAAAAGAAATAATTCTTGTAATGTCTTGCATAGCTCTTGGTTTTCTCTTTTTCTTTCTACTTCTGTTTTGGTTATGTTGTTTTTGTTTTTTGTCCGCACGGCACCACACGACACGATTCCATCGTATGTATCATTAGCACAGCTACGTATATATACTAAACTTGTATTTCTCATGGACTTGCATTATATATTCTGCATTTTTTTGGCGTTATATTTGTTTTGGGAGGGTATGCATTGTCGGCTCAGGATGTGCGGAATTTTTCTCTAGATAGTAAATTTGGATATGAGTATGCAAAAATAAGGAAACTTTGGTGGGAGCGCGGAAGGAGACTGATAGCGAAGGAATGGAAGGAAACTTAGAGCAGGTAAGGTTCCTTTGAATACCTAAACTTCCATATGAGAGAATACTCGTGTAAGTGTGTACTATCCTGGGTAGTCGTATTTCTGTGAATATCTTCTCTATTTCTATTTAAGTCGTCCCTAAATAAATGCATTTTATTCAGGTGTTGGAGTGGACCTATAAATTGCCCTGCTGGCGGCCTTTGACTTTTTTTCTTCTCTCTTTGCTTCCCGGTACACCGTGCATGCATGGATAGATTCCGATTCGTTCGTATAGTCCTTTTAATGTTCTTTGCTTCTCAGACCGGTTGGAAGTGGAGTCGGCAAGATGGTGATGGCCAAGTATATTTATGTGATGAGTAAAAATTGCCTTTGTATCCAAAATAGTCGACAGTTTTTTCTAGGTGCTGACATGAACAGGTAAACTAGAAGTACTTCAATGGAAGTCGGACGCCCTCATCCGTCTGAAGTACCGCGGTTTTTTCTTGAACCTATTGGATTTATTTTGGTCTCAAGCAGCGTTTTGTCAGTTTGGCAGTCATCGTCAGCAACGCTGGCATTGCCAATGGCTCAAGTTGCGACCGTCGCGTGGATGTCGCGTGACGTCATTTTTTCATTTAAACCAAGTTGGCATTCCGCCTTTCCAAATCAGGCTCGATCCCGCCCCCGCCTCTTCGCACTGGGCCGGAGTCAGCTCAAAAACTGTAGGTTTGTCTCTGAAACGAGCCATTTTATGAGCTGGCTCACCCGCCCTGACGGATCTCCCCCCCCCCCGCCCGTAGTATGATCCACGAACCGGCTATCGAGCGAACCGAACTGCGTCGAAGCTCAGTGGAACTCCATAATTTCTCTTTGAATCCTCTTCATCTTCCATGCGTTTCGGCGATCTATCGATCAATCCGAATGTCTACCCTGATACAAGTAGTCTTTGATAAATTTCAGGGCAAAAAATAATTTTCATAAATTTCTTCTGACAGTATTTTCATTTCATAATTGTGTATAGTATCAGCACATATTCGTAGTATATTAGATCAATCTCCTTTCCAAATCGACTGAGCCGGTTCTTTTTCTAACGACGAACGCACGAACGTCCCAGACTTCGTGAGCTCCTTCCTCCGCTTGGCCCTGCTCATATACGGTCCATCATCCTCATTCCGAACATAATATGCCCAATCCGCGGTCATATCCACCTCTGTCTGTGAGAATCCGTTCCCTAGGTACGAGAACCTGTTCCCGTTGTACTTGACTTCCCAATCGTCGTATCGCGGCTGGTCAAGCGCCTCGATATAATGCAATGTGCTGCCCGGCCAAATAGCGGTGATACGTCCAGAGACGCTGTTCTTCTTGTACCACGAGCTGCACTCCTCTTGCCATATCGTGCTTTTCATAAAGTTGTCGGTGTGCTCGATAAAGTCGTTGACTGCTTCTTGTTTGGGAGTGAAGCTGTGGATGTTTTCGGTCTGCCACCTGTCGATGAATTTGAGAATGTAGTCTGCTGCACTTTCTAAATATTGTTGAAATAAGAGATGAGAAACTTATTCATGTAATGCGCAAGTAAATTGCTCACCGATAAAGCTGAGAACGGGGCCGTTGCCGACAGGACTGTTCGGTCCAATGAACACGAAATAGTTCGGGAACTCAGCAGCAGCCAACCCGAGATACGAGTCTGACTCCTGCGCCCACGCATCCGACAGACTGACGCCATTCCTGCCAATAATCGGGAAGCGTGGTCTGTACGAATTATCAAACCCCGTCGCACAAATCAGCACATCGACAGGATACTCCTTCCCATCGCCGCCAATACACCCCTTTTCCGTAACCTCTTTTATCTGTCCATAAACGACCTCCACCTTGTCCAAGCTGAGCGTCTCGAGGTAGTTGATCCCCGGTGTGAGTCGACGACAGCCTACACCCCAGTTGGGTATGAGAATCTTCTCGAGCTGTTCATTGTTCAGCGCAGCTTTCATCATCTTCGTCATGTTATCCCGCGTAGTTTTTTGTGCTTCCGAACCCGTTATGAAGATAGGGAAGAACGTGCCATTGAGGGTGCCCTCTGTCTCCTTGCGGAATGTGAGGAGTGCTTCAGGGTCGGTTTCGAATGTGTGGCGTTCCTCAGGCGTGTACACGTGCTGCGCTAGTCCTTGGACTGGAGAGACCCAGGTTGAAGAGCGGATAAAGGTGGTTATTTTGTTCACTATTGGATGAATTGCTGGGAGAACCTGAATTGCCGATGAGCTACGCAGCAAAATATGGTCAGATAGGACGAACGATTGAACGACATTGGATATCATCTTACCCATTTCCAATTAAGCCAACGTGTTTGTCTTTTAGGTCGACCGAAGCATCCCATGCCGCCGTATGTAACAATTGGCCCTTATAGGAGTCGAAACTAGGAATATCCGGCCACTTCCAAGCATTGAGCACACCAGAGGCATTGATGAGAATGTCGCACTCGTCATGTATAGTCCTTTTTCCTTTAACATCGAGAACATCAACAGCCCATTTACCCTCTTTCTCATTCCAGATAGCTTTGGTGACTTTGTGGTTAAGCTTGCAGTACTTGAGAAGATCGTACTTGGTGGCGAAGCGCTCAAAGTACTGCCGAATCTCTGCTGAGCCAGCATAGGTAGATGACCAGCTCGGGTTGGGCTCGAAGCTCCATGTATATGTGTGTGCGGGGATGTCACAGGCACATCTGAGAATTAAAAAGCATTAGAACATTTGACGAGCTACATGAAAGTCAGGGAGGACCCATACCCTGGATATTTGTTCTCGTACCAAGTCCCGGAAATCTGGTTGTTCTTCTCGTACAGTGTAAGGCTGAAATTCTCGAATGATCTCTGGAGTTTGTATGCCAGAAGTAGACCAGAGGCACCGGCACCGATACAGATTATCTTCACATGTCGTTCAGAGTGAATTGGCTTTTGCAAGATAGATGGTTTTGCGTGGGACATGGTTGAATTGATAGAGTATTTGTTGGCCACTAGGTCCAATATATAGAAAGCCTTTGTGGCTATACATACCCTGTTTCGTTCTTTGTTGTATGTGGCCTATATGGTGATCCTAGGTGTGCATCATTCTATTCCAGAGGCCCGACAACACGATGGTGTATCAAAAACAAGGTCAAATGACCTTTATACTTGTATTTTCAGCTCTGCACCCACTAAACAGTACCGGCAGCATCATTCTTCATTTTTCTGGTTTCTTTCAAATTCGCATGGACGTACACTCGCAGTTGATCTCTGTCAATTCTCGTATTCGAACCCTTGAACGTTCTTGTAGATTGTCAGGCCGTATCACTTTCATGATATCCCGTGCCATACGGAGGTTTGATTTGTGAAAGAGGAATGAGAGAAGAGGAGAGAAAGCGGCTGAGATGTGATCACTTTTGATGGTTTCGGAACTTCTCGTGTGTAGGAGATAAGATTAGTTTAGTTTGCGGATCAAAACGTCGGCGACAAATGTCCAACTGGCGACTTGCGACTTGAACAATTGGCGACTTGACACTTGAGCTTGAGCGCTTGAAGTTTGATCACGATCAATGATCATGGCGTTGCAAGGAATGCATGAAGCAGCGAGAACGTCACTCCATTGCGTTGGACGTCGTGCTCGTCACTCGTCGAGCGCAAATTCCGCTGTCGTAGCGGATAACGACGAGCTCGTCGCGGTGACTCAAAGTTCACCATCAACAAATCCTTCCAGGATTCGACAATACATGAACATAATCATCGAGGCTACTTGCAACAGTCGCATCAATACGCCATGGACCTACATAAACTCAAACTTTACGTCCGTCTTCATGATTGGCACTATTTTGCAGCGCTCTGGGAAGCTACCAGTGCATGTCTATGACATGCCGAACTTCTGAGGCACCTCATGCGAAAACGATTACCTCTTTTAAAAGGGCGGATGATCCTACAATGGCTCACTGACTGCAAACACCATGCCCATGCTTGAAGGAAAACCAGTCGAGTACCTCCATCTTCTCAGCCGCGCAAATCCAGGCCTATTCACGAAGAAGGACATGTTAAAATCATATGCATCGGAGGGGGCAAATTTTATTGACGAACTAGTAGCATTCCTTATTTACTTACCATACCTTACCCTTAGGCCTCACATCCATCATCGTCGAAAAGAAATAATTCTTGTAATGTCATGCCTACCCTGATACGAGTAATATTCAAGGCAAATTATTTTCATAATTTTCTTCTGATGGTATTTTTATTTCATAATTGTGTATAGTATCAGCACTCATTCGTAGTATGTTAGATCATTCTCCTTTCCCAATCAACTGAGCCGAATCCTTCTCTGACGAACGCACGATCGTCCCAGATTTCGTGAGCTCCTTCCTCCGCTTGGCCCTGCTCATATATAGTCCGTCATCCTCATTCCGAACATAATATGCCCAATCCGCAGTCATATCCACCTCTGTCTGTGAGAATCCGTTCCCTAGGTACGAAAATCTGTTCCCGTTGTACTTGACTTCCCAATCGTCGTATCGCGGCTGGTCAAGCGCCTCGATATAGTGCAATGTGCTGCCCGGCCAAATAGCGGTGATACGTCCAGAGACGCTGTTCTTCTTGTACCACGAGCTACACTCCTCTTGCCATATCGTGCCTTTCATGAAGTTGTCGGTGTGCTCGATAAAGTCGTCGACTGCTTCTTGTTTGGGAGTGAAGCTGTGGATGTTTTCGGTCTGCCACCTGTCGATGAATTTGAGGATGTAATCTGCTGCACTTTCTAAATATTGTTGAAATAAGATACGAGAAACTTATTCATGTGATGCGCAAGTAAATTACTCACCGATAAAGCTGAGGACGGGGCCGTTGCCGACAGGACTGTTCGGTCCAATGAACACGAAATAGTTCGGGAACTCAGCAACAGCCAACCCGAGATACGAGTCTGACTCCTGCGCCCACGCATCCGACAGACTGACGCCATTCCTGCCAATAATCGGGAAGCGTGGTCTGTATGAATTATCAAACCCCGTCGCACAAATCAGCACATCGACAGGATACTCCTTCCCATCTCCACCAATACACCCCTTCTCTGTCACCTCTTTTATCTGTCCATAAACGACCTCCACCTTGTCCGAACTGAGCGTCTCGAGGTAGTTGATCCCCGGTGTGAGTCGACGACAGCCTACGCCCCAGTTGGGGATGAGAATCTTCTCGAGCTGTTCGTTGTTCAGCGCAGCTTTCATCATCTTCGTCATGTTATCCCGCGTCGTTTTTTGTGCTTCCGAACCCGTTATGAAGATAGGGAAGAACGTGCCGTTGAGGGTGCTTTCTGTCTCCTTGCGGAATTTGAGGAGTGCTTCTGGGTCGTTTTTGAATGTGTGGCGTTCCTCTGGCGTGTACACATGCTGCGCTAGTCCTTGGACTGGAGAGACCCAGGTTGAAGAGCGGATAAAGGTGGTTATTTTGTTCACTATTGGATGAATTGCTGGGAGAACCTGAATTGCCGATGAGCTACGCAGCAAAATATGGTCAGATAGGACGAACGATTGAACGACATTGGATATCATCTTACCCATTTCCAATTAAGCCAACGTGTTTGTCTTTTAGGTCGACCGAAGCATCCCATGCCGCCGTATGTAACAATTGGCCCTTATAGGAGTCGAAACTAGGAATATCCGGCCACTTCCAAGCATTGAGCACACCAGAGGCATTGATGAGAATGTCGCACTCGTCATGTATAGTCCTTTCTCCTTTAACATCGAGAATGTCAACAGCCCATTTACCCTCTTTCTCATTCCAAATAGCTCTAGTGACTTTGTAGTTAAGCTTGCAGTACTTGAGAAGATCGTACTTGCTCGCGAAGCGCTCAAAGTACTGCCGAATTTCTGCTGAGCCAGCATAGGTAGATGACCAGCTCGGGTTGGGCTCGAAGCTCCATGTATATGTGTGTGCGGGGACGTCACAAGCACATCTGAAAATGAGAAAGCATTAGAACGTTTGACGAGCATATGAAAGTCAGGGAAAACCCATACCCTGGATATTTGTTCTCGTACCAAGTCCCAGAAATCTGGTTGTTCTTCTCGTACAGTGTAAGGCTGAAATTCTCGAATGATCTCTGGAGCTTGTATGCCAGAAGTAGACCAGAGGCACCGGCACCGATACATATTATCTTCACATGTCGTTCAGAGTGAATTGGTTTTTGCAAGATAGATGGTTTTGCGTCGGTCATGGTTTAAGTTGATAGAGTACTTGTTGGCGACTAAGTCCAATATATAGGAAGCGTTTGTGGTTATACATGCCCTGCTTAGTGCCCTGCTTCGTGCTTTGTCATATACGAGGCATATATGGTGTTCAAGGAGCCGGCTCCGAAAATTGACAGAGATCAACTGCGGGTGTCCGTCCATGGGAATTTGAAGGAGACCAAAAAAATGAAAATTGGTGCTGCCGGTGGTGTGCGTAACCGTGCGGCAACAAGTTCACTCCGCTGTTTAGTGCGTGTAGGGCTGGAAATATAACCATAAAGGTCATTTGGCCTTGTTTTTAGTACATCGTCAATGGTGTCGTCGGGCCTCTAGAATGAAATAATCCACACCTCTCGTTCTTGTAGAGTTTCAGGCCATATGAGTCACTTTCATAGGTCCGTACTATGAGGGGTTTTGTTCTAGATTCCTGCGCTTATATGGCATGTTAAGAAGGAAGAATATCCGGTATGCTCAGTCAGCGTCCTTGGATTTGTAAAGGAGAAATGAGAAAACAAGAGAGAAAGCGGTTGAGGTGTGATCACTTTTGATGGTTCGGAACTATGTAAGAGATAAGATTAGATTGCGGATCAAAACGTCGGGGACAATGGGCCCCTTGCCCAACAGTCAACTGGCGACATTGTCGACTTGATCAATGATCATAGCATTGCAAGGAATGCATGAAGCAGCGAGAACCTTACTCCATCGCGTTGGACGTCGTGCTCGTCACTCGTCGAGCGCGAGTCGCGCTGTCTTAATCGATGACGACGAGCTCGTCGCGGTGACTCAAACAGCAAAGAATATACTGTTGACGTATAAATCTGCGCCACTGGACTCGATGGCACGTCTTACGATTTCCTATCGTCGGGGAAACGGTCCCAAAATCAGCGAAGCATGGGCGAACGAAGCTGAAGATAGTTCAGGCTGGCTACTCATAATTTCCCCAATTATCTCATAGGCCCAAATAGCCCAATTGGAAAGGGTTCTGTTCTTCTTGCTGTTGGCGAGTTTCATTTTGACCTTTAATAACGAAGTCGATGATATTCTGACGTGTATTTCTCCAGCGAAACCATCTTGGTTTGCGAAAGTAGAGCTGTATGCAGGTTCTCCATCAACAAATCCTTCCGGGATTCGACAATACATGAACATAATCATCGAGGCTACTTGCAACAGTCGCATCAATACGCCATGGACCTACATAAATTCAAACTTTACATTCATCTTCATGATTGGCACTATTTTTGCAGCGCTCTGGGAAGCTATCGGTGCACATCTATGACGTGCCGAACTTCTGAGGCAACTCATGCGAAAACGGTTACCTCTTATAAAAGGGCGGATGATCCTACGGTGGCTTACTCACTGCGAACACCATGCCTGAAGGAAAACCAGCCGAGCTCGCTTCATCTTCTCAGCCGCGCAAATCCAGGGCTATTCACGAAGAACGACATGTTAAAATCATATGCATCGGAGCAGGGGCATCTGGGCTGTTGTTGGCGTACAAACTTCAGCGTTCCTTCGAGAATTACGACCTTACCGTTTACGAAAAGAATCCGGCTATCTCTGGTACTTGGTACGAGAACAAATATCCGGGGTGTGTATCTAATCACTCAGACTCTACCAACGACTCTAATCTTAAGTATAGATGCGCCTGTGATGTACCTGCACACATGTACACTTACAGTTTTGAGCCAAATCCAAGCTGGTCCTCTGTGTACGCTGGTTCGAACGAGATCCACGAATATTTCACCCGTTTTTCGGATAAATATGGTCTAGGGAAGTATTGCAAACTTAGGCATCAAGTGACAAAGGCGGTGTGGGACGACAAGAGTGGTACTTGGACCGTCTACGTTGACAACCTTGAAGAACAGAAGAAGATTATAGACAAATGCCACATCCTGGTCAATGCGTCGGGTGCTCTTAATGCGTGGAAGTGGCCTGATATCCCAGGGTTAAAAACTTTCAAAGGGAAACTCCTCCATACTGCTGCTTGGGACACTACCGTAAACTTGAAAGATAAGCACGTTGGTCTGATAGGAAATGGGCAAGTCCCTTTTAACACCTTATATGCGTGCGTCAAAGTTTCGTTAACAACCTATCAGATCGTCTGGCATTCAGGTCTTGCCTGCCATCGCCCCCTCTGCTAAAAAGGTTATCACCTTCATACGCTCAGCAACGTGGGTTTCCCCGGTGCTTGGGTTCCAACATCGCCTCTTTTCCGAAGACGAGCGCCGAAGATTTGAGAAGGACCCTAATGCCCATCTAGAATACCGCAAGATGCTAGAAACCAGGATGAACATCAGATTTCCTATGTTCATTCGAGATACCCCCGAACAGGCAGGCATGCGTGACGTCATGACGAAGATAATGAAAGCTTCTCTCCAAAACGAGTCTCTAGAGAAACTCGTCATTCCAAAGTTCCCAGTTGGTTGTCGGAGGTTCACACCTGGCATAAACTACCTAGAGACTTTGGGCTCTGAAAAGGTCCAGGTCGTTTATGGGCAGGTCCAGAAATTTACTGAAAAGGGATGTATCGGCGGAGACGGGAAGGAGTATGCTGTTGACGTATTAATCTGCGCCACTGGATTCGATACGTCGTACAAACCTCAATTCCCTATCATTGGTCAAGGCGGCATTAAACTCAGTGAAGCATGGGCGAATGAAGCTGAATCGTACCTTGGTCTCGCCGCTTACAACTTTCCCAATTATTTCATGTTTATTGGACCGAACAGTCCCATTGGAAATGGCCCAGCGCTCATCGGAGTCGGTAAGTGTACAGCACGTTTTCTCCTTTTCTTCTATCGTCCTCATAGTAAATCAGAGGCTCAAGGCGACTACATGCTCAAGATGATAGATCGTTGGCAAACGGAGGATATCCATAGCTTCTTTCCGAAAAAAGAAGCCGTGGATGACTTCATCAAATACACGGACAACTTCATGAAGAGTACAGTCTGGCAACAAGACTGTAGCTCGTGGTACAAGAAAAACAGCGTCACCGGCCGGGTAACTGCAGTTTGGCCTGGAAGTACCATGCACTACCTCGAAGCGCTGGACCAGCCTCGATACGATGATTGGCATATCAGGTATAACGGGAATCGGTTTTCGTTTCTCGGCAATGGATTTTCGCAGACAGAGGTGGACCTTACAGCTGATGCGGCGTACTACCTATGCAACAAAGATGATGGACCATATCTGAGTCGCGGAAAACGAAGAAGATTTCTCACGAAATCAGGTTCTATTTCGGCGAAGGAAAAACGTTTCGTGTATCCCAACCCTTTATTGCTGAAATCTCGTCTTTGATTCATCCGGGAGCCTTTCCCTGCTGCACGTCTCTTACGCGAGCTGGGATAAACTGAAGCGTATAGTCGATTTTTTGTTTTATTTCAGTGTATAGTACGTATCATTGTAGCTGAATGATTTCCACTTCACCGATGGTTCCACCCCCATGATATAGATAGCTTTCTATGCGTTGATTGATCTACAAGTCGACTTTTTCCATTCCCTTCGAGTCGTTTCTTTTATACCGGGCCAGGGCATTCCCCATGTCATTGACACAGTAGTCTTTTTATCTCGTCATGGTGCATCGTATGAGATCGTTTACGGATGACAACGGTATGCTTGGCCGCTGTCAATGTATATTGGCTGCAGGATGCTGAGCATACTGGGGTACAAAATGGTATGTCGGGCGACCTTTTACTCCGAGCAAGACGACTTATTAACGAGGAAATCATCAGAATCGGATGGACGTATTGCCACTTATGACAGTCAATTTTCACAGTGTTTTTCTTCCGGATCCCGGCCCATCGTTGCTCGCTGATGACCTTTATCTCTATCTTTATTCCATCGTTGTTGGGCAACAAAGATGCTAACCAGTTTTAGCAACTAGTTCCAGGTGTGAGAATCGAAAGGTTCTCACAAAGGTAGGATCAAGGTAGGATTCTCTCAAGTACCTATAGCGATGGTGGACGGGACATCGTCGGTGACAGATCCTCGAACGACCTCTACGGAAGTTCAAGCTACAATCTCAAGCCCCATCTTAAATAAGCCGATACACGGAGAAAGACGCGTTAGGATCATATGTATCGGCGCAGGCGCATCAGGTTTACTATTGGCCTACAAGCTCCAGCGATCTTTTGACAACTTCGAGCTTTCAATTTACGAGAAGAACGATTCTGTTTCTGGGACTTGGTATGAAAACAAATACCCAGGGTACGCGTCGCGATCATTCAGAAGTCCATTCTGTTGTCCGGAACTACATTATATTGATATTATCTTACAACAGATGCGCCTGCGATATCCCTGCGCACACCTATACATGGAGCTTCGACCCGAACCCGAGCTGGTCTTCTGTGTATGCTGGCTCTGATGAGATCCACCGGTATTTCAAGCGTTTCTCAGATAAACATGGTCTTGAAAAATACTACAAGCTCCGGCATGAAGTAACAGAAGCTGTGTGGCAGAACGAGAGCGGCACATGGGTTGTCCGCATCACCGATCTTGATATAGACACGAAGATCGTGCAGGAATGCGATATCCTGGTCAACGCCTCTGGTGTTCTGAATGCGTGGAAGTGGCCTGATATTCCAGGCTTGGATACTTACAAGGGAAAACTTCTGCATACTGCTGCTTGGGACACCACAGTAGATTTGAAAGACAAACATGTTGGCTTGATAGGAAATGGGTAGGTTTAACTACGAGCTGGTTTTTCCCGCTGATGTTCTTTTTCGACCAGTTCTTCCGGTATTCAAGTTCTTCCTGCCATATCTTCGGCTGCCAGTAAAATTACTACCTTCATACGGTCACCGACATGGGTTTCCCCAGTGTTGGGATTTGAACATCGCGTATTTTCTGAAGAAGAACGTCGAACCTTTCAGAACGACCCTCATGCTCATCTGCAATACCGCAAAATTTTGGAAACCAAGATGAACTCCAGGTTTCCGACATTCGTCAACAATACACCCCCTCAGGAGGCGATGCGTGAAGCTATGACGAAGATGATGAAGGAATCTCTTCGCGACGAGTCCTTGGAAAAACTCGTAATTCCAGATTTCCCAGTTGGCTGTCGTAGGTTCACACCTGGAATAGGCTACCTCGAAACCCTCAGAAGCGAAAAGGTCCAGGTGGTTTATGGCCAGGTTCAGCAAATTACGGAAAAGGGATGCATCGGTGAAGATGGAAAGGAGTACGCTGTTGACATATTAATCTGCGCCACTGGATTTGATACGTCTTACAAACCTCGATTTCCTATTGTCGGACAAAACGGCCTCAAACTCAGCGATGCATGGGCAAACGAGGCTGAGGGCTACCTTGGACTGGCTACTCACGGTTCCCCCAATTATTTCATGTTCATAGGCCCAAATAGCCCGATTGGAAACGGCCCAGTTCTTGTTGCTGTTGGTGAGTTTCATTTGACAAATACTAATTTCTTGTATCGACCCACCTAACTATCGTAAACTCAGAGGCACAAGCAGACTATATGCTCAAGATGATCGATCGCTGGCAAACGGAGAACATCCACAGCTTCTCTCCCAAAAAAGAAGCTGTTGACGACTTTGTCCAACATACGAACGAATACATGAAAGGTACAGTATGGCATCAAGAATGTCGTTCTTGGTACAAGAAAAACAGCATTACAGGCCGAGTAACAGCGCTCTGGCCGGGCAGCACCATGCATTACCTTGAGGCGTTAGACCAACCGCGATACGACGACTGGCATATCAGATATAAAGGGAACCGGTTTGGGTTTCTCGGGAATGGGTTCTCCCAGACAGAAGTTGATTTTACGGCCGATTGGGCGTACTACATATGTAACAAAGACGAAAGTTTATATCTCAGCCGTGGCAAACGAAGGAAACTCCTCTCTCGTTCGGGATCCGTTCACCGCTCTGAGGATGGAAGCCAATATGTTTATCATAATCCTATAAACACGGCAATTGAGTCATCGAACACAGTCAATGCCCCGATATCTTTGACATAATTCCCCACCCTCCATATGTTCGTTCTTCAGGTAGATGATTTATGTAAACATCTTTGTTCCTGTACACCAATGGGGTTTCTATGTGAATGCAGGATTATAAATGCTAGCGACAGAAATCTTATCCGAAATGTTCGAAGTTCGTACTGGGAGAGATCTAGGAAGTGATACCCGAATTTTAGGCAGTTGAATATGATGCGAAAGGATTTTTTTAAAATGATAACGATAAAGAAAGAATGTAGATAGCTTCATTTTGTCATAACATAATCTGGTCGTAATAAAGTCGATACCATAATACATACATAGTTCAATCTCGATAAATGTCTTCAGTTTAGGGAAGGGTTTCAATCTATCCAAGTAGTTTGACGCCATTTTCTGGCGCGACAGGCCGAACCGCCTGCCCAGTCTGGTTGATGGCCCTAAGGCGTTTGGCTCTTGAAAGATACACACTATCATCTTGGTTACGGATGTAGTAGGCCCAGTCGGATGTTGGGTCTGTCTCCGTCTGCGAATATCCGTTGCCTAGGTACGCGAAACGATTACCAGCAAACTTGAAGTCCCAGTCTTCGTAGTGAGGTTCGGCAATGGCCTCCAGGTAATGCAAGGTGCTTCCGGTCCAAACGACGGTGACTTTGCTGTCGGCAGTGTTATTCTTGTACCACGAACGGCAATTTTGGTTCCAAACAGTCTTCTTCATGAACGTGTCTCTATGTTCGACGTATTCCTTGAGTGCATCCAGGCTGGGTTGAACGTAGTGGATGTTTTCCGTTTGCCAGCGATCAGCGAGTTTTAAGATGTAATCTACCTGGGCCTCTATAAGATAAGAAAAATATAATTCAATCATGTCAGAATCAGGAATCAAGCACACTATTGAGAATGTCGTGCGAACCTAAAGCTGCTAAAACAGGGCCATTCGCGACAGGGCTGTTCGGTCCACCGATAATGAAGTAGTTCGGGAAGCCATGCGTAGCGATTCCAAAATATGATTGAGCTTCGTCCTTCCATTCTTCTCTCAAATCCTTTCCGTTCAACCCAATGATAGGGAACCGGGGGACGTAGGACGTATCGAAGCCAGTGGCGCATATCAAGACGTCGACTGGGCGCTCCAAACCATCTGCCCCAATGACCCCACGTTCGGTAATCTTCTTGATATCACCAAAGACGACGTCGACTTTGTCGGATCCCAAGGTCTCAAGGTAGCCGATTCCAGGCGTGATTCTGCGGCAGCCAACTCCCCAGGTGGGAATGACGAGGTCCTCCAGTTTCTCGTTCCTAAGTTTGTCCTTCATCATCTGGGTCATCCCAGCGGCTGTCATCTTTTGCATGTCTGAATCGGCTATGAATAGTGGCCATAGGGCGCTGAATCCAGCTTCGAGAGCCTTTCTGTATTGTAGAAGTGCCTCGGGATCGGTGGCAAATGTTTTACGTTCTTCTTCCGAATAAATGTGTTGGTCTTGTGGTTGGACCGGTGAGACCCAAGTGGGAGAACGAATGAATGTGGTCACTTTGCTAACTATAGGAGCGATGGCGGGGAGAACTTGGATCCCTGATGATCTTTTCGGGAACGTATGAGCGAGATTATCCAAAACATAACACAGTTGTCGAAATGACATACCCGTTTCCAATGAGACCGACGTGCTTCCCACTCAAATCGACGGACTGATCCCAAGTAGCGGTATGAAGAAGTGTACCTTTGTAATCGTGCAGCCCTTCGATGTCGGGCCATTTCCACGAATTCAAGAGACCAGAGGCACCAATGAGGAAGTGGCAAGTATCATTGATTACAGTACCGTCCCCACCAACTGCCTGAACTTCCCAGTAACCTTTATGGTTGTTCCATTCGGCGTTGGAAACTCGGTGGTTGTATTTAATGTACTTCTCCAGGTCGTACTTGGCGGAAATGTTTTTGAAGTAGCCATGAATTTCTTCAGAGCCAGCGTAGACGGATGACCAGTCTTCTTTAGGTTCGAAGCTCCAAGTATAGGCGTGGGCAGCTACGTCACATGCACACCTGGGGGTTCACTTAGGACACATAGAGATAATGATGACATAGCAAGAAAACTGACCCTGGATATCTGTTTTCATACCAAGTTCCTCCCAAGTCGGGATTTTTTTCGTAGCAGACGAGTTCGAAGTTTTCGAAAGAGCGTTGAAGCTTGTACGCGACTAGCAGTCCAGAGCATCCGGCACCAATGCAGATGACTCTTAGCTTCCTGGAGCTATGAATAGGTTTGCTGAGTCGAGGATGTTCGAGGTGGTTATGAGCCTCGGGAATAGATGGAATACTACCGTTAGGCATAGTCGAGGAGTTGGGTAGAAATTTCGACGGGGAATGAAAGACAAGCGACTTGGAAGAATACCAGTGGGGCACACATTATATGTAAAATCTTTCATTAGGTTCCCCGGGCCCGGGGTCACTTCGCAGCCCGAGGTGTAGATACATGCACCCCGGGTTTATAAACAGGTGCCCGAGCCTATAAACCCTGGAGGATCGAAAAGGAAGGGAAAGGTTCGGACTAACTCAAGTTATTCGTTCCCGTTCTAAAATGGTTACGCCATAATGCCAGATCGACAAACAGATCAAATCCATTGATATGATTAGCACTAAATCTGACGATGTTCGAAGCGGTGGTTGTTTAAAATCAGACCCCTAGAAAGATCTATAAATGAGACACATCCCAATGGAATCAAAAGCCAGAAACGCACTTTCATAGTCGCCGTAAAGGCTGACTGGAAATCGGAAACATAGGCTTAATGGGATTTATTGACCTGGTGCCACAGGACCAAGGTTTTCCTCCCCAGCAAAGGGTTCGGTCGTCGACTTTGAAATTTTAAGTGTCAAATGTCATTTCGTTGATACCAAGCCGTAGAAGCCCATGGTAAGGTTCGACAACCTGGGTGCAATATGGAGAATTTGAATCAGCTTCATTCTGGGGCTGGGCTGGGGCGACTGTCAAACGAGTTGTCCACACTACGCTGCTCGAATAAACAATCATTTTAGCTCCATTATGACGCGAATGCTACGTATAAAGCAGACCCAGGGGGGTTTTTAGGATCAAGTCTCATGAGGTGGTTGTCTCGCTGGAGTCGGAAGAGCGTTATAAACGGCTCAACAAAATGTTAAGTAGCAGAGAATCCAGATGTCAACGTTTCAACTGTTACCGTCCTGCTGACCGAACTTGTGACTCGCTACTTTTGTTTACGCGTTATGTCACGGCACATGATTCAATTGACAACACACGGGGAACGCGAGGGAACGCGGAAGCTGTCCTTTCTCACCCACCTCTCATAACCGCTTACTTTACTCAATAAAGCCAACGGTCTTCGATGAGCGAAATTCTAGACGTAGAACCGAAGTCGCCGCAAGTGGCAGATGCACCTTTCAACGATCTTGATGGAGATGTAGTCCTTCGTACCACAGACGGAGTACACTTCTACGTGCATAAATGTCTTTTATCTCTGGTATCTCCAGTGTTCAAAGACATGTTCTCACTGCCGAAATCCAACGACGGGTCACAGGAGTTGTTTCAAACAAAAACCTGCATACCAGTGGATGACGACTCTGGGAGCCTTTTCCAAGTCTTGTCTTGGTGCGATCCCAGAGTCCTCTCCATATCACAAAAATCAGATCATCTACAGTCCGCTCTTAGGTTGGCCGATAAGTATGACATGAGATGCATAGTCAAACGTCTCGAACATTCTATGGCCAACTGCAAGGAGCTTATAAATGAAGCACCCGTTGAAATCTACGCCATCGCTATCCAGTATGGATTCCATAATTTGGCCAGGATAGCAGCAAAGGCTTCCTTGTCAGTTCCACTAGCGACGCGTCCAAAGATCCAGGTGCTACGACAGATTCCTGCGACTGCACTGCACAATTTATACGAATACCATCTCGCTTGCTCTGAGATCGCCCGATCATACATGGATGGACCCGGGTGGACCACTGTCGGAGGTTACCACTGTTTTAAAGATGAATATTCTCCTTACCGCTCCTCAAATTGCTGTGAAAAACGTGCTGCACACGGATCCTCATGGATGGCTTACCTTCCCAACTACATGGACGAGATGAAATGGCAGCTGTACTATAGGCCTGTAGGGGCTACCATTCAAGATCATCAATTTCAAGGAACCCTTCAACGATCCATGCAAAATTGTTCTTCTTGCAGTAACAAAACTGCTGCTATGGCGGAATATCTGAAAGCAGTGGGAAATGCGATTGATGCAGTTGTTGCTCAAGTACGCCACACTCCCACTTCGGTCTTTCTCGAATTATATATACTAATCAGTTGGGCGTAATAGGTGAGGATAAATCTGGAAATTTGATTAACTATGTTGAGATGACATACTAGGGCTGGAAAACATCCCATTGCTCTTTCTCGGATGGCAATTTTACTAATTAGTTACAGTGGCCCGTTCATATTTACAATGATGAAAATGAAATTTTCTCGAATTTCTATTTTTTTTATTACGAATTCAAATAAAAGCTTGAGTCTCGTGTACTTACGTCTTCCTCTCTCACACACAATTCTCCTCTTGCCGTCACTACCTTACATCTGCAACACCTCGCTGTCAAGATGGATAATATTGATGTCCAACCAACCACTGCTGAATTCCCATTCGAACTTACAGAGATGACCGACGTGATTTTGCAGACACCTGACGGGGTCCAATTCCACATCAATAGAATCATTTTATCGCTATCATCCCAATTCTTCAAGGGCATGTTCACCCTACCATCTTCGCCTGCTGAAGCAGAGGATCAGAAGACACCCGTGATCTTTGTGGATGATGACAGTCGAGGCCTCTTCCAGATACTCTCTTGGTGTCACCCACAGGGTTCCCCATCCACCGATTTTGATGATCTCGTAGTCACTCTCAGGCTTGCAAGCAAGTACGACATGGAGCACGTCATCAAGCGAATCGAGCGTATACTGCTTTTAAGCACCGAAGTCATCAAAAAAGAGTGTTTCAGGGTGTATGCTGTCGCAATGCATTACCAGTTTTGGGAGGTCGCGAAGATGGCTGCGCAACATACCCCGGAAGTGTCCACGAATGATATCCCGGACGCAAAGGAGTTCAAGCTAATGTCAGGCGCCGATCTTCACAAGCTCAACAAATACCGATTTGACTGTATCCTATCCATGCGAAAGGTCGTTGAGAACCACGAATGGAGCAAAACTGAAAATGGAGATCCTTGGCCAGAAATCGACAAGATAATCCATCGGGGGTGCCACTGCTGGAAGATGGAGACTCACAAGCGGGTAAATGTCAAGTTCTGGCTTATTCACTACATGAACGAACTCGAGTCAAGGCTACGCGATAAACCAACATCGGATAGATTCGTGGACGGTACCTCGTTTGAGTTCATCAAAGGGAAAAACATATGTGATCAGTGTCGGAATGTGTGGAATGAATGGGGGACTCTTGAAGAGTTCTTACGGTCAATAACGAGAAAATTGAACGAGGCGAAGGACAGGGTAAGTCCTCTCATTGTTCCAGTGTGCTCAAACTTGATTATGATGGTACTTACTCTTCTTCCGGGGCAGGTCCAATTCGAGCTTTGATAGACCATGAGCTACGTAGTCAGTAAGCCATCATTTACACAGTGGACTCTGTTAAAAAGACGTGAATGTAGTTGCTCGTTATTCTGGACAGTTTTTAGGCTCATTTTGTGATCAGAATTTCCAAGCATAATTTAAGCGCCCGTATGATCGACTTCATTTTTAACAGAAATTGATTTTCAACGCCACTATGCCGGGTTCGATCCACCTTTACGGTCCTTGAGCCCTTATTTTCTTCTTTCGTGGCATTTCCATCTCTTTTGGTGATGTATTTCTTTCCTTTTCTGTTATACTTTTCTTCCATTAAGCGGTAGTACCGTTACCAAGGGAATATTCCGATCCTCATTTCTCTCGTACTTGTCAAATTCCTTTCGGATCTTTGCTCTTGTACTATGTTTAAGGTGCGCATCTATATATACTATCGTGCTCACATGTTCTGTCTATAGTGACTTAGTCCTGAGCCCGTAGTAACTTTAAGTATACTCTATACAATAAAACAACTGTATCTATAGTATTTCTACGTCGTCGGACTGATAATAGTGTTGTGATTTTACGGAGTAGTATGCTGATTCAAAATCTTCAGAGAATGGGAGTCACTGTAAGGTCTAGAAGCTGGCAAGCGGGTACGATGTGGAGAGTGGACGCGGAGCAGTGCCAGTGAGGAAGTAGATACAGATCACCCGTGTGTCAAGAAGATCATTTATCTCCGAAGTCACAGTTACATGTCAGTTAAATTTATCGATGTCATTATTCCGATTGCGAGGGATTATTTTACACCTTATTACCTATGGCCTGTTTATACTTATAACAATGTCTCGTGTGAACCAATATTTTTAGGTGGGATATTACGCAGATGATGTTTTTTTTGTTTTGGAAATATGCTAAGGGAGAATTTCGCATTTAAGAAACTGGATGAGACTCAAGTGGCATGTACACCATAGCCTTGGCAGTGATAACGATCGATTGGGATTTGTTCTAGCTTGGCGCGGCGCAGCCAGTGCCATTTTACCTTTCTCACCATTGGGGCACACTATTATTGACCAATTTAAAGCAAGTTGGTTCTCTGGATCGAATTGCGCCAGCGGGTGTATCACATAGTGCGAGATACTGTGGCATAGGATAGATAATACGCATTCATTTCATCCAAAAAAAAACACGATTGAACCCCGGAATCGCAATTATCAAACACAGAAGCTCCCGAGGGGGCCAGCCAACAGGGAAATAGATTCCCAGGTTTTTTTGGCATGTCCCGAAGGTGCCCAAAGAGATATTTTGAAGACCGGTTGGATACCCTCTGAGTCCATGAACGACGTGATTGATATAGAAAAGTTCGGGATGACTTCGGGGTCGGGATGCGACCTAGTATTGAAGCTTGATGCGTGGTGTATATATACATACTATGGGATTACGCTGTAATCATGATGGGAGGATTTAAATCCCAACATTCAGGTGTATTTCAGTAAAAGGAGAATTATATATGTGACTGCAATGCAAGTGGAGTACTTTTTTGCCTTTTTTTTTTTTTTTGCCTGGATATAGCTTAAGCGCCCAATTGGAGATGGCCAGTATATATAGTGATTTGAGCACTATGGGTGCCTTTTCTGAATTTTATAGCAATGTGATGGAGTTCTAGCTATGAATCGAAGTCTATAAAAGTGCAAAAAGGATAGCGAAAAGATATTAAAATTAGAGTCTCATGGACCACGTGTGCCACTTTGGTGCCCATGCACGTAGTCAGTCTGTTACTGAATCTTATCATATATTAATTCCGGGATCGTACCCACTACCCCATTCTAGCAAATCATCCTCTGACACAACACTCTCGTAAATATGGAGGATACCTTAGGGCCCATTACTATAGCAAAGGAACCGTTCAACAACAAAGAAACAAGCGATGTAGTACTTCAAACAACGGACAACGTTCAATTCTACGTCAATAAAATAATTCTATCATTATCCTCGAGTGTATTTGCAGGGATGTTTGACCTCCCATCTCCGCAAGAACAGTCATCGGAGGACGTCGTCGACGGAAAACCCGTCATCCATCTTCAGGATGACAGTCAGGACCTCTTCCACCTTCTATCCTGGTGCGATCCACGCGGTACACCATCGATCGACAATCTCCAGTACATGATAATGACGATGAAGCTGGCAAGCAAGTATGATATGGAGCATATCATGAGGCGCGTTGAGGGTACACTGCTGCTAAGTCGCCCAGACCTCATAAGAGGCGACTTTTCTGCCGTGTATGCCCTGAGCGTGCGATATGGCTTCCCCAAGCTCGTCAAGCTCTCTGCAAGGCACTCTCTTAGTACTCGTGTAGACGAGATCCCCAATGCGGAAGGATTCGAGTTCATCACGGGAACCGATGTCCAAAACCTCTATCGATACTGGTATACTTGCGCAAAAGCGGTTCAGACAGCGCTTCACATGCGGGAATGGTGCCTTGAGGACAGAGATGCAGGGCTTTGGGCAGAGCTACAGCCCTTTAGGGGGACTTGCGCGGGCGCGGGAGGCTGCTTTAATTACAATCCTCCGCCAGAGACTCGGCATGGCCGGAAGATGACGATGAGGGCCTGGTTCGTCGATTATATCAGCCGACTTAAGACGCTTCTCTACGAAATTCCAACACCGGAAACCATAGATAACAAGGAATTATCTTCCAGTGTTATGACGAAAATGATATCTTGTCCTTACTGTAAGAACCTTTTCGAACAAGGGAAATTCGGTACTTTTACAGAGTCATTGAAGAGAAAAGTTCAGGAAGCAATAGAGGCTGTAAGCTATCTACTTCTCTGTGTCAGGGTCTCGCTACTAATGATAACAAAATTATGCCTACCAGGTTGATATTCAAAAATGTTGAAGGAAAATTACGGTCCACGTAAATGTAGTAGTGATAATTCTGTGGTAAAACGTATGTTAGTACTGGCTCAACAATATCATATAAACGCCCTAGCTCGTATTTGGCCTGTCGGACGTATCGAACAGTTTTTGACGCGCCACGGAGTCCGGACCCCTAAATACTATCAACACGATCACGTGTGAGACGCGTTGATTTTGGCTTGTCAATGTCAATGGCTTAAGCTTGGCACTGCCACTAGAGCCGACGTTCTTCACCTTCCACAACGACGACATCGTGCAAAGATGGCGACTATACTAGAGACGCCTTCCCGCATCTGGCGGCGCATAGAAGCCATTGAAGACCAAGATATGCCCTCTTTGCCATCTCTTCCTGTGTTCGAACAATCCGGTGATGTAGAAGAGGAAACATCCAACGATCACAACCGGCATGATTTCGATATTGACCAGTATGATGAAGATTTTGAAAGTATATCCTCCCCGTTGCAGTCTACACCGACTACGACACTGCATACTATGCGAGGAGGACCTTCCAGCGCATCAAGCACCGCACGTTTTGCCAATTCCATCGCCTCGAGATCCAATAAATCGACAAACAATTCGATGCGAGGATTATCTAGTAGGCGGAGCCAACACAACAGTTTTGAAGCTCCATCGCTGCCGCGTATTGTGCTAAACTCAACAGCACCACAGTACAAGGACGAGACGGAAGAAGAAGAAGAGGAGAGTAAATCGAGCGTGCCGGAGGTATATCTGCCTCCAGAAGAGGATGAAGACGAGCTTTCGTTGACGGATGCTCTGGAGTCTCTCAGTCGTTCTGGCTCACCAGCGTTTTCTCTCCACGTCAGCCGCGAACAAACACCGAAGAAGAAGTATGATTACTCAGTCAGCCTCAAGTCTGAACCAAAGGTATCTAAGTCGACATCAGAACAGATGAATTCGGCTGACATCCTACAGGCGTCTCCTTTTGAAAAATACCGTAATGTTGCCCTCCGGAGCAGGACGAACCCTCGCTCTCGTACTCCTTCACTATCGCGCACTTCATCCTCCCAAACGACCTCACCAACCAATTCCACACCTCAAAGTAATAGGTCCATTGCGTTGGCTCATTCACTAGCTGGATCACCAAGATCAGCCGCGAACATCCCTTTGCCGCGTTCTAACAGTGGATCTCCTGCTATCGTAGTGCATCGACCCGAAGAAGACCAATCTATTGAAGCTCCCGACTTCGGCAATGACACTCAAGACACTGGAGCACGTTCTATGGACATAACAGATGTTCATGAATCTCCTCCTCGTGTTGAAGGCGATGCTGGTGAGTACGACCAGACAGAGGAAACGGATTCTCGTCTTGAGAGTCAACAAAGTCGAGATGGATTTCCTGAAGGCTCCCAAGATCTTCCAGAACCGACATTTTCATCTGAAGGAGACGCTACACCTTACGCCCACAATAATCACAACAGCGCAAATGCTACCGCCCCAAACGCCAGCACGTTTTCTTCTCCATCCCAGTCGGTCGCCTTCACACCTACTCCTGCATTCCCCCGTCCAAGAGCCCGTTTTGAGCTTCCGGCGCCCCCAAGCGATCTCATGACAACCCCCGCGGCTACAAGGGACAATGATTACGATGAAGAGGAGGACGAGGAGGACGAACGCCGTGATAACGCGCCTTCCGACGATCTTCTAACACCACACACGAGACGTCGTTCATTCCTCTTGGACGTCATTAACTCTACTGCCCGTCCTCGCATGAAATTCCCAACACCGCATCATAAACGGTTTGGCACCCCGAGTGGCAGCGTAGAACAAGCCACTCCTGGTCCAAGTTCGGGTAGCTCAAGAGACTCACCTGGTATCAGCCTCCAAGCTGCTTTTGCAGGAGTTACACCGAGACCGCGTATGGCTCCTGCCAGACGTGTTTCGCACCCTCTCTCCCAAGCTATCTCTGCTGGTTCTTCTGACACATCGGATGTGGAGAAGCCGACTCCAGCAAAGGTCTCACCTTCGCCTTCGGTAGCAGCACCTTCACCTGCCAATCTTACTGCTCGACGATGGGCAACCCCTGGGGCACGTTCTTCCCCGTACGATGGTACAGGAGGTGCTTCGTTTATCTCTACTGCGTCGTCGCATGATTTAACGACTCACCAAAGGGCCAATACCTCGTTCGACCCTGCAATGGGCTTCGGCGCGGGTGCTCCTGGGCACGGTGTCGGGAGGTTCAATGCTGGTAAATTGAACACCTACTTGCATGGTCTCAACAGGAGACTGCAGGAAGAGAATGAGCAGCTGCTAGATCGGCTGCGCAAGCTCGATGAGGAGAAGAAGAGCGATCCATCTTCGACTGGGATAGGTGACACCACGAGACGACTAAGTGCGGCGAGTAGAAGAGGGAGTGCTGTCGGTACTTCGCTACATAATGTCGAAGAAGAAGTAACGGAAGGATGGCTCGAAGAGAAGGCAGAGTTAGAGGATGTGGTTGAAGCGTTCAAGATCGAAGTGAATAATTGTATGGCAGAGAAAGAGGAAGTCGAGCAGGCTCTTGCAAGGGAGCAGGACGAGAGAGAGAATGACAAGGAAAGGTGGAAAGCACGCATGGCGGAGGTTGAGCAAGGTGTTTCGGAGATCGTTGCAAATCTGGAACAGAGACTAGCAGCAGCTGGGAAACAGGGAAAGGAGGCTGAGGAGAATGCTTCGCATCAGATAAGGGAGATGGAGAAGATCCTGGAAGAGACTCAGGGAGAAAGGGACGTAGCGATGGAGCGTGTATCGAAGGCTGAAAGGCTGCTCGAGAACGGCAAGGACTTGGGTGGCGCTCTGAAAGAAGCGAACGATCGCATTGGTCAAGTTATGAGTGATCTGCGCAACGCCAATGCTCAGATCAGGGACCTCGAGGACGAAGTTATGCGTTCCGATGCTAAGATCGATGAACTTGAGAAAGCTTCCCGGGAAGACAAAGATACCATCTTAGGCCTCGAAGAGGAGCTTGGGTCTCACTCTGACGCCCTTGCTGAAGATCGTAACAAGATTGCGGAACTCGAGAACACCGTTCGTCACCTGGACGAAGAGCTCAACGGTACCAAGGCGTATGTCGACGAACTGGAGGAAGGTGCTGAACAAGCAGTCGAGCGACTCAAAGAACTGGAAGAGGAGCTTGCATCGGCGAAGGAAACGATCCAGATCATGACGACCACAGAGAGGCAGGCTGTTCAGGACCTGAAGACTCTTCAAAACGAATCTATCAAGACACAAGAGACCGTCCGACAAATGGAAGATGCTTTAGAGGAGGCAGAGCAAAAGATGATGGATGATGAAGCTGCTCTTGCCGAGCTGCGTTCCAAAGTCGCTTCACTAGAACGGGAACGTCAACGTGAAGCATCCCGTGATATGTCTCGCAGTGCCGTAGAAACTGGACCCACTGAAGAAGAGTATCAAGCTCTGGAAAATGCACTCGAAGAAGCCGACAAAGAAATAGCCCGGCTGAATACTCTCCTCACTCAATCGCCTGCTCGTAAAGCAATGGACAAGGCGAAGGACACCAAGATCGAAATGCTAGAACGCGAGAAAGAAGAGCTGTTGGAACGAAATAAAGCTCTGAGGATAACCTTCAACGAGATGTCAACGCCCAGCAGGGTGATGCACACTAGCGGAATATCACCCATCCATCGTCAAGTTCTATCCATGTCCATCCGTGCCCCGAAAACACCGGGAGGTCCTCTCAAGGATGTAAGTGTTCCTTGCGTTCCTTATTTGGTATCTAAATATCTAAATCCGTACTACAGTTATCGTGGCTACACAGTACGATGAACGATCCCTCTGTGACTCCATTAGTTTCCGAAATCAACCGACTACAGCGCGAACTTGACCGAGCGAACGAGAGCATCGACGATAAACTTGACAAACTCGAAGACGCGGGTATGGGCGTGGTGGGTCTGACTAAGAAGCTCGAAGACGCCCGGGCGAAGATTGTCGCTTTGGAAGATGAAATAGCTAGACTAGTCAGAAGGGAGGAACGCCGCACTCAACGGTTGAGCCGAGTCAGATGCCAAAAGTGTTTCGTGAAAGTTGACCTTCGACACTTGTTGCAAGGTGATGAAAGGTGCGCATATAATCTCTTTATTCTTGAGTTATAGTAGTTTTGACACTTTGTTTTTAGTTCGATGGATATCTCCAGGGATAACCTGCCCTCAGAGCCTCCTACACCACCAACGAAGACAAGTGAGGCACTCAAGGCCAACCTGCAAGCTGTGAACCAACATCTCGAGGAACTCAAGAAGCAGTGGGAGTCGGAGAAGAACAAACTGTTGGGCGAGAAAGCTGCTCTTGAAAATGCGACAAACCGTCTCAACGGACAGATCAAGACCACACAAGAAGAGTCACGGAAGGCGAAAGAGGGTAGCAGAACAGGAGAACGATTGAGAGCTAACGTTGAGCATGTACGTCTATTGCTCGCCTGGTCTATTTTACGAATCATTGATGGTGTGCTCAGGAGCTCGAGAAAGCGAAGCGAACGATTTCTGTTCTCGAGACAGAGCTAACGTCTGAGCGTTCACGTCTGAGAAATTTGGTGACTGAGCAGGAGCGTGCTCAGAGGGACAAGAAGCAAGTCATGACGGATTTGCAACGAACAGAATCGGTAATTGACAGAAATGCGGATGGTTATAACGGTTATGACTGACACTCTTCTTTTAGGACATGAACGAGGTCAAACAGCAGTTATTACGTTTCAAGAAAGAGAATAACGAGTTGGAAAAGGAGCTTCGAGGTATGATGCTTTTAATTGACAGCATTTTGTTTTAACTAACAATCAATCCCGTAGAAAACGCCAATATTGAACAAAAAGCTCGTCTTCTTGAAACGAGAGTGGCTGAGAACACCGAAACTATCGAGCAACTGCGTCAAGAGCGAACTCAGCTCGCAGCTGACCACAAACAACTTCAACGTCGTTTCGCTGAAGTTTCCGAGGTTTGTCTCTATTTCCAATCCCCTTCGTACCGATGCTCATCTCTTCGCACAGGTCGCCAACAATCTCAGAAACGAATACGTCACACACTCTACTTCTCATGATAACCGTCGTCACGAGCTGGATCTCCACCGACTCGAGATCGAAGACCTGCGACGGGCACTCGAGGAGCGTGGAGAAGATCTTCAGCGAGTAGAAAAGGAGAAGAATAAGGTTGCAACAGAAAAAACCGACGTTGCACGAACAGTAGCCGCTCTGGAAGCTGATCTTCGACGCGTCAAACGCGACGCTGAAGCCTTCGGTCGGGACCTCAGAGTCTTGCGCAGCGAGAAAGAGAAACTGGAGACCAAAAACCAGGACGATATCGCCAAGGCCGACAGGGCCAAGAAACAAGCTCAAACACAGATCCGATTGTTGACCGAACAGCTCGAAACTCAGAAGGAAAAGACGACGAGGGCTATTGAGCAGATTAAGAATCACGTTTGCTCTGGTGCAGATCAGATGCAGATCAGCAAGATGAAGCTTCAACACAATAAAGAGTGCAAGGGCTTGATGGTTCAGATCCGCTATCTCAAGGCCAAGTTCACTCGCGAAGCATCCTTCCGCGGCGATTTAACATATCAGAAGCGGTATCTGCTTGTTCTGTTGTCACAGTTCGAGAAAAGGTGGGCTCCATGACTTTAATGTATTCGATAGCCAATTTATATCCCTCCAGCGAACGCACAATACTCGCTTCGATAGCACGGATAGGCTTCGCGGTAAGCCCTCCGTCGCAAACCAAAAGGAGAGCTCGTACGCTGAAGAGTGTTGCGTTGACAATGATCTTCCTGGCACGCGCAAAGTGAGTGCACCCTGGTGAATTTTGAATTTATTTTTCACTAATGCCACTTTCAGACGTTCCACTGAAGCCTGGAGACGTGAGAGTGCAGCGAAACAGGCAATTGCAGCTGCTCTGGAGGAGGTACGGAGAAAGAGGGCGGTAGAGGCTGCCTGACTGCAGAGGTTTCCATCTTGTATTTCCTTTTCTTCATTTCGATAATCTGTTTTTTTTTTTTCTTGCTGTCTCCATGGACCAAGTGTATCTCTAGACCTGTACCCAGTATATGCATACATTGTTTATGTTATTAATTACCGAATATTGTTGAGTTCAACCCTATGAAGGCCCGGGCTTGTTATCTTTTGGCTGAGAGACGACACGGATGGCATCTTTGCTAAAAATGTACGAAAATCCGCTCCATATGGTTGTGGTCGCGACAAGTGCTCTAATAAGTAAAACATAAGCTTTTCGTAATGAAAACCGGTTAAGACTTACTGCAGTGCCGGTAGAGGCAATACTACCTCAAATATAGGAGAGATCGTCGTTGTACCCATGAGCAGGAGCTGAAGTGCCGTGTTAACCTTGCTGATGGTCGTAGGTCGTACTTCAGCCGATGGTAATGAAAAGTCCCAATATCGAGAAAATGTTTTCTGAAGATGGTCCAGTAAGCATAACCTTAAAACCGGGTATGCGATGACGTACTGGGGGCGGCAGAGTGGCATATCGGAAGTATAGAGCTGAGAGACTCAGTAGAACGTCTCTACCCAGTATAATGACAGCCAATGGTACTAATAGAGCCCATGAGATTGTTTTGGAAAAACATGTGAGAGAAACGGACCAGGAATGAGATCCTGCATGGTTAAAGTGATGACCAGAGTTGTCATTAAGATTTTGTCAGCCGCTGGGTCCAAAATCGTTCCTAGGACAGATGACATGTTGAATCTGCGTGCGAGATATCCGTCTGCCTTCCAAAACGCGTCAATGTCGTCCGAATGAGCGTGAACAGAGCGAGACTTACCAAGTCAGTCAGCCCAGCATACACAAGTAATCCCGCCGCCAAATGATAGTTTCCATCCAAGATAGACCATCCGAGTATTGGACATGCACATATACGTGACACAGTAAGAAGATTCGGCAGTGTGTATATGTTTTCTCGTATTGAAGGTTTATTCCCTGACTCGGGTTCCGAATCGGACTGTTTCTGTTCTGCGAACAACCGATGACCTGAAGAGAAAAGACGCGTCGACCATGGTGCTTTCACGACACTGGAGACGCTCTTGTAGCTCAGATATAACTCCAGGCGATGTGTAGACGTTTTTTGACATTGGAAAGAACGAGAAAGGCAGATATGTCGGATAGATTGGGTGGCGGTTCTTTTCAGCATCGTTCGGCGTGAAGCGTGGGAATTTGTTACCCTTATGCTCCTTGCCGGCGCGGCATCAACAAGCGCGTATTTGGCTTTTATTTGTCCTTTTACTTTAGTCAAAACCTACAGTACGTGTGTTTCTCTCTAGTCAAGGTCGTCTATCTCTACTTCGTAGTCTCGGCGTAATAGGGCGGCAACCGCCTCGCCTGCATCCAGTAAACCATCTGCTATCGCAGGATGTTTCTTGATAAACCCGCCTACTTTGTGGATGCCCTTGATAACACTTTGGCCTACTGTAGCAGCTTGGCCTGCTTCATTGAGGATATTCTTGAACGAAATGTTTCCGCTTCTTGCCTCCATAAACTCGATATCCTGGGACTCTCTAGCTTGGTAGACGGCACGCGTCTCCTCTCGATCGTTGAGCTCCTCGACAGATCGCTTTGAGGAGTTGCTACTTCCATTTTGGCCTTTTTGAACGAGTGGCATGATCCTAAACAAGAGATATTCAGCTACTATTGAAGGGGAATGATTTCATGGATGCACCTACAGGCCTTCTGCTGCAGAACCGACGTTGAGGAATTTTTCTACTGTCCCAAGCACTTTTCCGGCGGTTTCTATGCCGTCTTCCCATTCAGGCTTCAAAGATCTCCTGCTTGCGGACATGCTGGCTGGGATAGGGGTGGAAAATGTAGGCGTAATAATGGAGAGAGCCACAAGAGTACTGGCGACGTGGAACATGTTTGATTTATATGTGGGTGTTGGTGGCGAAGTTGTGCTCGAAGTATTTGTTGAGAATGAAAGTAAGATGCAATGAAGAGACCAGCTCGATGAAGAACCAACTTCTCTTGACTCACCTTTAATACTTTTTTCTACGTACAGTGTACACTCAAAAAACATCTCCTACCTCATGATAAAATCAGGATAAGTGGAACTCCAGTGGAGATATCCCGCCAGTTCTGGATACTTTCTAAACATAGTCTTTTCATTGTGATGCCAAGTCAGCCTGGAAGTTGATATTCGGCGCTTACTCCGAAAATACGTTGGATAATTTCTAAACATAACATTTCCATCATGATCCCGAGGCGACCTGCAATTGGATCGTTAAACGCTCGTCCTGAGGACCGGATCGATCTCTGTGCCATTTTCGTATGATCAACGACATCCAAGTCCTCCTGATCGATCGCGCTGCATCGAGCATAAAACGAAAAACTATGAAGTTGAGAACAGGGTCGTCTGTGATGCATGGTGTCATCATACGTCCTCCGTAGTATCATATTATAAGAACAATGGCGAACGCTGTTTTGGGACCATGAACATCTGATATGGTCCTGGAACAGATTTCAGTCTCTCCAGGTGCTCAAACGTGTAAGACTTGGGCGGTAATATGCTGAACTTAAACTCTGGCAACTGACGGAAACAATTGGTTTTACGCGATGCTCCAGCTAGTACAAGACGTCGCCGTACTCTCTCGACGCATACTTTGGAGTTGTTGCACAAAGGAAAATACTGTGCTTTGCGTGGAAGATACATCCAGAGATAGGTATCTTGGATGAGTGGATCGAGTTGCGGGCCAAACTAGTCGATATCACGCCAGTGCTGGCATTGGCCCCGTTCCATTTGACTGCGGAAAAGACAGCTGTAATGGGCGCAACAATGAAGGATATATTAAAGCAGAGAAGGAATGTGCTTGGTGATGAGATTTTGGTGGAGCGAAGTGTATGGTACAGATAGCATTGAGTGTGGCAATAAGTTCTTTTTCTTGTTGTGCTCCTTGCCTGGACGGCATCACCGGGGTCGTATTTGGCTTTTAGTATTTAAATGCATGCCTTGCTTGCTCTTTGGTTAGAACTTCTATTTTGTTCATCATAATAACTATGATATGTGTAGCCAAGGCTTTTTTTTTTTTCCTTGTCAATTTATGTCTATTGAAGTATGACTTCACGCAGACATAATACGTTAATGAGCGTAACTACCAGGACTCTGCGCCCGGCTCCATTCCCCATGAACCCTCTGTGCACCGATGAGGCACACCCGAAGCGATTCTCCCAAGTCAGCAGGCCAATGCTAATACCTGCTCACAAAAATCCAAATTCCCCTCTATCGCTTCTGCGAATTCAGCGTGAATCCTAAATATAGTCATTCCATCATGATATCAAGTCGAACTAATGTTCTGCAATAAGCGCCCAGCTTGAGCTTCCATAGCACATCTATGGGATCAATGATTTTCCATACAACAACGGGGTGCAGGAATTTGGGAAAACTGCGATATCGATACCCCAGCTCAAATCGAGGATGTCGATGAAACAGGAACGCCGCTCTACCGCCCAAAATGATTACTTGTGCTGCCTTATACAAATTTTCGATACATCGTTGTGATACTCTGATGAAAGGTGCTAATGGCAAGTATTTTAGGATTGTAGTATCTGATCTAAAACATACATGAAACGTAACGTACGACTAGTATATGCACCGTCCTCTATATGCCTTCATTAGGAGAGCGGTCACATCTAGGTCACATCTATTCTCGCCAACCAAAGTTTTTGAGGGGCATAATACACTGTGCTCCGAGGTCTTCATGTGAATTCATTGAGCTTAGCTCCACACTGATGTCCAAGAATGGAGTATAGTGCAAATGGAATATAAAACCTATTCAGATCATCAATTTTTGGGTCGATTTTTGGCCCTTCACTGAAACCAAGTTGAACAACGCTGCCAGAAGATTTAATATATTACATCTTTTCTCTTTTTATTCGATGAGATGCTAGCTACAATAATTGTACAAGAAAGTACAACTCCATATTACACCATCTAATCAAGCTCATCGATGTCAGTGACTTCGCGTACAACGTAAATTTCACCAGTCTCTTCGTCCCGGATGAAGTGCTTCACAGCTTGGGCGGCGGTTTTGATGATCCCACCAATGAGGAATGGTTCGGGCTCACGAGCATCGAGGTCCTCCTCGCCGTAGAACTCGCGAGCGTACACTTCGCCGGTCTCTTCGTCGCGGATGAAGTTCTTCACGATTTTGCCGACACCTTTGAAGAGGCCACCAAGACCGGGCTCACGGGCCTCGACGAATTCGCTCTCGTCGAAGTCACGTTCGAAGAGCTCACCAGTCTCCTCGTCGCGGATGAAGTTCTTGACGATTTTTCCTACACCTTTGAAGAGTCCGCCAAGACCGGGCTCGCGCGCTTCCATAGATTCGCTGTCGTCAAAGTCACGTTGTTGTTGGGTGTTCAAGGCAGCAACACTGAAATTTTAGTCAGATCAGATAGAGGAGTAGGACTTTCAAAGTGAATCAACTTACGTTCCAGCAAATCCGGCGGCACCCGCAACGGCGTGGCCTGCGTGCCTGAGAGTAGATGCCGACACTCGGAATTTGGGCTCACGAGCGTCTATTTCGGCATCTTCGAAGTCACGTTGTCTCTGGGTGTTCATGAGTGCAACACTATGTAAAGAAATTTGAAATTTGAAATCAACATGATTGAATCTCAAGGAATCAGCTTTTATATGCTCACGTTCCAGCGAATCCAGCAGCACCGGCAAGGGCATGTCCAGCGGTCTTGATGGCTGATGGTGAGATTCTGCGTGCATCGAGCTCCTCTACATCACGGCGCTGTTTGTGTGGGAAGAGGGGTGCAACAGCGGCGCCAAACTCGATCCCAGATTTTGCGGTGTGTGCGATTGCCCCAGCTCCTTTGGCAAATGCCTTTGCCTGAGCACCCGTGATTCTTGGTTCGCGAGCTTCAAGTTCACGGCGTTGTTTGTGGGGGAAGAGAGGTGCAACGGCGGCACCGAATTCAACCCCAGACTTGGCAGTGTGTGCAATTTGACCAGCAGTTTTGGCGATGGCCTTGGCTTGGGCGCCAGTGATTCTGGGCTCACGAGACTCGAGTTCTTCCCGTCCCTGCAGCAAACCGCCGACACTAAAAGAATATTAGAATGATATCCTAAGTCGTCGAAGATAATAAACAAACGTTAAACCAAGGGATGCACCAGAGGCGACTTTTCCAGCGACCTTTGCAATGCTCCTGAATCCTTTAGGCTCACGAGCTCTGATTTATTATTAGTAAATCATTCGTTACTCGGTTCCAGGGAAAAAAACTCACTCAAGGACAGGAGCGGCAAATGCTGGGACGATGATGGCAGCAGCAACGAGGGTGTTGGTGATTTGGACCATATTGATGATAGGTGGGCGTTGAAGAGTAGAAGATTTGTTTGGAAAGGTGTTTTGTTGTTGTTTAGTTCGTCGAGGGCCGCGTACAACGCTAAGCTTGAGTAGATGTGTTTAGTTAGTTGGGAGGAGTAAAGGTGATGATGAGACCGGCTCGATGAAGAATCAAAGTGGGGGTGTCCTCGTATTTATACCACTCAGGATGCGCCATAGCGTTGGCATTCGATAGATGATAGCGCAATCGCTGAGTACTGAAACCGACGCCGACGGGGCCACCTTGCGGCCACCAGTACGAGACCGAGGTTCATTCTATCTCCATCATTGAATTTTGCCGCAGTCATGATTTGCAGCATCGTTTCCTAGGAAATCTAGTAATGATTTTTCACACCTAGGGTACGACCTGTGCGATAGTCAACTGTGGTTATGGTGTTCTATTCATTAGCCACACAACATGATAAGCGGTCTCTTAGAGCACATTGCCCTTCGCATAGAATATACTTTATTATTATTACCTTCAAGCTCTATCAGGGCAGGCTATTCACGTCATTACGAAATAGATAAGGCGGGCAAAGTTAGGCGTTCCCTTACAAATTTCTCTTTGAATAATTTATTATAGTACAGTGAGTAAAGATTATTCGAATATTGCCCACCTGAAACACGCCGAGATCACCAGATATTCACAAGTAGTAATTGATGGCCCACTCATCTCGGAGCTGCAGTCTGTCGGCAATCCTGTGATTTTTGTCAATCTCAGTAAACTGCTCTTCTAATTATCTCTTGTTAGCACCTGTTGAACAGTCTGTCTCGTGTGTTCGTCCTATTGCTATGGGGAGGCGGTGAGAAAAACCATATTCTAAGCCCTCACGATGCTGAAGCGAAACGCGGGCTGTGATGCTAGTGAAGATATCATTTATATAGTGATCCGTTTCTACGATTTCGATCATTCGTTCGGAATAGCCAGTTCTAGCGACTTGTTATGTCAAGCTATACACCTGTAACAACGTCAATCATATTGTGACCCGCAATGACAAAGCTTTCAGTGCTGAGATTGCGACTCGACGGACAAGACTATGTAATGAAACTTACACCTAGTAATGTCCACTCTTGTTCCATTATCACATCGAAGTTACAAACGAACGCTCACGGTGTACATATGACCGTTGACGAATATATGATTGAATGAGACTACTTGGAGATTACCCAGAGGTTCTATTTTAGTCATTTAGGTGTCAAAGCTATTTTTGTCAAGCGTTCCTTTTTTAGATCGCGTAGTACGGTATTCTTTATGAGCCTCCACCGTCGTTCAGTGCTTTTGTCGACATTGGCTATCTGCATCAATCAAGGCATAAGAGAGTACATAAAATTTCTTTAGACTCAACACGATGGATTGATGAATTTATGTTTTGGTTTGCCCGTAACTAAACGAGCAGAAACAGAGAAAGTTGAATGATAGAAATACTTCATTCGAACAATAATCATGTTTAATGTACAGTTTATTTTATTTTATACAAGCTTATCTACATTTAAAACAATGTACATACTCAGTTCCAACCCAGCGATTATTTACTAAATCATCTAGTCAAGCTCATTGATATCAACGGCCTCGCGGACAACGTAGATTTCACCAGTCTCCTCGTCGCGGATGAAGTGCTTTGCGACCTTAAAGGCAGTCTTGGCGAGTCCGCCAAAGAGCAATGGCTCAGGCTCACGAGCGTTAAGCTCTGCCTCATCCTCGCGAATGAAGTTGCTCGCAATCTTTCCGGCGGTCTTGAAGACCTTACCGACGGAGAAGCGGCGTGCATCCAGTTCCTCGTCGAAGTCGCGCTGCTGCTGGGTGTTCATAGCAGCGACACTAGATAAATATTTAGATCATAGCTCTCTGCGTTAGACCTTGATAATTACGTACGTTCCAGCAAACCCGGCAGCACCAGCAGCAGCGTGTCCGATGTGCTTCAAGGTGGACCCAGATACTCGGAACTTAGGCTCGCGGGCTTCAATCTCATCTTCTCGAATGAAGTTGCTCGCAATTTTTCCAGCAGTCTTGAAGACTTTGCCGACGGAAAAGCGACGTGCATCGAGCTCCTCGTCGAAGTCGCGCTGTTGCTGAGTGTTCATAGCAGCAACACTAAACAGAGAGTTAGCATGCAACGTTTTATGGAGAAACCTATGGTTAGACATACGTTCCAGCGAACCCAGCAGCACCAGCAGCAGCGTGGCCAATGTGCTTCAGGGTAGATCCAGAAACTCGGAATTTTGGCTCACGGGCTTCAATCTCATCTTCGCGAATAAAATTGCTTGCGATCTTTCCGGCAGTCTTAAAGACTTTACCGACGGAAAAGCGGCGTGCATCGAGCTCCTCGTCGAAATCACGTTGTTGTTGAGTGTTCAGTGCAGCAACACTAGTGGAATAAACAAAGTCATTAGCATGCAACATCTAAGAAGGCACATTATTAGACTTACGTTCCAGCAAATCCAGCGGCACCGGCAAGGGCGTGGCCGGCTTTCTTGAGCGTCGATCCAGAAACTCTGAACTTGCGAGCATCGAGTTCCTCTACATCACGACGTTGTTTGTGAGGGAAGAGGGGCGCCACAGCGGCACCGAACTCGACACCAGACTTGGCGGTTTTGGCGATCGCACCAGCACCTTTAGCAAAAGATTTTGCTTGAGCACTGGTGATTCTTGGTTCGCGAGTTTCGATTTCGTCGCGTCCTTGGAGAAGACCTCCGACCCTAATGAGATCGGTTTAGGGTGAATTTCATTCAATCAAAGACGAAAAACATACGTAAGACCAAGGGATGCGCCAGAGGCAACCTTGCCAGCGACCTTTGCGACAGACCTGAATCCTTTGGGCTCACGAGATCTAAGAAAATTTACGATAAGTCTCTGTCGCGAATTCAAGAAAATGACAGAAGACACTCACTCAATAACTGGGGCAGCGAGTGCTGGGACAATGAGAGCGATAGCAACGAGGGTGTTGGTGATTTGGACCATGATGAAAATATTAAGATGAAGAGATTAAAAGTTCAAAAGTAGGTTGTTCGTTTAAGTTTTGTTAATTGGGCCGCGTACAACGCTAAGCTTGAGTAGGTGAGTTTAGTTGGGAGGAGTAGAGTTGGGAATGAGACCGGCTCAGTGAGGAATAATGGTGGACCTACCACCGTATTTATACTCCTCAGGGCTTGCTAGATATGTATTGGCATACCGGTTAGCTGATCACATCGAGAGAATACAGTGTGTAACGCGCAGCGTGCGCGTTTGATACGCGTCTAATCATAGGACACTCGGTTCCACCTCAGTCCGTCCGTCTCTTGAATTAGCTGATGGTATCTTGCATTCACAATGCGTTGGGCTGTTTCCCTGGAAATACAACTTTTCTTTCTCCACCGGTTGCCTTTTCCTTCCACGGAATGGTATGAATTCTGTTTGGAATCAGAGATGCTGTCAAGCGACATACCTTTTACTTGGATTGGTGGGAGATTCGTCGAAGTCGCCTTACAGGAAGTTAAACAATGAGTCCTTCAACCAGCGATTAATGCCCGGTTTTTTGCGCTGAATTAAGTCTGAATGAAGATATTAGTATTTTTCAATCCTAGCACATATTTACGCACTAGAATATTGACCACATGGTAATGGCCGCTATGTATATATGATAAATTCTTTTCCTATACGGTCGTGTGCACCAATCAGACCGTTCAGACAGTTAGTTGCCATGCTCGTCAGCAAATTACTCGGTATCTCATACGTTCCCACCCACTGCTTTCTCATAGGCATCTCACCATCTTCAAGCGCAGTAGGGAGACAGTTGTAGAGACGACATTCTACACTGCTTTTTTCTGATTGTGTTGTGTGCTGGTGGTGGCCAAGGTTAATTTGAAAACTCGCGGGCGACGCGTAGTACACACCGGGAGTGCCGGATATGCGGCCCGCAACCTCGGCAAACCGTTTCATTTTAAACTGCGACTTGACTGCAACCAACCTGCTTGTTCGCTTGATTTTCGTTGTTTCGTTCATACCGCAGAAGAGAATGATAACTTGTCGTCGAAATAGCCGTTTTTAAGTAAGTATTATTTTCTATACTAATTTACTGGTTTACCATACCGATACATGTTCTCGCGTAGAAATAGGTACTAGTAAAATACACAACAGTATTTTTTCTTGATGGCTATTTCGACAATAAACAGCTGTCCCCGCCAGCGATGTCAGTAATCAATCAAAGCATTAGTTTCAGCCCATAACTGGCGTTAACTAGCTTAAGTCTTTAGACGAGCATTTTAACATGAAGTGATCTTAAGAGTAGTATGATTTTGTTTACATACGTAGTACATACAAAGCACATACAGAAATATATTCATACATTATTTTACACTACTCCTGTTAAACCTAACAGATCTTATCATTTAGTCAAGGTCGTCGATTTCTGTAGCCTCGCGGATGACATAGATATCACCAGTCTCTTCATCGCGAATGAAGTTGCTCGCGACCTTGCCGACAGTCTTGAAGACCTTGCCAAAGGAGAAGTGACGAGCATCAAGGTCGCTTTCCTCAAGGTCGCGTTCGGGGAGGTCCAGTTGGTCCTCACGAATGAAGTTGCTCGCGACCTTGCCGACAGTCTTAAAGACCTTGCCGATGTTGAAGTGACGGGCATCGAGTTCGCTCTCGTCGAGATCACGTTCGGGGAGATCCATCTCGTCTTCACGGATGAAGTTGCTCGCAACCTTGCCTACAGTCTTGAACACCTTTCCGATGTTGAAGTGGCGGGCATCGAGTTCGCTCTCATCGAGGTCACGTTCGGGGAGGTCCATCTCGTCTTCACGGATAAAGTTGCTGGCTACTTTTCCAACAGTCTTGAATACCTTGCCGATGTTGAAGTGACGGGCATCGAGTTCGCTCTCGTCGAAGTCACGTTCGGGGAGGTCCATCTCGTCCTCGCGGATGAAGTTGCTCGCGACCTTGCCTACAGTCTTGAAGACCTTGCCGATGTTGAAGTGGCGGGCGTCGAGTTCGCTCTCTTCGAAGTCTCGCTCAGGAAGGTCCATTTCATCCTCACGGATGAAGTTGCTTGCGACCTTGCCGACGGTCTTGAACACCTTTCCGAAACTGAACTTGGGATCACGGGCATCAAGTTCGCTATCTTCGAAGTCACGCTGTTGTTGAGTGTTCAAGGCAGCAAACACTAGATACAGCGGTCTCAGTATAATGCAACCTCACAAGAGAAAATAAACGATACGCACGTTCCGGCAAATCCAGCGGCACCCGCAATGGCGTGGCCGGCATGCTTGAGAGTGGAAGCTGATACTCGGAATTTGGGCTCACGAGCATCAAGTTCGCATCGTCGAATTCGCGTTCGGGAAGGTCCATTT